>JABTXL010004107.1:0-64768 GCA_025134845.1 Neodon shergylaensis
GGGGGGGGGCAGGAGAGGAAAATGAGGGCCACTGGGGAGGCAGGAGAGGGAACTGAAGGTTGAGTAAAGAACATGGCACACATATATGAGAATATCATGAGACCCAGTGTTATATATGACCAATATGTATAATAAACATTTTAAAAAGTTGTTGTAAAATTAATCAGCTTGTGTCTTTAACTACTAATTCATAAGAAATACATCAGCCTCCAGGGCTGGTGATGTAGGCCTGTTGTTCCAGCCACTTAGAAAATAGTAGCAAGACAGACTACAGTGTTCTGGGTGAGTCCCAGCCTACTTACACTAACAGTGATGAAACACCCAACTGTCTACACTGGAGTTATTATCATATATAAACATTCCGATGAAGGAATTAGGAAGCACTCAAAATGAATATATACACTTTATATAATTAGATAATGTCAAAAGAGTTGAACATTGGCAGTCATTCCTCTATAAATTCTTTAATTTTTTAAATACATTTTATTGCTTAGAGCAGTGCATTACAATTTTCTTATTTGTGTAGATGAATTGAAGAGCTGTCTTTAAATTTTACAAAAGACTAATTTTTTGATTTATTTAAAAAATTTTAGGGATTTGTGAATGTTATTTACTAGGAGCTTACAACTTCACCTAAGTTGTGTGGATTCTATTCTTTGCATTAAGAGGAAGCCAGGCAGTGGTAGCTCATGCATTTAATTCCAGCATTCTGGAGGCAGAGACAGGTATATCTTTAAGTTCAAGTCCAACCGGGTCAACAAAGGGAGTTCCAGGATAGGCAGGACTGTTTCACAGAGAAAACCTGTCTCAAACCACCACCACCACCCACCTACCCCACGACCCCCACCAGAAAGAAAGAAAAAGAACCTCCTTAAGTAAAGGAAATATGCATTTTGAAGGTAAAGACAATTTGATGTAATATATAATAATATTATAGGGAATGAGGCTCAGTCAGATGACTGGCTCAGCCGGGGTGAGATTGCGGTGAAATAGTGAACATTAACTTGTGATTGGGCATTCCTGGTTGAACTCAGAGTATGGCCTATGCCTCCTTTGTCTTGCAGAAGAAATGAGAAAACTGCAGGAGAAATCTTTTTGATGTCTGTAGCCTGTAAGAAGGGACTAAGAAAGAAATTCATTCAAGGCATAGAATAGTAGACAGCTCCCCTGTGGTTTGACAAATTTGTTTGTCTTTATCTCTTTCCAAATGTGACTAAGCACTGATAGAAAAGAAAACCTGGTTTGTTCTCTTTCACCGGATTTGCTGCACCAAATTTGTGTGTAATCTCAGGAACTTGGTGTTAATAGACTCAGCACTATGAAAGGAAAGTCCAGAAGGATAACTTTGATCATGTTTTCCCTTTTCTTGAGATCTAGAAGGTACAGAACAGGTACAGCAGACAGCTAGCTTCGGTCCTCAGTTTTGTGAGTATTATTCTAGGCAATACTATGTCAGTTCTTCAGTCTCTCTTTGAAAAGGCAAAGCTATACAGAGAAACCTTGTATTCAAAAATAAAATAAAATAAAATAAAATAAAATAAAATAAAATAAAATAAAATAAAAGAATGACCCTGAATGTTGGACTCCCAGTTGGTGGACCATTTAGGAAAGATTAGGATATGGTTTTGGAGCTGTGTCATTCCTTCTTTTTGGAGGAGAAGTAGGTTTGAGATTTCAAAGCTTACTCCAGGCTAAGTCTTCATTTCTTTATTTTTCTCCTGACTTCAGATCAAGATTAAGTTCTCAGCTACTGCTTCAGTGCGATGCCTGACTGTCACCACAATCCCTGCCATGGTAATAATAAATTCACTCTCTGAAACTATAAGAAACCCCCAGTTAAATGCTTTCTTCTATAACTTGGTTCGCTTGCTCATGTTGTCTCTTAACAGCAATAAAACACTATGTAACATGTAATTATTCTGATTCACTTCAAAATTGTTTGTTGATATGTAATTTTGGCTCACGTGCTTTTTTTCATCTTTAAGACGTACAAACTTATTAGGGGGCAACATCATAAGAATAGTCCATGTTGCCTGGTGGTGGTGGTATATTCCTTGAATCCCAGAACTTGGGAGGCAGAGGCAGGCAGTATGAGTGAGGCCAGCCTGGTTTATAAAGTGAGTTCCAGGACAGTCAGGGCTGTTACAGAGAGAAATCTTGTTTCAAAAAATGTATGTGTGTGTGTGTATATATTCCATGTCAATAGACTCTCATGGCCTCTGCATGTCCACATTCAATAGTCCCAAGATTATTCTACTGATATAGGTATGTCCTAATCTCATTAACTTTCTTAGAAGCACTAGTGTAGAGGTGTAAGGAATCAATAACTCACAGTATTTATAGGAGAGCCTGGATAGAATCACATTAAGGTAGAAGAGATTCATTTTGGATTCTGGTGTCAATGATTTACATTTTTGGTTAGCTGATATCATTGCTTTGAATCAGTGCTTACTCAACAATGGCAGTAGAGAGAAGGGAAAAAGAAAGTGGAGGTCAGGAGACAGAGATACAGAGGACCTAGAAATAGAAATAAAGAAGGCTAGAAGATGGGAAAAGATGGGGTGGAGAGATGGGAAATAAGGAGTTGGGGATAAAGGGGAATGGGGTTGGGGAGATAGAGATAGAGGAGGTCGATGAGTAGATTGTTTGGGAGACAGAGATGGGACTGCAGGAGTAAACTGAAATTTATAGAAATCTGTAACTATTTAAGTAGGGAATCCCTCCACAGTTGAAGGACCCCACATTTGTAGTAATAAGGACTAGTGTCATGTGGGAGACAAAGAGAAGATGCTTGTCTGATGGAGTGAAGATGAAGAAATGGCATTGTGTGCATGGGATTGAGACAGAACTTTGGAACCTGTCCAGTGGTGTGCTTGGTGTAGCAAAAACAGAACAAGTATAACGATGGTGCTTGGGAATTCTTATTAGGAGCCTGTTAAATGCAGTGACACTTACTGAAAAGATTGAAGAGGTAGTGGGCATACTCATTACCATTGACTTTAACCCACCTCCTGTAATTAATCTTAGACCAATTATATGGCATATCAACCTTGAACTTTGATGATAAAAGATGTACTGTTTTAATAAACCCGAGTGATGTGTGAACCCTGCTGCACTTTATACCACACACTATTCTCCAATGAGATTCCACAAAAATAAGTAACAGAAATAGTGAGGGCATTCTCATAAAAATAATCTTGAAAACTACAAAAACACTGAGAAGACACCAGCAGTTTAAAATACCTTTAAAATGATAGTGCACATTAACATATCAGTAATAACAATGCACAAAATGAAATACCAAAATTTCTGCAAAGTACATTACATAATCAAGCTAAAAGATTATTAAACATGTATGTTATTAAAATAATACAAGCAACATGAAAGTTCATGTCAAAAATCATAGTAAAAATGTCATAAATTAATATCAGCAACAAAATATCAGGTAATAGTTTGATGACAAATAGCTATGAATTGATCCCAAGAGCAAATTAGCAACTGTACTTGATGGATGCAGGTTCCAAGAGCACTGCGATTTGAAGATAGTCATTAATTAAAGCCTTCATTTTCTGTATAGCTGCAGAAAAGATGCTTGATGATCTAGAGTGAGCAATGATACTTCACAAAATTAAAAATCCTTAATTAAAATTCAGGGCCAAGTAATAAACATGTGCTATCTAGTTATTTAATGAGAATGCTACTTGATAATAAGAGATGAACCTGTTACAAAAGGCAGATCTTTATTTAAATGAGAAGTATTTAAGTAGGAAATCAATGAATCCCACCATTCCCTCAACTTTCTGTTGATGTGTTGGAACCCCTCTAGTGCCAAACATCTAGACCAGATAGCAAATTACAAACACACACACACATGCACACACATCCACGCACACATTTATAGACTATAACAAAAGTGATATACTATTTTATGAGTTAGTTACAAACCTGGCAAATTGAAATATTGGTTAATCTCCATGCATGTGGTATTGTATGTGTGCTGTCCCAGGACTCCCAGTTAATCTCCATACATGTGGTGTTGTACATGTGTGTCTTCCCAGGAATCCCAGTTTATCTCCATGTGTAATCCAGTGTAGTTGTTTTTATTTTCCTTTGGGGCTTACCACCCAGCTCCCAAATAAATACAAAGAAACTCATTCTTACTTATGAATGCACAGCCTTAGCTTGGCTTTTTCTAGTCATTTTTCTAATTTAAATTATCCTGTTTCTCCTTAACCATGTTTTGACTCTGGACTTCTTACCTTTCTTTAATCTATATATTTTTCCTTCCTTCTTATTCCATGACTGGCTTGGTGGCTGGGTGGCATCCTCCTACCCTGGCTTTCTTGCTCCTCCCTCATCTCTTTTCTTTGGAGTCCCGATTTCTCCTTATTTCTCTTTATTCTCTCTTCCTTCCAGCCCCAATTATTTCTCTCTCTTGCCTAGTTATTGGCCACTCAGCTCTTTATTAGACCAATCAGATGTTTTAGGGAGGCGAAATAACACAGCTTCACAGAGTTAAATAAATGCAACATAAGAGAATGCAGCAATCTTTGTTTCATCAAAAAATAGTCCATAGCATAAATAAATGTAAAACATCTTAAACTAATATTTCACAACAATCTAGACATTCTCAGATTAAAAATGAAAAAATACAGCAACTTGGAGAATGGATAAAGTCCATGATAGAAAAATGATAGTATAAACATTCAGCCTTTACAATGAGACTTACCTGCTTTACAATTAAAACAATCACAATAAAACACTAGCAGAAGTTTCACAAGCTAATACATGTAATCTATTCCTTACTTGCCATGAAAATCAGGAAAGAAGAAAATTTTAGAAAATAGATAATTTAACATATAAAGTTATATATATATGTATATATATATTTAGAAGCAGTCACTACTATTTTAATATAAATGAGATATAAAAATAGTGTTACAGAAATTCCAAAACCAGAGAAGATGGATCTGAATATATATATATATATATATATGTATATATATATATAATGACTTTCTATGAATCTAATAGCAACAAAGACTAACCATTTGGAGCAATTTTAGAACAAAACAGAAGGTTGATGAGCTGAAACTATTCTTTAATCTTTGTGGATGTTAGATAAAAACAAATGTCTCTTAATTATATGGGTAGGAAATCTAGACTCTGTATATTTCACCTCATGTTATATTCCCCATAGTGAGCCTGTGATTTGCAGTGCATCAGAAGCATGGAGACCGCTCATGTCCCTGATTTAGTCAGGTAAGATATAAAGTTTACATTCCCCTCTTTGAGAGATACTTAAGGTATTCTAGGCATGCAAATGCCTTAATGGAATTAATTTGGGTCTAACATTTAATTTAGGAACACTATAGGAACAAATTAACACTCAATATTACTTTTAAAAAAAATCAGGGTAACAGCTATGCTGTACAAATCTTACTTTTGATGTCACCAAGAGTTCAAAGAACTTTGGTGCTTGTCTGGGTTTGCTTTAGTCTGTGCCCTAGACTCCCAGGAGGGATATATCCACTCCCCTGTCCTGCCAGCAATCCTTCAATGGGAGAAAAACCACGTGCTGTTTGCAGGTCCTAGTCCCTTCCGTCATCTCCTCCTTTCTTCTGTTCCATTTCCAAATGTGCAGATGAAGAAAGGGAGGCTACAGAAACTGCCTGAGACGCTGAGATAGTGGTCAGGGGAGGGGAAGGGTTGTCAGATACAGAGAGAAGAGATGCAGGAGAAAAGAAAAACAGAATACAGAATGTTACCTCAGTTGAGATAGTGGTCAGGGGAGGGGGAGAGCTGTCAGGGACAGAGAGAAGAGATGCAGGAGAAAAGGAAAACAGAATACAGAATGTTACCTCAGTTGAGATTTTATTTTAGCAATTTATTTATGGGTAGAAAATAAAGTAAACTATGAATTTATTTCATTTTAAATAGTTTTATATTAATGGTCCATTTAAGACTTTTGGGATTTTTTTAAATTATTTATTTGTGCTTGTCCTTTGTCCTCTATTTTTCCCACTGCTGGAGACCAAGTTCACGTCCCCACACACATCAGACAAGCACTCACCACTGAGATATATTCACTTCTCTTTTGTTCTTTTATGTTTTATTAGGGGATGAGTTCTTTATTACTTGCACAGGCTAATGTTGATTCCACTGTATCCTAAGCGGACCTCAAACATGAGATCCTCCTGCCTCAGCCTCCCTAGAGGATGAAATTACAAACTTTACTAGTATTGTTTCCTGTGACTCTTTAAGTGCACTTTCCACATGCCCAGGGAACACCAGGAGAGTAAATACCCATATAACTGGAGCTCCCCACCACATGAGCCACAGAGGGAAGGGGTGAAATGGTTTATGTTCATTTGCTTTGTAGATGTGTAGCTACTTATCTTGGTACTGTAACAAAATACTTGACAAAGAAACCTAGAAGGGAAGAAGTGTTCTTATTAGCTGACTATATAAATGCAATATGACTATTAATACAAAAACATACTAAAAGACACAGGGAATGTTGATCATGTTAATGTTTTCCTTGGGAGAAGTTTTACTTATGTAAATGCAGTTAAATGTAATAGAACTCCTGATCTCTGAATAGGACATTCCTGACTCTCTAGGAAATTCTGTCTGCCATCTGCTGCAACACAGTCAAGAAAAACGTTGTAAAGGATAAAGAGAGAAATGGAACAAAAATGTGTGAAAATGAAAGAAAGGAATATGGGGAAGGATAATTCATTCTAAAGGTTTTTTAAAAAGACATATGGATACTACTATTTTAGAAGCTCCCTAAAACATATACAGATGTAAAAAGAATTTAAATAAGAGTTAACCTAGAATAAGGGGGCAATATCTCAACTATATATTGTGTATTACAAAATAAAGATTGCAGTGTCAAGAATCAGTTATGATCATTTGAGTTGTTGCTTGTGGGGACCTACAGAACCCCCTTCACACATATTATAGCCTCTTGTCAATGTGCAGGAGGGCATGAAGTCCGTGTGCTTACAGAGAGCACTGAAGAAACCAGAATAGTCAAACATGCAGACAATTTCCTTCAGTGGAAGAAATTGACATCTGTTCATCCAGTAGGCTGGAATGGATGTTGTTCAATAGGCTGGTGATCTTTCTGCCAGCCCTCATCCAAATCCCCCAGATACCTGAACATTGTTTTTCAGTCAATAGAAACCATCCTTATGTAAGAGAGCCCATGTACTTTGAAAAGAGTTTGCTATAATGCTTATAACAAGCACTTCTCCCTTAGACCCCTATTATGAGCATTGTTTCCTAGTAAACAGAACCCATCATTATGTTTATTACCAACTCCTTCTCCCTAGGCCCTTGTCCTGAGAATTGTTTCTCTGTCAGTAGACTCCATTCTTGTGGAAGAGGTCAGAGGTTCTCTACATAAGAGATGTATTTTACAAAGGAGTTTTGATGTAGCCAAGCTTTAATCTTTGTTGTGATAATTATCATGAAAAAACTATCTTCCAATGTTTTACTCTGATTAAATCTGAACGAAATAAACTATTTGGGCCTAGACTCCAAAATTTTTGATACAATCCAATTAAGTCCTGCTGAAGTGAGTTCCATTCTTGCCTCTCTATAGGTTGTTTTGCTGCTGTCCTTGACACTTGCACAGACACTCACATCAGTGCTCATGGCCACTCTCCAGAACTTTATGTTAAGACCCCATTGCTAAAGATACCACATACTTACATTATAACACACAGAGAAATTGAGACATTGATCAACTAGAAACTTTATGCCTTCTGGTTAGCATTTATAGTTCTGGAAGTTGCTGGTATGGTTCTAAAGGAAAAAAGTAGTCGTCATTCTAACCCAGGTGGCAAGGCTGTGGAATGCAGTAACAACCTGCCTGGCAAGATATGTCCACTGGTGCAATAAGGGCACAAATGATATGGGCGTAACCCCTACTTTCTGGTTGGATTTTAGGTCTGCCCCATGATCTGGACACTATATCTGACACTGTAAATGAAGCCAAAAATCTGAGGCTAGATAAGGCATGTAACTTACGGAAAATATACTATTAATCTGCTGTTATTGACTTAGATATAAAATGACTTCTGATGACAGATTACTATCCCCAAAGTTCACTGTATTGCTCAACTCTCATCAGAGAAGCTTCTTCTTACATTATAAGGCAACCAACACAGAAACACACAACTAGTCAACGGGCAAGAGAATCAGAGACCTTAGAGTGTTCAGCCCAAAATGGCATATCTATATCACACACCCATCTTTGAAGTTCAGGGATCTATAAGGAAGAGAAGACGTCAAGAGTGTAAGAGCCAGAAGTGGAAAACGACTCCAGATAAAGAGTTTCAATCAGACACAGCAAGATGAATGTTCACATGAACTCATAGAGACTGAGAACATGCACAAAGTCTGCTCAAGATCCAGTAAGACAAAATCCCAACCTGGGGAAGGGCAGGTGAGCATGAAGTCCCAGGCCAAGCCAAGGAGCCATTGGCACCACTACCTGTTTAAGACACAAAGTAATTTTCCTTAATGAGGTGACACAGTAGATTGATCACATGCTGGGGCAGGCTCCACACATAGGAGTAATTGTCAAACACAAACTGGACTCCATGGTTTATTTTTTTAAGAAAGAGAACCTGATGAAGTTGGGTGATTATGAGAGGATTTGGGAGGAATTCTGAGGGGGGATGCATATGATCAAAATATAGTATATGAAATTCTCAAACAATAATCAAAATCATTACTAAAATTAATTTTAAGCAGGAGTGCAATACAAAAAAATATTTCATTTTGGAAATAGAATTATAATCTCCAGGTTGCCTTTTGCTTTGTAGAGTGTATCTTTTGCTGGGTGGGAGCTTTTCAATTTAATACTGCCCTCTTCATCTTTGGTTTGTTGCCAGTGCTTTTGAGGCTACATTAGAAACCAGGAGATAAAACCAGGGGCTATCCCTGGAAAATTATATTAAATAACAGCAAACTATCAAATAAAAAGATATAGAATAGTTGAATAGATACAAATATAATATTAAATGATATGCTTCATTTATTCTTGTTGTGTTCTGCATTATTTTTCACATTTTTTTTGCTTTAAAGAATTTTTGCATGCTATGGATAAATAAATATCCATTTTCCTTAGTGACAATTTAAATGGGTTTTATTTCCAATCATTCCTTTCCTGTCTATGTAGGTCCATCACATCTCTCTCTCTTGATTGCAGCATATTATTTAATATTATATTTGTATCCATTCAACTATTCTATATCTCTTTATCTGATAATTTGTTGTTATTTAATATAATTTTCCAGGGGCCAGAGAGATGGCTCAAGAGCTAAGATCTCTCAAGGCTCTTGTAAGAGACCAGGTTCATTCTCAGCCACATTGAGCTGAAATAATCACAGAGAAACTCTAGTATTTGCAATACTGTTTGGCCAGTACCTTAAGTGTATTTCTGGCTAACTCTTATATCTTACCCCATTTCTGTTAATCTGTGTATTGCCATGTGGTTGTGGCTTACTGGCAAGTTTGTAGTAGGCTCTAGCAGAGGAGTCTGTCTCTTGAGAGTGGCTACATAGTGTCTCACCGACTCTGCCTTCTTTCTCTTAGCATTCAGTTTAGTTTTCCCACCTAGCTCTATTATGCTAAGCCACTTGCTGAGATATATTTATTCATTAACCAATAAAAGTAACACATATACAGAATGGCTTCTCACACCATTTCCACTCTGTGATGTGGGAGGTTATATATGCTATGAATATCTTTTATGACCATTAGATAATAAAAAATCTGCTTTTGGGCAATGAGCTTAACAAAGTAAAGCCAGGCTGAAAGATATATATATATATATATATATATATATATATATATATATAGAGAGAGAGAGAGAGAGAGAGAGAGAGAGAGAGAGAGAGAGAGAGTAGGCAGAGTCAGAGAGAAGCCATGTAGCTGCCAGAGGAGAAAGATGAGAGCTGTTAGGTGGAACCTTGCCAGTAGGCCACAAACCTCATGGTAAAATATAAAATAATAGGAATGGATTAATTTAAGATGTAAGAGCTTGCTCAGTATATTCTAGAGTCATTGGCCAATCAGTGTTTAATCAATACAGTTTTGTGTAATATTCTGGGTTTGAGCAACTAGGAATAAATGAACAATCTCCCCATCATTGCTTCTCAGCACCCACTAGATCACTCACAACCATCTATAATTCTAGATCCAAAGAATACAGTGTCCTCTTCTGGCCTCCTAGGTGCTGCACACATGTGGTACAGAGACAGACATGCAGGCAAAAAATAATACACAAAAATAAATCCTTAAAGCAATTATCCATATATAAATATTTACTATTGTAAATAATCCAAGAATTAAATAGTATTGATTTATTGTGAAGTGCTGTGTAATCTGTTTCTTTATTTATTTCGTGCTTCAAAAAAGTATTCCTTGAAAATAGTCTTCAGCTCCTTCATGTATTATCAATTTATCCACTAGAATTTGAAGTAATTACTGCTGGGTACTGCAGCACAATTCATAAAAACCCATAGGCAGAAACTGGGGTTCAACCTGAGGTCAGAAAAGTAAAACAGCCAGCCATTGACTCTTATCTCAACTTCAGTGGGAAATAGTGATCCTTTCTCTGGGAATCTCAGAATGAGACAGTGTCTGAGAGCTGCCTCCTCTCTAGTGCTGGGATTAAAGGTGTGAACTTCTACCACCTGGTTTCTATGGCAAACTTGATTCATTAAAATACAGATGAAACATCACTACAGGGTACAGATTGCCTTCTTCTGCATTGCCTACTGTGGCGGACCCTTTGTCAGTTTCTGTTCCTGTAATTTTCTCATGTATGGTTTGAAGGCTTGAAGAGAAGCAAGCTGTGGTTTGGTTCTTAATGATGCATCCACTACAAGTGATTCCTTAGAGTGACCAAGAGAATCTAATGAAACATTTTCTAATTTTCAATTTTAAGCTTGTAAGATCCAATCTGCAAATTTAACTTTTTTTCAGACCATCCCCTTCATAATTTGTTACTGCTACGACAGTTTGAAATTTAAGATTAAAAGTCCTTTCAATGCTGACTCCAGTGAGCTTAGCAGGTCTGCAAATCATGTTGCCAATGAAGGTGTACTGATCTGGGTGGCCTTTGCCATCATCTGGGGTCATGATATCAGCCAGGTCTAGGCTGCTGTCAAGAACTATGTTTGGGTCTGTGATTCTACTGCAGCTGAGGTCTATGTTGGTGGCAGAGTCTTCATGATGCCACCAAAGGCCCCATGAAGCCTGGGGGTATGGGCCACATCCTGCAGTCTTGTTGGTGGCCAGGGGCCATGCAACCATCAAAGCCATCCTGATCTGAGTGCCCAGAGCTACCACTTAGGCTACCACTTAGATGTCTGGGTGCATGACCTAGCTGCACCTGTGGTCTCTGTTGAACCCTGTGGCACAGGTTGCCACTAGGGCCCATACAGAGGTCCAGGATCTGGGCCAGAACTTGCGGCTTTGTTGGGGTCAGGGGACCATGTAATAGCAGGGACCCTACAGATAAGGGTGACTTATTCTACAAACCATGGCCAGGGTGCCATCTGGGCCCAGACTGCTGTTGAGGACCATGTCTGGGACCATGGTCCTGTAGTGACCAGGTTCCAGATTGACATGCATGCCTCCAGTTGCCACTGAGTGCCATGAAGAAGACCAGGGTCAAACTATCTACCTGCAACCTGGTTGGAGTCTGAAGACCAGGATACATCCAGACTTGAGTGGCCAGAGCTATTACTCAATGACATGGCCCCGAGCTGCTGGCCATGTCAGGGTTTGAAGCCCTACTGCAGTCAGGGTTTGCACTCTTGTCTAATGCTACAAGTACCATGCAGACACACCCAAGATCAAGAGCCAAGTTAGTGTCTCAGGGTCATACTGCCACTGGGAACCACAGTGGTGACATCCAGACCCAACTGCTGCCAAGGACCATGTTGAAGTTCATGGTTCTACTGCAATTGGGATCTGAGCTGAAATCCAGGTTCTGCATTGACACCAATGGTCACATAGAGGCCCAGGGTTGAGGCAGCAACCCGAGGCCTTGGTGGTGTCTGCTGGCCACATAACTGTTAGAACTATTCCCACCTGAGTAGCCATTCCTTTCACCCAGAGCCAGGATGTTATTCCAACTCAGAAGGCTCTCAGGCTAACAGGAAAACATGATTTTGATGTGGGATTCCACTCCATATGCCAGGGGAGAAAGATGCCAGCTGCCAGCCCAAACCATACTGGTAGGCCACAGCCTCATTGTGATACACAGATTAATAAAAATGGGTTAACTTAAGATGTAAGAGTTAGCTAGAAATATGCCTAAGCTATTGTTTAAACAGTGTTGCAATTGATAACGTTTCTGTGTGATTGTTTGTGTTTGGGTGGCCAGGAAATGAATGAGCAGTCTCTGCCTACATGGTTTCAGAGTTAAGGAAGTAAGTATTAATCACATGTGAGCTTCTATAGGTGGGGGCTTCTGTTGTCTTTCATTAGCTACACAATATATGTCTAAAATAGAAAGCAAATACACTACTAAAATACTAATATAAACATAAATGCTAAATATGGCTCTGGAGGAATATTTTTTTCAGGTAAGTTTATCAATTTGCATTATACTCAAAATGTTTCATCTTAAAGAAAAGGATAAAAGTGAGAAAAAGAAGAAAAGTGGTTATGTGTAAGAAAAAAGATACCTAGTGGAAGAGGGGTAACATAATAATGCTTTTAGTTGCACTTACACCCTTCAAACATTTCCTTTGAGACATGCATTACAAATGTATGAAATGAAAATATCTTGCTTTCCTTACTGTTTTGATATCATATATCCTTTGTGTCATTTTATTTCAGAACATGGTGTTACAGGTCAGAAATGTGAGAGCTTTCTTTAATTAGGCTGAATAATAATACTGGAAAACTTACGTTGCTCAAATATTTTAAGGAACTGAGAAATGATGGACTTATCTATAATGACCAATTGTTGGATGAAATGTTCCTCAGAAGCCGTGGTCTCTCCTTGACTCTATGCTCCTTACTTCTAGTTGCATGTTGCAGGTCTCCTGAGGACATTCAAGGATGGTACAGTTCAGTGTGGACTGCAAATGAGGGTTCTCAGCTAATGTTGGCCCCTGGATGGATTGTGATTGGTGTTAATAATCCTCAAACCATTTCTAGGTCCTGTAGACAATTTGAAAATGTCCTTTCTAATGTTATCAGATATTACTCATTTAAACATTTGTAATCATGTTGGGTTCATGAAATATATTACCGCCTTTAAGCTTGCCTTTATGTGAATAGATAAAGTTTTTTTTCTTCCTAACAAATTCTAAATATTGTACTCTAAACATGTTGGTAAAATAAACACAGACTTATAATGATTTTGGGAACCATAGTATACTTTTCTCCAGTCAAGTTATTGAAAACAAATGGTGATAGAAACTTGATGAAATTTATATTTAAATTTTAAAAATTAACTTTTATTATCTGAGATCAATACAAAGACATACATGTTGGCTCACACCTATAATCTCAGCACTTAGGAATCTGAGGCATAGGGATTACCATGAGTTTGAGGTCAATATATGCCACAGAGTGAATTCTAAGCCAACAAAGTATAGAATGTAACCTTTTTTGAATGTAAATACACAAATAGAATAAATTATAAATAAAATTAGAACACTAATGCTTTTTCTTTGGGTTATATTCTTTATTCTTACACATTTTGGGGAAAAATCAATTTTGGAGTTAGGAAATTACTTATTCTAAGTCTCCTACCTCAATATTCTTTAGAATATACACTGAACTGTACCATCCTTGAATGTCCTCAGGAGACCTGCATCACACAACTAGAAGTATGGAGCATAGAGTCAAGTTTTTACTTTTAAGGTCCTATATCCCTTCACATTTGGTTATGTGTGTATTGCTCAGGCAGGAGATCAGAAAGAAAGGACCTTCACATGGCATGTTCTTCATGGAATGCAGAGGCAGATCCTAGCAAGTCCTGGCTCAGTTTGACTGCCTCTCACTATAGACTCTTTGGAACGCCTCTGGATTTATGTCCCAGTACATGACAGCCTTTCATTTTCTGGCCTTTATTTTAATTTTTATTAATTTAAAAATTTTCTTCATATTTATTTTTATTGGAAATAGATCTTTTCCCTCATACAAGGTGTCCTGATAATAGTTTGCCCCTTCTATCTTCTTCCCATTTCTTCTTTGCCTCCCCTCACATTCAGATCCACCCCTTTCTGTCTCTCATTAGAAAACCAACAGATTTCCAAGGGATAGTAATAAAATGTAATATAAAGTCACAAGAACCAGATGTGGATATAGCAGACCACTTTTTCTGAAACTCAGAAATCATACGCAAACACACAATGGAAGCTGCATATGCAAAGGAGCTGTAGAGTAGAAAGAGAGAAAAAATATCAATAAAATAAAAATATGACATAAGATAGAGGTTTTTTTGTTTGTTTTTAAGGAAAATTGCTGACATGACATTATGAGACAAGGAACCTTCAACGATGAGGCTGAGCTCTTATTTTGTTGACTATCTACTGCTTGGCATGCATGCAGGCTACCCTTAAGGACTGTTTATTTCCCTATAGAGACTCTTTTCAAGACTACAAAGTTTTCATTTGCAAATAGTTATCAATTAGAGAAAGGTTTCGGGACAGGGATAGTAGTATTTCTTTAAATTTCCTTTCACTGCTAGGACCCCCACTTGGTATAAATCCATGTAGAGTCTGTATATGTTGCTACAGCCTCTGTAAGCTCATATGTGCATCCATCCTCTTGATTTAGAGGGCCTGTATTCTTGGTTTCCTCCATCTCCTCTAGATCCCACATTCTATCTGCCTCCTCTTTCCTGCAGCCCCCTGAGGTCTGAGTGAAGTTATTTTTATGGATATATCTGCTTTAGGTTAAATATTCCAGTAGTCTCACTCTCTGCATAATGTCTGGCTTTAGGCCTCTGCATCTAAAGCTATTTTCTGCGGAGGGAAAGTCTCTTTGATGATGACTGAGAACTTCTCTATGAGTATTTCATAGATATGGCATAGATTTATTTGAGTGTGGCACTGTGAGTATTTGGAATGTCATTAGGAGTCATTTTATTGCTACGTGCTTTGTTTCGTTTAAAACTGTATTGTTTCATTAAGGTCCCTGGGCTATCTAGTCTCAGTTTCTTGATTACCCAATCAGTGTCCAGTATGGGTTCCATGTCGTGCGGTGGGCCTTAAATTCAATAAGGTTTTGATTGGTTACTCCCACAAGCTTTGGAACAGTGTTGCACTAAACGTATATTGCAAGCAGAACACCATTGTAGAAGAAGGGGTTTATGGCTGTGTTTTTGTTTATGCTTCTCCTTTGGTATAATACTCTATTATACCAAAGATGCTAGAATAAAGGTGTGAAGTTTTCATGTAGGCATCAGTTTGATTTCTCCATGTTCAATGAGTTGTGTGCTGTCTTCAGCAGTTGAGGCCTTGCTGTCTGTTTGTGAATGGCAACCTATAGTCTTGGCAACAGCCTCATTTCTTTGACAGTTCACAAGAACCATTTTGGCTAACAGCTCAATTAGTCCTACCCAGTCCTGGTATTGAAAGCATCAGAAGATGTCCAGCTGGAACTCTGTCTCCCCAAAGTTTGGTGATTTTATGTAGATCATGTTAATATATGTATATGTTTGAGGAAGCTTCTTCTGTGTTAGCTCTCTATACTTCCCTAAGGTGGCTTAATGTCAGCTGACTCCTGTATCCCTCCTTGTCGTCTCTTCCTTCATCCTTTCCACTTTATGTTTACTAACAGCCTCCACTATCCATCATAATTATTCCATTTCCCTTTCCTAGGGAGGTCTACCTGGACTTCCATGCCCTTTCTCTACTCTATACTAAACATATGTGATCATATGGATTGTTGCTTGGTTATGATTAGTTTAAGTGTTAATATCTGCATATAAGATAATTCATTATCTTTTCTAACATCCAATCCATAAATATTTTAGTGTACAGAGCTATCTGTGTTACAAACATATAAAACTCATGTATTCAGTTCAGAGAGTCTAATTAAAAATACATTAAAACAAAAACATAAAAAAAACAAAAAATTGGAGCACCATTGAGCATCATTTTCCAAGGTTCAGCATCATTTCTTCACTTTCCTAGAATCTCTGAGCCACACCTAGTCACATAGCTTATGCCTCTTATTTCCTAAAGACAGTGAGTGATTTGATCCACTACATGAACTTGCTTAAAACATCTCTTTATTGATGAGCTGTTTCAGTAACACGAAGCCTCTACTTCAGAATGCTGATTTCTTTTTTTTTTTTCAAATTTTTTTTTTTATTGAGAAAAAGAAAAGAAAAAAAGTTTCCGCCTCCTCCCGGCCTCCCATTTCCCTCCCCCTCGTCCCACCCTTCTCCCCCACCCCGCTCCTCTCCCCCTCCCTCTCCAGTCCAAAGAGCAGTCAGGGTTCCCTGTCCTGTGGAAAGTCCAAGGCCCTCTCCCCTCTGTCCATGTCTAGGAAGGTGAACATCCAAGGTGGCTAGGCTCCCACAAAGCCCGAACTTGAAGTAGGATCAAAACCCTGGGCCATTGTCCTTGGCTTCTCATCAGCCCCCATTGTTCGCCATGTTCAGAGAGTCTGGTTTTATCCCATGCTTCTTCCGTCACAGTCCAGCTGGCCTTGGTGAGCTCCCAATAGATCAGTCACACTGTCTCAGTGGTTGGGTGCACCCCTCGTGGTCCTGACTTCCTTGCTCATGTTCTCCCTCCTTCCGCTCCTCATTGGGAACTTGGGAGCTCAGTCCGGTGCTCCAGTGTGGGTCTCGGTGACTATCTCCATCCATCACCTGATGAAGGTTCTGTGGTGATATGCAAGATATTCGTCAGCATTGCTGTAGGATAGGGTCATTTCAGGTTCCCTATCCTCAGTTGCCCAAGGAACTAACTGGGGACCTCGCCTTGGGCTCCTGGGAGCCACTCTAGGTTCAAGTCTCTTGCCAACCCTAAGGTGGCTCCCTTAACTAAGAATTGAGCTTCCGTGCTCCCCTATCCAACCTTCCTTTATCCCAATACACTAAAATATTTATGGATTGGATGTTAGAAAAGATAATAAACTGCTTACTAATTAAATATAAAAATGTTATTCATGCATACATTGTAAAATAGAAAGCACAAACGTACTGTTCAGTCTAACTGAACTTTCTTCATAATAAAACTATCAATAATACTCCTGATACAAATAATATAAGACAACTGTGACATAATTAAACCTCAAGAAAAAATTATGCATTAGATAAGTCCATCCCTTCCAGACAAAAGAGGTTTTCAGTACTGGGGTAACAGAACTCTTCTGGATAAAATGTAAAATCATATATGTATGGTTGTTTACATATATGTATATTTTAATACCATAATATTTAAACATAATTGATGATGAAATATTCTCCAGCTCATTTTACATATATTTCAAAGTATATTTATATATTGCTGCAATGAATAAATACTTAAACTGAAGATAAACATTTTCAAAATACTTGCTTTGTTAACATTTTGATAAATAAAATATCTTTTACTACCACCAGTGCTATGCTGTAAAATACTAGGAAAAAAAAAGATAATTCATGTTTTATTTGTCTTTCTAGGTCTTGAATACCACACTAAAGATGATTTTTGTTCTAGTTAAATCAATTTACCTGTGAATTTCATGATTTCATTTTTCTTTCATGACTGAATGATACTGTATTTTGTTAAATGCACCACATTTTCTTTATTCATTTTTCTGTTGGGAGACATCTAGATTGTTTCCAATTTCTGCCTATTATGGATAGACTATCAATGAACATGGTTGATTGGAGCCAGATTCCTGCTGCCTCCCTCATGTCAGTCTGTGGTAAGATTAAGCATCCTTTGTCTATAACCCCAAGAGTAGTATAGATGCATCTTGAGGTAGAGAATTTTCCATACTCCTGAGTTACTGCCTGATGTGGGAGTTCCCTCTGTGATCACCATTAATGAATAAAGAAAATGCCTCGGCCTGTTGATAGGGAAGAACTTAGGTAGGCGGGGAGGACTGTACTGAATGCTGGGAGGAAGACAGGTTGAGTCAGAGGGAGACACCACGGATCCACCATCAGAGTTAGACATGCTGCCAAAACTTAGCCAGTAGACCACTGCCATGTGGCAGTACAAAGATTAATAGATACACAGATTAATGGGTTAAACTAAAATGCAAGAGTTAGCCAATAAGAAGTTAGAGCCAATGAGCCAAGCAGTGTTTTAATTAACATAGTTTCTGTGTGATTATTTCAGTTCCGGGTGGTCAGGATGAACAAGCAGCCCTCTCCTTGCAACAACTGCCACCCTGGGTCTGAGCGGCACAACACTTGCCTCTCTGGCCTTTGTTATCCACTGCCCAAGGAGTCGCTAGTAACACCTGGAGAGACAAGCGGCAGTGGTCCTTTACACATGATGAGAGTCTTTTATAATGAAGAATGTGGCAGAAGAGGGCAAGCGAGACTTCCTCTTGTGGCTGCTACCCATGCACAACTGTAAGGGGCCTGATAATTCTAGATTTTAATATGAACTTTAGGACTCGAGTAGAATAATTCTAAGATTCAGTGGGAACTTCAGGAATGTTTTAGTTTGATGGGAACAAGTTGCTGCCAAACCTGACAACCTGAATTTCCTCTCCTTCACCTACATGGTGGTGAGAAACAACCAACTACATCAAGTTGTTCTTTTAGCTCCATATGTACATTGTGGAACCTATGTACACATATACAAAAAGACACAGAGTAAGTAAATTAATGTAATTTAAGCAAATTTTATTAAAAGACTGATGTGGGATTCCCCTCTGTATGAGAAAGAAGTGGGCTTAGTTCTTTGACTAAGAAAGATGTAAACTCATAGCCTCTTTGCTGAGTTGTTTCTTACAAGTGGGACAATTCCTAAATATTGCTCTTACATTTTGCTCCTTGCACATCATGTGAACAATGTGGACACAATTAACAGTGGGGATGTAGTGGGCAGGTGAAGGGAGGATTCTGGGAGAATAAAAAGAAACAGAAAGGGGTCACTGTCTGAAGCTGTTTCTGGCATTTTGATGACATCCTAAGGTGCATTACATCTCAGAATGTTTTAGGAATCGATGCAACATTCTTTTATGTGCTGTGCAGATACTTCTTGCTGGTAAAGAAAAAAATCCTGAGTTACATTAGTACCTAATCTTTAAGATAATTTTTATGAGATTTGACATCATTTTACTTCAATTTGTTTTTACTACATGGCCACATCAGATGTTTTTCTACATTTTCAAACATTTAAATAATGCATCTTGTTAGAAATTTTCTTTTAATTTTAACTTCAGCACGTTGATTAAATTTGAAAAATATTTCCAGTTTCCAATAAAATTCAGCCATAAAAATCAGTATTGCATCACCCATGTTCTTAACAAGGTTTTGTTAAAATAGCAATCAAAGTAAGACTAAACAGAGAGCACATGAAGAAAAATAGCCATGCTATAAGTCTGAATTCTTCTGGTGGATGTTAAGCACTTTGGCCAAAAGTAATGATATTTTCACTAAGAGTTAATATCATCGTCCTTGTTTTTTCCATCAGCTTCCACCAAGGACAATGGTGCTGGGTTTTGATTCTACTGCATGGACGGGCTTTGTGGGAGCCTAGTCTGTTTGGATGCTCACCCTCCTGCACCTGGGGGGAGCAGGGAGGACCTTGGACTTCCCACAGGACAGGGAACCCTGACTGCTCCTTGGATTGGAGAGGAAGGGGTGGGGGAGTGGAGGGAGGAGAGGAGCAATATTAGGCTGTTTAAGAGTCATTTGTTTAAGTCCTCTAAGTTTTATTTCCTGTATAGCCCTGAGTCTCAATCCCAACTAGGTCTTTATCTCAGTGAAACCTACCGCAGGCAATCCTGGCCTATACACCTGCCCTGAGCATCAATTCTCAGGAGTTTCAGCCTTTGCACAATGGATACACTATGCTGTAATTTGCAGTGGAGAAGATAGATATGCACTTCATAGTGCATTCTCTCCCAGAGCAGCAGATGCCATAGGAAAGTATACCTGGACACCTCATCTCTGACAGTGAAAAGAGAACAGTCAGCAACGCTTGTTTGTCAGTAGCAAACACAACTCTGTAGAAGTGTGGGATACAGTTCCTGGCTCAGCATCACTTGCCACCAGATTACAGACTCCATGAGTCTCTTAGGCTCCATGGAGCTGCTCTATGGTTCCGTGGATGCCAGCAGCCATTGCCATCTTGAGTTGATCTCCAATGCAAATTCATGGGAAAAAATATTTGATTTAATCCCTGTTTTTCAAAATTCAGGTTGTGACTACTAACTCAGCACCTGAATTGCAGGACTAAAGTTTGTATCTTCATGGCCATAGTGATCATTATGTTAGCAATACATCAATTAACATAAATTAACCTTGATTATGGGAGAAAGAAAGGTTCTGCTTTTCTAACTACTTGTATATCTGGTTACAGGTGATATTTTCAATCCCTGGCTCACAGACCAACAGAGCTGTCCAGGTCCAGGTATTACAGGACCTTTCCCTGCTAAATCCCCAAAAGAGGTAAGTCTCATTACTGATAAAAATAAAAAGGATCATTAGCATTCAATCATATGTGGCAAAATCAAAGGCCTGGTGCCTTTTTCTCTGTTTAAACTGATGAACCTCATTTGTTTTCTCCCTAGTGTTTATGTGTCACTTTTTCTGTACATTATCAGTGGGACTACAGAAAATAGGTCAATACTGTGGACAGTTTGTCTTTAGAAAGTATTGCACTTCTGTTCTCAAACACCCTGACTCCCAAGGAAACCTTTAAGACAGTCTTGTGCAATGCTGTGGTCCATGGAGGTTTATTTCCTTCTGCTTCTTCTCAGTCTTATTCCTAAAAAAAACCTTAATAGCAGAAACCAAGTTTTAGTTGCTCACTGCCACCCAAATGCTCTTGAAGACTTGAGTATCACAGGTATTAATTAAATTACTGAAGGAACCCCATCACAAATCATTTTGTTTCTAGCTGGGATTGCTGTGGAAGGCATGAGTAGGACTTCCTTCAAACTGGGGTGTTCCCTAATTGCCTTGTGATATAAGGAGAAACCTATGTGGTAACTGCTGGGTTTATACTTATGTACAACCTTCTGATGGATGCATAACCACTCAAAGCTCTGTAAAGTCTTCCAGTGCTAATTTCAATAAGTAACCTGTTTGTAAAGTCTGCTCCTTTATATATTTTATATGTTACTCAAGAGCTCCTTCATGTTGTTTCAAGGGTCAAAGATGTCCCTAGTTCGTACTCTATCATGTTACTACCATAGTAAGATCCTGGTTGGGGTTTGTTCTTCACTGATTTTATTGAGCTTAATCTCCATGTGTGATATTTTATTTGCTCTAATTTCTCTAAGGAGAGGTTTGTCACATACCTACGTGCGCGCTCGCGCGCGCACACACACACACACAATGTGTCTTCTAGTCTGACAGAATGACAGGATGACAAGATAGCAGGAGATGGGATTTGACGTTCCCAATTTTCTCTTTTGTGTCTCAGAACAGCAGTAACATCAGAAAACCTGATGATATAATTTTCCTGTCCCAAGAGCTGTTTCCAATTTTAATTTCCTTGGAGCCGAATATTGAGGCCAATGATAAACTGCCCTGGATATCCTGTATTGAGCTTAAGAACTCCATCATTAAAATAACAGCAGACTTCCATAAATAAGGCCTTACAGAAGAAGCATTTACAATTTACCACAAATATTTAACTCATGTTAAAAATGTTTAGCATGAGTGAAAAATTTTAATGCTTTCCTTATGGAATTTGACAAAGACATTTTTAAATCAGATTTCTGATAGCTCATACACATGCTTTTCCTTGCTATTCAAAGGTATGGTATCACAAATAAACGGCTTCATGAGTAGTTCTTGAGCTTCTTCCCACATGGTGCATATTTTAGAGAAAAGACTTGGCAGATAAACAGGCTGTGTCTACATTGGTGAGTATGTAAACTGCTTTGTCTCCACCCAGGCATCCAGCACAGGTTTATTGCCGTGTTTAGCAGAAAGGTTCCTCTTCTCTTCAGCCAATAGCCTATTGATTGGTATAGGAAAGAGGTTACACTTTCCTGTAGCTACACTATCACCAGAACACTGTGCACTACCTCGGGTCAATGTGGTTCAGCACAGTCCCTGTGCTGTTCATCATTCTTAGGTAATCAGAACAAATACAAGATTACAGAACTGTCACCAGGGAATGGCTCCCTGAGTTTTGTGAAACAGAACCAAAGGAGATATATGCATGTGACTCTACAGAGCTCAGGCACTGTGGACAAGCTCTCTGGGCATGATTTCACTGATCTTCAGAAGACTGTGAGTGCTGAGTAGGCACATAACCTTCCTGCTTTACAGAGGAAGAGAAAGGTTAGGTTTAGAGATGAGCTCAAATACCAAAAGTTTGCAATTCTTAGGTTGTACTACTCCTAGAACAAGGGTTCTTTTTGTTTTCCAGTGTTGGTGTTCTGCAAGTTGAAGACAATCTCTTGAGATCACATTAAATATTCTTCTCATTTCCAAAGAAAAATAACTCTTACCAGGGCACTCGTGCCCACTCAGACATCAGTTTGTCAAACTCAGTTTTTAATCATACCCTCCACTTAGGAACCTTTCCTGGTTCTTGGACTGGCCTGAGTGTTAAAGTAGGTTAGAATCCTCCCTGGGTGCAGCATCTCACTAGGTTACACAGCATAGTTTCACCTAGCTCGGAGAACCCCAATTATCTGCTGTCGTTACCTAATGCTCTCTGAGGTGAGGTTATGTCCCGATGGAAACAATACACTAAGGTATTATATGAGCAAAGATCCATGTTGTTATTTGGAGTGGAAGAAAGAGACCATTGATTTATTCTTATTTGAAGTTCAGGAGAATAGCCTGTTTCCTCAAGGTTCTGGGAGCAACTTAATCATATAGCATTAATTCTATCTGCTGCCTCCTGAGTGTTGAGATGACAAGCATGCATCATGTCAGATTAACTATACTTCTTGGTAGCTGATGCTGGCTGAATGTACCTGTTGATTGAAGAATGAGTACCTTTCTCTACCCAGGCACTGGAAAAGGATGTGGGTTTTCGGGGTGTGGCTCTTCTCACTCCAGGAACTTCTAAAACCCTGTATACAGTAACCAAATTTCTTCATGGCCTCATTAAGACACTTGGAATTTTCCTCTACATCTTTGTCACTATTCTTTCTTTTATTCTTTTAGACTCTTTGTGGAGAGTGTGAGAAAAGGCCTGGAATATGAAAACTCTCTTTCCCATGCAAAAAGATCAAAAATCAACAAAGTGGGTCTTCATTGTCTATGTACCTGACCTAAAATCTCCAGATCAGTAGGGAGTATCTTAGAAAAAAGACACAGATCCTGACCCTGGGGGGGGAGGGGAGCTGATGCTGCCTCAGCATAGCAGTAGAGAGGGGAGGCATGGCATAGGATGAGGTTCAAATCCTGCAGGAGACACTGCTGCCTCTCCCATTTGTTTTCTTTCCCTCTTTTCTGACATTAGAACTGTTCTAATTCTACAGTTTGCTTTTGTATTGAAGACTATAAATAAAGTATTTAAAAAAGCTGAGACCCTCAAAAGAAAACTTATAAGGAGTACAAAGAGTACCTGGCAGATAAGGTCAGTGTGTGAGCATAAAGACAGCAGGTTTGTGTGTCACTTAGTCAACTGGTGTCCTGGGACTGTGCTGTGCTGTATCAGTGGCATCTGTGATTCAGCGACTAGGCTACATACTCACGTGGACATCCACTTTTACACATACAAGCTAACACACACACACTCACACACACACACACACACATACACACATACAAAGGGTGTGTATGTAGGGTACTGAGAAAGTTAAGACTTAGTTGTTACTTAGAACAACTATATACCAATTGGGTAAGGTAGTGATGATGGTAGTTGTTTCACTAGTACAAGGGTTATGAAGACATGTACCCTATACTGAGATGTCAGACCTCAACACACCTACACATTTTTCAACTCTTTGATGACAAGGCTTTTTCTTCTGAGATTTGAAGTATTAGCCTAAACCTGTTTCCCTTTCTGTAGAAAACAAGAGAAGAGGAAGAGGGAAGGAGTAAGGAAGGCCTTCTGGGAGGTTATAAGAAGTATCATCATCAAAAACTCCCCAGACTTCACCAAATGGAGCTTTCTTCTAGATAGGCTGGTGGATGCCAGTCATAACGACAGGAGTGGAGAGGTAGGGCTCATACTGGCACTGACATCTAAAATGGCTAAAGAATCTTCATGAAGAAGCACAGTTATCAAACTAGCAGGGTGTGGCCCACAGGAAGTCTTTGAGGAGATTAACCCCACCACATCAACACCTCACATTCATTGTGGGGAGACCAAGATGATGAAAAATCCAGGTAAGTCAGCACAGGTTCATGACTTGGAAAAGACTTGTTTATAAGTGGTTACCATTGCATTTGAGTCAGCCACACAGATTTGAGACTGCAGCTCAACAGTAAAGTGAGGCCGTGCTGGTGGGCAGGTGTCTGAAGTCTGGAGCACTGAGCAACACAGAGAATGCTTCATTCCCTTTTCCATGTCCTCAGCATTTCTTTTCCATAGACCCACTTTGCTGTGGTAAGAGAACCTCATGTGACGAGTGCTGTCTCTTTTCTTCCTGATGCCAGAATGTCTTTTAAAAATAGCCTTTAACTTAGTTTAAGCCAGATCAGTGTCCTAAAAGTTTTTGGAATTCAGATCCTCATTTTCTCAGGGGCTCTGTAGAGATTTGACTTGAGATGTTGCTTTTTCAGCAAGCAAATGCTGAAATTCCATGTGTGCGTCACCAGGGCTGACTTTTCAGAAGTTTCTAAAGTATTTGTTGATTCTTGTCTTGTATGGCATGAGTCAAAATCTCTTCTTGAATGAGGAGGTGTGGCACGTGAAATTACAATGGTCTGTCTCAATTAGACACAGGTGAGGGAGTCAGCTTTTCCCCAGCTGTGAGCCTGTGTAGTCAGCAATCCACAAATTTCCAAATGCCGATGAAAAAGTCAGCTTGTGAGCCTTGAGCCTGTGCACTCAGCAATCTACACATCTGCACAGTATATTAAAGGAGTAGGAGTAGGCTCTTCAGTTCCTATTGGACTGGGAGAAACAATCAGGAAAGGGATGACTGGTCCCAGCTAAATTGAACAACCTGTCCCTGGGTCTTTGCTGGAATTAGTGAACCATCTTTACTCACACTTGGAGTCTTGGGCTGCAACTTATCTATGTTGTATGTGCATATGGATTGCCCTGTAGTTCTAGGGTCTCCCCTACCCCTACAACGTGTCCTATTGTGACTGTCTATGGTGGTATGCAAACTTACCTGGTGCGAGTGAGACGGAAATAGGGAACATGCAACAAACTAGCTTAGAATATTATTGGGGGGATGTGGACAAACCTTCTGAGGTTGGTGTGCAGAGAGAGAAAGAGACAAAGACAGAGAGCTGAAGATGATGTGTCCAGCTTTTAAAGGCTGCCTAGCGCATGTGTGCAGGGGGATGATGTGGCTACATCATAAGCATGTATGCAAATGCTCATGCAGCTGTATCATATGTAGATGATGCAACCATGCTGCATGTGGGTCACACCAGGAACCTTTAAGGTTCCTGGGGCCATTAGGCACTTCTGCCTGAGGGCTTGTTGGCACATGAACCCAGAAGTGTAAGTCTGTGGCTGAATCATAACTGTATGACCTTGAGAAAGTCTCTCTGTGTGTTTCCATGCAACTGCAACCTCTTAAAATTTGATGGGGTTTCCCGTGACCTCAAAGCTCTTGGGGAAAATGGTCTACATGACTGAGCATGCCCACAACAGGTTTTCATCAAGGTAAAAATTTTAGGTACTAGTAGTTTGATTCAGTCAATGTCTGAAAGGCACAGATAATGGAAGCCACTTTTGGGAGATCCAGGCTCAAGATCCACAAGGACCCAGGGAAACAAAAATCCATACCTGAGAGTCCAGAGGCTAGCAGATCTGCAGATCTGAACCACAGATAAAGAAGACATGTCTGTCCCAGAAGAGACAAAGTGCAAATTTACCTTTCCTCCACCTGTTTGTCATGTTTAGCTCCCAGATGACTTCATGTTACCCACCTGAGTTGAGAGCAGACTTTGCCCACTGAGTCTGTGAACCCACACAGAAATTTCTTTACAGTCAGTTCACAGTCACACCCAGAAATATGTTCTTCCACACACTTAAGCTGACAGTGAAGTCTTTCATACAGCTCTCATTCTGCTGTGCAGAGTTTGAAGAAGACACTCTCTGTCTGCTTTGTGGTTCCACCATGGAGAGAGTCCCAATGATTTTGTGTTTTTCCTCTAGGACATCAGGCTGATCTCTGCTCAGGGACACCAGGCCCTGTAACCTCAGTCTTCTCTCTCTTTTCCATTGCAGTTCAGAACACCAAAGGCCTCTGACCTATGGCCCTTCCAAAGGATCAGTTCCTCTGTTCTGCATGGATGGACACCAAAAAAAAAAAAAATAGAAATGTGTGGTGTACTATATGGTACCCTGGTAAACATATGAAAACTGATTCCTGACCTGAGACTGATTTTTCTCTTTTGTCTCCCAGGACTCCCAGAAAACCTATCCAGGGCCAGAGTCCATACATATCACTCTACAGAAGGAAACATAGGTGACAAGGACTGACTGTAATAGTCTGCCCTGTCCCTGTAAGAGACAAGTGACTTCCACTCCCTCCCCTGTTTGCCAAGGCAAACTGACCTTCACCTTTCACCCTGAGTCTTTTTTCAATCTCTTTCTTGAAGAGGCAGTTTCTGTCTCTCCCTTCTCCCCTTCTTCTTTCCCTCTGTTGTTTCTCTCTCTCTCTCTCTCTCTCTCTCTCTCTCTCTCTCTCTCTCCATCTCTCTCCTTTTCCCCCTTCTCCTCTTCCCCCTCCATAACCCACTAAATAAATATCCAAACTCACTCTGCATGGCATGCCTATCTGTCTCTGCCTCTCACTTGCTGAGGCTGTGGCTCTCTGCCTGGGACTGGCTGCTCTCAGGATCCACTGCCCACCACCAACTCAGGGACCTGTGGTGTGGTCTCCTGGCCTGCTGCCCACCACAGCCACTTTGGGGACCTGCAGCATTTTATTTAAACCATAACACTGACCTCTTTGAATTTGATGACTTTGTATTTGGTTGCTTTGCAGAGTCCCTTGAACTGAATAATTTGCCTCAATGTGTTGGGGACAAGTCTCGACAAAAATATCTCTTGCCAGGGTAGAGGTGTGGGGATTTAGAAATATAGTAAAGACTATGAAGACATAAATGAAAATAATAAAATGGAGAAATATGTAGGATAGTATCAGGAGAGAATTCCAGTGAGTACTGAAAATTCACCTGCCTTTAATGTTCTACTGCTTAAAATACCCCTGATCCCAAAAGATAGGAGTAAGACAAAAGACTGCATTAACATGATACAAGGTAATGAACATACCAATTGAAAGTCATGGACTACATTCATAGTTAAATATTTTGTTGTTAGAAAAAAATACAAATCACACTTATATCCTAGACCAAAACATTCTGTAGGCAAACTCCCTGGGTTTCCACCAAGTAATCTCCATAAAGGGAACTGGAACTTAGTTGGATCCTTAGACTTTTGTTTGAGGTAGGAACAAATCTACTTCTCTCTTCCTAGAGCAGGGGTCTGGATATTAGCCACACCTGTAGGCACTAACCTTGAGAGAGAACTCTCTGGTCAACAACTAGGTGGGATCTTTGTTTGAGGCAGAAGCACAATAACCTTAAAGGAACTAGAGGAAAGTTCCAACTCTCTGACCTTTGGTCAACAAGGAAACAGAGTCATATTTTCAGGCCTCCACGTCAATGCTATAGGTAGAAAAATTTATTTTTGTGGTGACTAAAGCCTGTAAACTCAGTCACGGGCAAATTCAAACCAGGATCACATACAAAGTGTGACACTGGAGTAAAAACATGTAGGCTGGCAGGCAGAACTGCAGGCATGAAGCATGGAGACAGGCAGATTGACTAATTCTAAAAAGAGGGGGGCAATTTGGGTTCATCTAAGCATTTGTGCTTTTAAACAGCACCCCATTGTAGTAGCATTTCATTTGTATTATAATAAATAATGCTTACCTGAGGCTCAGAAAAGTAAAATAGCC
Organism: Neodon shergylaensis; assembly: GCA_025134845.1. NCBI lineage: Eukaryota > Metazoa > Chordata > Mammalia > Rodentia > Cricetidae > Neodon > Neodon shergylaensis. The sequence goes on from JABTXL010004107.1 coordinate 28,240, forward strand.
ACACTGGCTAGCCTTATAAACAACACAGCAATAACGTACACATTTAATCCCAGTAGCCATACTAGCTTGCTGTAGAAACCAGACAGTAGTGGTGCACACCTTTAACCCCAGAACTAGAGAAGTTTATAAAACAGGAGGAGACCGCTCTCAGTTTGAGTCTCATTCTGAGGTTTTCTGGAGGCAGAATTATCATTTTTGGACTGAAGTTGTGGTAAGAGCCAGTGGCTGGCTGCTTTGCTTTTCTGGTCTTCAGGTTGAACCCTAATATCTGTCTCTAAGTTTTTATTAATTGTGCTTCACACAGGAAATCAGTAAAGGTGATGAAACACTGAGGTGAGGGAGGAAGGTGAGAGTCATTCACAGGGGTGGGGGCTTCACTGACTTGTGTTATAAGGGAGTGGGATTGACAGTGACAGGGAATTGTAACAAGTTGTTTTCTTTTTTCAGGTAAATGAACAAGAAAAGCAAAGCTGTCAGTCACTGGCTCTTACCTCTACCTCAGTTTGAAATGGCAATCCTGTCTCCAGGAATCCTCAGGATGAGATTGACCAGGAGCTGTCTCTCCCTGTCTTATAGTTCTCTCTAATGCTGGGATTAAAGGTGTGCACCACTACTGCCAGGTTTCTATGGCAAACTAGTGTGGATAGTGAGATTAATGCTGTGTGTCACCACTGCCTAGCCTGTAAGGCCTATCAGGGCAGTTGCATTACTCTCTAATCTTCAGGCAAGCTTTATTTACTAAAATAAAATGAAATATCACTACACTGCACCATGCTTCAGCCCCCATTTTGTAGACTCATGGATAAAACCAGAGTTTTCAGTTGAATGTGGGGAAGAACTTTCTCACAGATCTGTTCAAAAATAGTTCTATATTGGGATACCATAATGATTAGGTACTAGATGTTGAAAGATGTTACACAATTAAAAAAAAGGTCTAGAATGCCAGTGCACAAGTTCCTAATTGTAAAGACTTTCTCCAAACCTGGCCCTGGTGAAGCACACCTATAGCACCAGCACTTGGGCAGTTACAGTTAAAGATGGCCAGTTTGAGGCCAGCTGAGACTACACAGCCAGGCTTTCAGACTGATCAATCCTTATGACTTTGTATGTCAGTGAGAGCATCCTCTCGGGAACTAGTAGGTCACCTTTGCTGTCCAGTTGCAATCATGACTCCAACACTGCCCTGAGCTTGCTGTTCCCTTGTAATAAAGGTGTGTTTTCCAAGTGTCCCTGGAAAATAGATGCAAAGATTCCTGCGGAGACACCGACTCCCTAACCAACGAACGAGGTGGGAGGACGGGTGACAGATCTTTTGACATCGCTTCCATTGGTATCAGGATTTCACCTCTAGGCTGAGACCCATCTGGCTTCAGTGAGCTTCTTAGATCAGAGACTAATTGCTGGGGATGTGTCTTAGCTGTGAGTGTTCCTGTTTCAGGCACTAGGTCCTGGACCCGTTTCCCAGCACTACTGAAATCTTCCCAGGTGGTGTTTCCCTATAATCCAGCACTGCAGAGCTAGTGGCAGGAAGATAATTTCAGTATCCTCCTGGGGTACCTAGGTTATATGTTCTAGTCTGGGTCACAAGAGGCTCTCTTTGGGCATAATATAAAAAGTATACGTTGTTTCAAATCAGGAGATTTCCATGCCTTAAACACATTTCCTTTTCTCCAATTGTAGGACTGCAGTCATGTAACCATCCAAAAGAGCAGTGCGACCACCACAGATTTTCTCTGAGCTAAAACCCACACACCTGTATCAGAGGGAACATGTGTGTGCATGTGTGTGTGTTTGCTTTTAACACCTTTATTTTTGCCATGCTTTTATTTAATTAATTATTTTTTCATTTTACTTTCCAATGCCAGTTCCCCCTCCCACCCCTTCTCCTGACTACCTACCTCTCCCCAACCCACTCCCTTATCACTCCTCAGAGGGAAAACGGCCTCCCTTGGGATGGCTCCAAAGTCTAGAATACCACGTTGATGCAGGGCCAAGCCCCTCCCCACTGAATCAGGCTCCAGAGCATCACATCTGGAATAAGGACTTTTGGAAGAAAGTAAACAACGTCATAAGCCCTGGAAAACAAGAGAAGACAATGTCAGCCTCTCCAGATTGTCCAGTCTGGCAACCATGTTGTCCGGGTGACCATCCTCCTGACTGACCACTCTGGCCACCAAACAGAATACAACACACCTCTAAAACTGTCTATGGCCAAGAGACAGAAGTCTGCTTATCTGAAAAACCTTTCTTTGAAGTTTGTAAAGTTCCCTAGATGAGGTGACCTCACCACTGAAGCTATTGATTCTATCACCACAACTGGTGTCCTGAATAAGGGATGGCAGTATAGATTCTCCGTTAGTGACAGACTGACAAAGACAGCTTAGCATGAACTGTGTGGGGTGCACATTCTCGGTTAATGTTGGCCCTCTTGAGCAAAGATTCTACCTAGAAGCATTGTCATTTTCCATAAAATTCACCGAAGCTTATATTTTATTTTAAAGTGTATTTTGAAACAGATTTGTAGTTTCTTAAAAAATGCTATTTCTATGATTAAATTTGACTTTTGTGTCAAGCTTTCGAGTCTTCCTTCTGATCAGGGGTCACATAATCAAGTTAAATGAGAGATGCGGTTGCCAGCAAATAGGATTAGCTAGGCACTGGTGGGATACCTGGTCCTAGTTGCTTATTTTTCCTCTATTTCATTTTTCCTTTTTTTTTGTCTTTTTTTTTAAAGTGTGACTGTACCTCAGTCTGAAAAAATGTCTTATCTGAAATTTACTGTATAGTCCAGGTTGATCTGAAACTTAGAATAATCCACCTGCTTCTGCTTCCCAAGTGTTGAAATTAAAGACTTAATTGCTGTGATTGTAAACTTTAAAATTTATTGTTTTGACATTGTCCTGCAGGTCTATCTCTTGGTCACACTTAGTACTCATCTCCCTCTCCCATGCTCCTCTAACCCTACCTGAATCTCCATTCTAAACTTGTTAGACTTGGTGTCAAGGGCCTTTTTAAAAATAAAACCAAGTTTCCTGCCTTATTTTCTGTTTTTTATGACCCACTGAGTTTAATCAGGGATTTTTTTTTTCATGTGCATGCTTGTTCAATTCTATTAGGTTCTTGGCAACTTCCCACTCTCTACACCTCTAGAGAAAAATGACTCCTCCTACCCCGAAAAGAACTATCAATAACTCCTCAGCTAGGGTTGCAGCACTAGTCCCTACTCTATCCATTCTGGAATGCTGAAGGGCTTTAGTGGAGGTAACCACAATTGTTGGGCAATGGCCTTGTTTTGTCCAGAGGTTTTCACAGCACTCTTTTCCCAATCTCCACTTCTTAAATTATTTCAGGGTCATTTTATACGATGCCTTCTGAGTGGAGAGGAGTGTGAGTGTGTGCGTGTGTGATATAGATGTCTCATTTGGTACCAGTCGCTCAACATATGTTTTCAAACCTTTGACTAGCAAATGATTCTATGCATTATCCACTCCCCTTCCAAAAGAAGCTTTTCTGATCAATGGGAATGCAGCATTAACCTATGGATATACAAATAGATATTGGGGGGGGGGATTTGACAACATGACCATTTAGAAAAATGACAGTAGCATGTTTCCTCATGGGCCTTTATCCCAGTGTGTGGGCTGAGCACCAGAATTCTAGCACCCACATGAATTTGTCAAAGACAAGCAGAATGTGCTTGGTTGCTATCATAACTGTAGTACCATGATTGCACTTGTGGGCATATCAGCCCTAGCAGTTGGACATTAAATATGTAGAATCCCCCGTTGATCAGAACACTGATGACTGCTTTCTTGCAGCCCTGTGCATAGCCCCACCCTCCACATGAAAGCTAGGCAGCAGGGAGGAATTTGGGCTGTCAGTTTCAAATGATCTTTTTATTTGCCAAGACAGAAAGGTAGCAGTAGGGTCTTACCATCTACTTCTGGAGTATAACCAGTAGAAATAGTACTAGCCTATGTTTTAGAAGCCTCAGGCCCTCCTGAGGGAAGATGCATAGGGAATATCTCTTACCAGGAACATGTTTTTCTGTGACATCCTGTGACTTGTGAAAGCAACATGAGAATCCCATGCAGGTGTTCTCTCAAGTGCGTCTTCTTGTTTACTTTGTTTTTATGAATCAAGATCTTTACCTTGGGCATTGAAGACTTTCCAGAAACCCAGATGAAATCCATCTTAATGGTTCAGTCCCTAGACTTCCACCCTGCTACGTTTGCCTGTTGACTCCTCCAGGACTAGATGCAGGATGGTCTGTGATTCTACAGTCAATAAGAACTTTTTAATAAAGTCCAGAAATCTGTGAACATGACAGGAGTGAATATCTCAGGTAGAGAATGATTTCTTCTGGATGCCTCAAGGCAAACAGGGCTGGCAAGCATTACTCTAGCCATTTCTGCCTGAGAATAGTGAGTTCTCACCCATTTCCACAAGTCAGCACTCAGCAAATGGATCACACTCAGAAGCCATGCTAATGGTTAATCAATCGCTACAGTGCATGGTTTTCTTTCTACTGGCCCTGTGGTTGTCTCTGACTAGATGAGTGCAGGAAGTTGATCTGTAGGTGTCCTCTTTGCACATGCTGCCATACCACCTCTGCTCCAGAAGCCCTTCTTTAAACTTTTCCATTTCCATCCTTCCCTGTTGTGCTCACCCCAGCTTCCTGCCATGCTGGCCTAAGTGAAGTCAAAGTTTATATCTTTCCACATCAGAGCTGGCCCTGGAGACACAGACACCTCACACCCAAACCCAACTCACCCAAACCCTCAACATGCTGTAGGCAAGTGCATAGCTTTAAGAGAGGTTGCTCTACGGGTACAGGACTGACCTGAGTGTCCCAGGTCATCCCTTGTACATGTTCCTAGATAAACAGACTGTGAAGAAAGAAGCATTCTGATTTCCAGTGCCACCCGGACACCACTCATTTACAAAATGTAAACAGGGCTTGATAAGGCTCAGTGCTGAAGCGAATTGAGCTGTATTATGAGGTTCAGAGTTTGGAAATCAGTACCCACATGGTGGCTCACAATACTCTGCACTGTAGTTCTAGGGGATCTAACTGCTTCTGGGGACACTAGCTATCACCAGGAATGCACATAGCTACATGAAACCTAAATACTCACACACATAAAAATTGAGAAAAATAGAAACCTACAAGTATAGGACTCTGAACTCTTGTATCTGCTTATGAGTCTTGCTAGGTGTGCTCAGTCTTGAAGCTGGTTCCTAAGTCTGCATTTTCCAGCATGGGTGGATTGACATGGCAAATCCAGGAAGGAGAACTGCAGAGTTTGGAGTTTTAGTAGAAGCCTAAGGCAACTGAGACTACAGGTAGCAAGAGAGCGTGGGAATATCGTACTTTTTAGTCAATTGTATATGGACTTTCTCCTCAGCCATTAGTTCATCACCAGACTAACCACAATGACACTCATTTTGTGGGCATTGCATGAGGCTTTTAGATAGAACTTAGGGCTGCAAGAAGAGGGGCTGATGAAGAAAATGGGAAATAGGAAGTCACTGAAATATTTGCTATTGTTTATTGTCCTGAAGCACAGTTTTCTCAGTCCTAGCATTGGGAGTTTATTAGGACAAAGACCAACTTTGTTTATGCATACATGACCTTGAGTGAGGTAAACACAGAATTTAAACAGCATCTGAATGTTCTAAACTCATCATGGGACGAGGAACATCAGCGATGATAGAGGAAAAATGTCCTAGGCTTCATGAATCATTTTTGTTTTCATAGAGGCCCAAGGCAATTAGCTATGTCATTCCTCGAACAAAAAGTAAAAGCTTCTTGGGTATGCTGGCTCACAGATGAGATCCCTGTACTGGAGAAGGGAGGCTGTAATGTCTCATAACTTTTAGCCTGTTTGGAATCCATAGTGAGACCCTGTCTAGAGGAGAAAGGAGATACCTCATGTGATCCTGTTGCTTCTCCCTCAAGTGTAAGGAAAGGCTCAGATGCTGTCATTAATGCAGGTGGCCATGCAGCTATTTCTCCTCCCTGCTGCTGCTGACATTTTCTTGTTAACATAGTAAGTGACATTAGTTGTCTTTGAGAGTGGAGTGTGCTATCATTTCTTAACAGACACTCGTGTTTTTTATTTTTTTATTTTTGATGTATGATCTCTATATAAAGCAGGCAAGCCACAGATAATTTGACAATTTTCCTGACTCAGTTTCACTGAGTTTTGAATGTCAGTGATGTTGTTAATCTGTTTAGGACAGAGCTGGAGATTTAGGGGGCTCACATTCTGGAGTAGCAAGAATCCACAAATAACACTGTTGAGTACCAACAGCCAAAAGACACTGGATAGGTGGACGGTGCAGGTGCCCATGAAGGGCCCATTATGGCTTATAACCCAGGCTCAGTTCACTGGTCTCTCTTTCCACTTCTTCTCCAATGGTTGACCAAGATGTAGAGGGAACAAAGGCATGGAGTTGTCTACAGATTGACTGTACCCTTCTGAGGAGAGAGAGATCCTCAGTTGATTGGGGGGGAGTAACGTGTTTGTCACTAATTTGTGAGTGCCTGGCCCCATTGTCCCTGAGGGAACCTCACACATCTGCTTCAATCTATGACATGGATTTCTAAGCAGATGTAGTGGGCTGTAACACTGGCCAACACAATATGCTGACAAGTGTATTGACAAAGTACAAGGAAAAGGTACCTAGTGAGGCCAAAGATTTACAGATATAAAGCCAAACCCTTGAATTTTAAGTGTGATATAAGAATAATCTGTATTAAGCTAAACTTTGCAACTAGAACTAAAATAGCTATTTTTTTTTTTGTTCATGGGAGTTTCTTCCCTGTAAAACTGATGGCAGCTCTTTTTTTGTGGGCTGATGGAGAGGAAGCAGAAATAGGTTTAGTGAATTAATTGAGTCAGATCTTGAAGAATAACTTGGTAAAGTTTGTTAAGTGGCTAAATTAACTCAGCTTTCTCAGTTGTCCAAGTTCTCTCAACATTGTTTTAAACTCATTGCTTATTTCTAAATAATTGCAAAAATGGTCCATTACAATGTCTGGAAACAACAATCTGAGAAAATCATTGGATTTCTTTTATATTACAGGTATAGTCACTAACAGCTATATGCTTCAGAATATTATCCATCTTTCCAATTAGGTTTTGTTCTTAATATTGATACAAAATTCCAGAGCTTTTATATTTTTATCATCTCAATTTATCATATTTTAAAAGTTCAGTTATTATATGTATCTTTGAATATCTTGTTTCTATTATCTAAAACAAAACACATAAAGAATATAAACTAAGAATATATCTTAGAGGTGATGTGTGTGCCTAGGCCCTGAGATCCATCCCCAACACTGCAAAACAAACACACAGAATAAAGAAAAGAAGAACCCCATCTTGAGGCTAGAAATAAAGCTCAGTAGGCAAAGATGGAGTCCCGAAGCCTGATGCTGTGGTGATGCAGAGTGCATCAAATGGAGGGAACAAGAGTCAGATAATCCCAAGCTAACTCCCAGCAGAGTATTTTAAGGTTTTCTTTATTTAAAGGGAACCCACGGAACACAGTGAGAAAAGAGGAATAAGGTTCAACATCCAGGTGTAGCTCACAGGAAGAAGAGAGGAAGTGGGGAGGGACCCAAAAGCCATGCCCCACCCTAGTTCAGCCTCTCAAAGGCCATTGATTGGAGAAGGTTCCCTATCACTGTGGGATAATATGTGGGATAATACTCTTGTACTCGGTAAAGTTTTGTCACTTGTATTGATTTATCAAAATGCTGATTGGTTAGAAGCCAGGCAGGATGTATAGGTAGGTAACCAGACTGGGAGAATTCTGGAAAAAGGAAAGGCTCAGTCTGCAGTCACTAGCATGGCACAGAGGGAGTAAGAAGAGGATGTCTCACTGAATAAGGTATCAAGCCATGTGGCTAAACATAGAGAAGAATTATGGATTAATTTAAGTTGTAAGAGCTAGTTAATAATAAGCCTGAGTTAATAGGCCAACCAGTTTATTTATTTATTTATTCATTTATTTATTTATTCATTTATTTATTTATTCAAAATTTCCACCTCCTCTTACCATTTCCCTCCCACTCCCCTCTCCCACTTTCTCTTCAGTTCTAAGAGAAGTCAGGGTGCCCTGCCTTGTGGAGAGTCCAAGCCTCCCCTCCCCCCCTGCTCCATCCAGGTCTAGGAAGGTGTGCATCCAGACTAGGCTCCCCAAAAGCCAGTACATGCAGTAAAATCAAAATCCAGTGTCATTATCATTTGCTTCTCAGTCCTCCCTCATTGTCATCCACATTCAGAGAGTTCAGTTTGATCACATGCTCTTTCAGTCCCAGTCCAGCTGGCCTTGGTGAGCTCCCATAAGATCAGTCCCACTGTCTCCGTGGGTGGACGCACCCCTTGCAGTCCTAACTTCCTTGCTCATGTCTCCCTCCTTCTGCTCTTCATCTGGGCTTTGGGAGCTCAGTCCAGTGCTCATAGCAGCACTATTTGTAATAGCCAGAACCTGGAAACAACCTAGGTGCCCCTCAATAGAAGAATGGATAAAGAAGGTGTGGCACATATACACTTTAGAGTTCTACTCAGCAGTAAAAGACAATGACATCTTGAATTTTGCATGCAAATGGATGGAAATAGAAAACACTTTCCTGAGTGAAATAACCCAGACCCAAAAAGAGGAATATGGTATGTACTCACTCATAAGTGGATTCTAGCCATAAACAAAGGACATCGAGCCTATAGTTCGTGATCCTAGAAAAGCTAAATGAGAAGGTGAACCCAAAGAAAAGCATATAGTTATTCTCCTGGATATTGGAAGTAGACAAGATCGTCGGGCAAAAGTTGGGAGCAGTGGGTGGGGGTGGGTTGGGGGGAAGGGGAGATGGAGAGAAAGAAGGGAGAAAGGGAGGATTGTGGAGAGCTTGAGGGAATATGATAGTTGATATGGAGGAAGGGTGGATATGGGAGCAGGGAAGAAGACATCTTAACTAAGGGAGCCATTTTAGGGTTGGCTAGAGTCTTGGCTCTAGAGGGGTTCTCAAGTGTCCAAAGGGATTTCCCCAACTAGGTCCATGGGCAGCAGAGGAGAGGGTGCCTGCACTGGCCTTCTCTCATAGACACACTGATGAATATCTTGCATTTCGCCATAGAACCTTCATCTGGCAAGGGATGGAGATAGAGACAGAGACCCACATTGGAGCACTGGACTGAGCTCCCTAGGCCAAGCAGTTTATAGTTAATATAAACTTATGTGTTGTGACTGAAAGGTTGTGGGACCAGGCAGGACAACCAGAGTTGAATCTTAACAACATTTATGGTAGAAGGAGATGTAAGATCTTTGAGTCCAGAAAAATGATCATACAATCTATAGAATTTTGACAGGGCAAAAACTTTTGTGAAAGGGAGCAAAAACAAGCTTAAACAAACAAGCAAGCTTTCCAGTAGAGATCCTGTTGAGATTTTAATTCCTAACCCAGTTTGAGTGATCAGTGTTCAGATTGTCAGGTGCCCAGTTGCAGCTTCTGGAAGATCTTGACCATTTTGATTTCTTTAATGGATATTTATTAGACCTCTTCCCAGTTGCTGCATATCCATCTTCTCTTCTTAGGTTGAGAATATGGAAGGCTTAGCAATCAGAGAGAACATGAGACTTACAAGAATATTCCATGAGATTAATAATAACAGAGATGAAAGGAATGAATGTAACAGCCTAAAATAATGACTAAATCTCCGTCTCAGCCGAGCTAAAGAGATCTAAAGATTTACCAAGTGAAGTTGCCTGTAACTCTCCTCTAATGTCCTCCTTGGACAGAGTTGTAGTTATACAACCAAGTAATTGTAGATGCAATCACCATTCATATACAAAAAAAACCAAACAATAATCCTGCTTGGCTTTCTACTACAATTCAGTATGGTATTTATGAATGCCTGTTTCTCATAGTTCAAGTCAGGATCAATTGGAGAAGTCTGCTGCTTTAGTTTTAACTACAGATAAGAAAACATAAACACTATAATTTCACACAGAGTCACATATTTCCTTTTGTGATAGATACCTATGCATCACAGGATGAAAGCTAGAGTCTGCATGCGGGGGAGAAAATTTGGGATCTTGAGGGTGGGGTGGGATGGGGGTATCGGGGGATGGGGAGAGAAAAGTGAGAAGAGGAGGATGAGGGAAACTTGGGGAAACAGGATGACTGGGATAAAGGAAGGTTGGATAGGGAAGCACGGAAGCACAAATCTTAGTTAAGGGAGCCACCTTAGGGTTGGCAAGAGACTTGAACCTAGAGTGGCTCCCAGGAGCCCAAGGCGAGGTCCCCAGTTAGTTCCTTGGGCAGCTGAGGATAGGGAACCTGAAATGACCCTATCCTACAGCAATGCTGACGAATATCTTGCATATCACCATAGAACCTTCAGCTGGTGATGGATGGAGATAGTCACCGAGACCCACACTGGAGCACCGGACTGAGCTCCCAAGTTCCCAATGAGGAGCAGAAGGAGGGAGAACATGAGCAAGGAAGTCAGGACCACGAGGGGTGCACCCAACCACTGAGACAGTGTGACTGATCTATTGGGAGCTCACCAAGGCCAGCTGGACTGTGACAGAAGAAGCATGGGATAAAACCAGACTCTCTGAACATGGCGAACAATGGGGGCTGATGAGAAGCCGGGGACAATGGCCCGGGGTTTTTTCTTTTCTTTTTTTTTCCTATTATATTTATTTATTTATTTATTTATTTATTTATTTATTTATTTATTTATTTAAGACTTCTGTCTCTTCCCCACCGCCGCCTCCCCTTTCCCTCCCCCTCCCCCAATCAAGTTCCCCTCCCTCGTCAGCACAAAGAGCAAACAGGGTTCCCTGTCCTGTGGGAAGTCCAGGGACCACCCACTTCCATCCAGGTCTAGTAAGGTGAGCATCCAAACTGCCTAGGCTCCCACAAAGCCAATACGTGCAGTAGGATCAAAACCCATTGCCATTGTTCTTGAGGTCTCAGTAGTCCTCATTGTCCACTATGTTCAGCGAGACCAGTTTTAACCCAGGCTTTTTCAGACCCAGGCCAGCTGGCCTTGGTGAGATCCCGATAGAACATCCCCATTGTCTCAGTGTGTGGGTGCACCCCTCGTGGTCCTGAGTTCCTTGCTCGTGCTCTCTCTCCTTCTGCTTTGGACCTTGAGGTTTCAGTCCGGTGCTCCAATGTGGGTCTCTGTCTCTGTCTCTTTTCATCGCCTGATGAAGGTTAATGTTCAGGAGGATGCCTATATGTTTTTCTTTGGGTTCTCCTTCTTATTTAGCTTCTCTAAGAACCCGAATTATAGGCTCAATGTCCTTTATTTATGGCTAGAAACCAAATATGAGTGAGTACATCCCATGTTCCTCTTTTTGGGTCTGGCTTACCTCACTCAGGATAGTGTTTTCTATTTCCATCCATTTGCCTGCAAACTTCAAGAAGTCCTTGTTTTTTACTGCTGAGTAGTACTCTAATATGTATATATTCCATACTTTCTTCATCCATTCTTCAATTGAAGGGCATCTAGGTTGTTTCCAGGTTCTGGCTATTACAAACAATGCTGCTATGAACATAGTAGAGCATATACTTTTGTTGTAAGATAAGGCCTCTCTTGGATATATTCCCAAGAGTGGTATTGCTGGGTCCAGGGGTAGGTTGATCCCGAATTTCCTGAGAAACCTCCACACTGCTTTCCAGAGTGGTTGCACAAGTTTGCATTCCCACCAGCAGTGGATGAGTGTACCCCTTTCTCCACAACCTCTCCAGCAAAGGCTATCATTGGTGTTTTTGATTTTAGCCAATCTGACAGGTGTAAGATGGTATCTTAAAGTTGTCTTGATTTGCATTTCCCTGATCGCTAAGGAAGTTGAGCATGACCTTAGGTGTCTTTTGGCCATTTGAACTTCTTCTGTTGAGAGATCTCTGTTCAGCTCAGTGCCCCATTTTATAATTGGGTTGCTTAGCCTTTTACGGTCTAGTTTCTTGAGTTCTTTATATATTTTGGAGATCAGACCTTTGTCAGTTGCGGGGTTGGTGAAGATCTTCTCCCAGTCAGTGGGTTGCCTTTCTGTCTTAGCGACAGTGTCCTTTGCTTTACAGAAGCTTCTCAGTTTCAGGAGGTCCCATTTATTCAATGAGGCCCTTACTGTCTGTGCTGCTGGGGTTGTACTTAGGAAGTGGTCTCCTGTGCCCACGTGTTGTAGAGTACTTCCCACTTTCTCTTCTATCAGGTTCAGTGTGTTCGGCTTGATATTGAGGTCTTTAATCCACTTGGACTTGAGTTTTGTGCATGGTGATACATATGGATCTATTTTCATTCTTCTACAGATTGACATCCAGTTTTGCCAGCACAATTTGTTAAAGATGCTCTCTTTTTTCCATTGTATACTTTTAGCTTCTTTATCAAAAACCAGGTGCTCATAGGTTTGTGGGTTAAAGTCAGGGTCTTCTATTCGATTCCATTGGTCGACTTCTCTGTTTTTATGCCAATACCAAGCTGTTTTCACTATTGTAGCTCTGTAATAGAGTTTGAAGTCAGGGATGGTAATGCCTCCAGACGTTCCCTTATTGTATAAGATTGTTTTGGCTATCCTGGGTTTTTTGTTTTTCCATATAAAGTTGATTATTGTCTTCTCCAGATCTGTGAAGAATTTTGATGGGATTTTGATGGGGATTGCATTGAATCTATAGATTGCTTTTGGTAGAATTGCCATTTTTACTATGTTGATCCTCCCAATCCAAGAGCAAGGGAGGTCCTTCCATTTTCTGGTGTCCTCTTCTATTTCTTTCTTCAAAGACTTAAAGTTCTTGTCATATAGATCTTTCACTTCCTTCGTCAGGGTTACCCCAAGATATTTTATGCTCTTTGTGACGATCGTGAAAGGTGATGCTTCTCTGATTTCCCTCTCTGTTTCTTTATCCTTAGTGTATAGGAAGGCAACTGATTTTTTGTAGTTGATCTTGTATCCTGCCACATTACTAAAGGTGTTTATCAGCTGTAGGAGTTCTTTGGTAGAGTTTTTGGGGTCGCTTATGTATACTATCATATCATCAGCAAATAATGACAGTTTAACTTTTTCCTTTCCAATACGAATCCCCTTGATCCCCTTATGTTGTCTTACTGCTATTGCCAGAACTTCAAGCACTATATTGAAGAGGTATGGAGAGAGTGGACATCCTTGTCGTGTTCCTGAGTTTAGTGGGATGGCTTTGAGTTTTTCTCCGTTTAATTTAATGTTAGCTGTTGGCTTGCTGTAAATAGCTTTTATTATATTTAGGTATGACCCTTGTATCCCTAATCTCTCCAAGACCTTTATCATAAAGGGGTGTTGAATTTTGTCGAATGCTTTTTCAGCATCTAATGAAATGATCATATGGTTTTTTTCTTTCAGTTTATTTATATGGTGGATTACATTGATAGATTTGCGGATGTTGAACCAGCCCTGCATCTCTGGGATGAAGCCTACTTGATCATAATGGATAATTTTTCTAATGTGTTCTTGGATTCGGTTTGCTAGTATTTTATTGAGAATTTTTGCGTCGATATTCATGAGTGAGATAGGCCTGTAATTCTCTTTCTTGGTTGGGTCTTTGTGTGGTTTTGGTATCAGAGTAACTGTAGCTTCGTAAAAGGAATTTGGCAATGACTCTTCTGTTTCTGTATTGTGAAATACTTTAAGGAGTATAGGTATCAGCTCTTCTTGGAAGTTCTGGTAGAATTCTGCATTGAAACCATCTGGTCCTGGGCTTTTTTTCGAAGGGAGATTTTTGATAACAGTTTCTAATTCTTCACGACTAACAGGTCTATTTAGATCGTTCACCTGGTCTTGGTTTAGCTTTGCTATAATGTACTTATCTAAAAAAGTGTCCATTTCTTTTGTATTTTCCAATTTTGTGGCATACAGGCTTTTGTAGTAAGATCTAATGATTCTCTGAATTTCCTCTGTGTCTGTGGTTATGTCCCCCTTTTCATTTCTGATCTTATTTATTTGCGTGTTCTCTCTCTGTCGTTTAATTAGTTTGGATAGGGGTTTGTCAATCTTGTTGATTTTCTCCAAGAACCAACTTTTTGATTCATCGATTCTTTGGATTGTTTTCTCTGTTTCTATTTTGTTGATTTCCGCCCTCAGTTTGATTATTTCCAGTCTTCTACTCCTCCTGGGCATGACTGCTTCTTTTTTTTCTAGAGCTTTCAGGTGTGCTGTTAAGTCCCCAATGTATGCTTTCTCTGTATTCTTTAAGTGTGGCCCGGGGTTTTGATCCTACTTCAAGTTCGGGCTTTGTGGGAGCCTAGCCACCTTGGATGTTCACCTTCCTAGACATGGACAGAGGGGGGAGGGCCTTGGACTTTCCACAGGACAGGGAACCCTGTTTGCTCTTTGGACTGGAGAGGGAGGGGGAGAGGAGCGGGGGGAGGGGGAGAAGGGTGGGACGAGGGGGAGGGAAATGGGAGGCCGGGAGGAGGCGGAAACTTTTTTTTCTTTTCTTTTTCTCAATAAAAAAAAAAATCATGCCATGTGTCGAAGATGCTTTATTTTTCTTCAGTGCTTTCTATTTTAATTTATAATCTCATGCCAACCCTCATTTATGTTTCTGGTGGTCCTTGAAGGAGATTATACACACTGAGTTCCCTGTGTTCATTGCAGCTCTTACTGTGAAGCACTACTGTCTTATAGTTAGTGATCAGTGATTTACTTTAGTTTTTTGTTATACAGTAGTTGGACTCCTTCACAGGTTTGGAATTTAACTTTACATCCTGTATGCACCCATTCCCATCTGTAATTCCATGGTGGCCAGGGACATCCTGATTCCTCTCTGAAGATACAGGATTTAATTATGTGTTTTAGTTTTATAACTCATAAGATAGTGTTTAATAAAGTTAAGAGGGTGACAAATAGAAAATCAAACAAAACAGCTCAAACACTGTTTTTCAAAGTATTCTCTGAACAAAATACATGTTCTGATGTCGTTTGGAGCATTAGATAAGTCACCTTCTGAATGGGCAGTTCAGAGAAGATGAAGCTAATTCAATCTAACCCTTTCTGAACATCAGGATAAAGGTATAGAGTTCTCTCTAGTGCATCATTCTGATTGCTTAGTTTACTGTAATATAATTCAAAACCCAATTTTTATATCTGAGAGTTCCTTCATATTATTTTCTGTTATGGATTTCTTTTCATTCTTTAGGGTTAAGGTAATAACCTGAGTAAACATGCTGAAATTTCTTTCACAAATACATTCTTTTCTTCAGTATTCGGCTATTCTGAATCTCCATCTCTACCACCCTTAGCTTGTTTCACCTGTGCAGTGCTCAGTGTGAATATATCTTCCTTCCCATGAGGTCACTCACCATTCACCATTGGGTTCTTTGTAGATGGAGATCAGGTGTTGAAGTACTTCAAAAATTCCTCACATGTCTACTTTCTGCTTCTTCTCTCATTCCTCATTTCCTTTAGACACACGACTACAGAGAGCACTTGGGTTTCTTTCCAAGAAAAATCTACTGCATGCAAGTCAAAAACATTTACACAACTCTATCAAGTATGTAATCAGCATCATTGTTTTGAAGTTCTTTTATATAGAAGATAAAAGCAAGTAGAAAGTGATGTTAGTGATTTTCACAGTCAATCATTCCCTTTGCTAGAGTGGTATCCTCATTGTTAAAGAAATTGGAGCTAGGCCAGGCAGTGGTTGCACATAGCCCTTTAGTCCCAGCACTTGTGAGGCAGAAACAGGTGGATCTCTGTGAGTTCTAGGCAAGGATGGTCTACAAAGTGAGTTCCAGGACATCCAGGACTGTTACACAAGGAAACCCTGTATAAAAAAAAAATCAAAGAAAATGAAGCTAAAATCTGTTAATATTTAAATTGAATTAGAAATCTCACTGGAACTCAACATTATAATAAGCATGTTTTGGAGGTCTTTCTTTTGAAATGGCCCAGAATTGAAGTCATTCCAGTGGTCATAAGAACTCCAACTCAGCAGTGTCTCCTAAAGTAGAGGAGAAAAACATGGACTAAGGTCTAATTTAGGTCTGATCCTTCTAACCATTCTATGTCAGAAGATTCCAGATCTCTATGTTCACTTCAGCTGTCCATTGCCAAAGAGAATTTCTCTGACCTCAGCTTCCCAATCCATAGCATAGTGTGGAGGTATCTCATTGTAGCAATCTCACGGGACTGTCACCTAGGCACAGGTGAAGTTGAAGATTGGGGCATTTTCCCCTAGATCACACTGGGTATGGGAACAGTTTGTCAGGAAAAAAAATAATCAAACAAATAGAAGCTTTGCAGTGATATGAAAAATACTGTTAGTTGCACAGAGGATTTGAGGCCTGAAGAAAGCAAATTCACATAGTGTCCATAGTATGGTGGATACACAGACACTGTAGTCCCAGTTTTTGGGCCCAGAAATTTAAGATCATCCTAGAGAACAGAAATCTACCTTATCATATATCAAAGAAAGGAGAGGACAGAGTTGGGTTAATAAGTCAGTGGCAATTTGGAGAGAGGAGAAAAGGAGGAGAAAAAGGAGGATACTGACAGGAAAGTAAAGAAGAAAAAAAAAGAAATATCTCCCCTCTGCTGATGTCAGTGTAGACTACAGATTTTCTCAAACCTTAAGTATGTTTTTCATATTTATTTTCAGTTCACTGTCCTGACCAGCTAAGAGGAACCTAATGTCTTCAATAACTATTAAGTTGAGGCATTTGTCCTTACTCTCTGTCCTGATCCTTTTCCGAAGTGAAAGAGAGAAAGGAAATGGGGGAGAAAATTCAACATGGGGTTTTAAATAGTTTTCTGGATACAATCATAGGAAATTTTTCTTTATTCCAGGAATTGAAACTGATTTCTATATTTTATAAAGGTGTTCCTTCAAGAGAACAGGTCATTTCCCCACACAGCCCATGCAAAGGCTTGTAAATTTGTCAGTCAAAGAATATGCTGGAGAACAAAAAAACAAGTTGCTCTAGATTTTGAACTTAACTTCATTTTCCTTCTTTTGGTGCCTGGCAAGAAACAACATGGACCACCAGATACTGAAACAGATAAATCAGTCATGACTAAAGAAATTATCCTAGTTAAAACTAATTGTAGTCATTTATCTTTGTGTGAGATTCATTATTGCAACAAAGTCTTCTGTGAGTGAAGGTGGTCAAAATGTTCATGTAAATATAGAGTTTATGACTGCATTGCTGAGGTAAGGACACAAAAGTGGGCTGTATGTTTGCTAAAAGGATTCGAAAGATTCTAAAGAAAACATCAAATTAAATATGCCGCTCTCCTTGTTATAGAAAAACTTTAGGCACACATCTTTTCCACTATATATTTAGCTGAACTCCATGAGATATTTGTTCTTCTGGAGATCATTTCTGTTCAAGAATTATTTTAAAAAATTTAAGTCAAAGATGGTATTTTGGTAGGATTTAGTAGAATATATCTTTAAGGATAAAATTATGATACTTTGATAAGTAAAATATTTCCCTCCAACTTTTGCTTTGGTTTTTGAATAATAATAATAATAATAAATAGTAAGTGACATTAAAGGCTACATTCTCTGCCTTGTCTCATACCTGGCACATTACAGAGGTAAAATTTAAAGGAGCCCAGTCATGCTCAATGCCAAGGGCCTGATCTCCATATACTTCAGGAACACAGACCATCCTAGTGCTTGGCAAAGAAGTGAAGCTGTATGGGTAAAGCACATGAGAAAGGCTGTTTAAAGAGAAATCTAATGAAGCATCTCATGATGAAAACGATGATACAGAATAATGAATACCAGAGGACAGTTGTTCAGGACCATGGATTGTGACTATGTAATGACTATGAGCACATATCAAATCTTAGCATTAATTTTAACTTGCTTTCTCAGCCTTGTCTACTTGTGATGCTTTCTACTAAGTAATAGCTAATCTCCACTGGGATTGATTGCCACTGGAAGATGGTCCACATTATTTTCATTTTATGCTGAGATTGTGTACAAATCTGTTTCAGTATGCTCACTTTGATAAGGGAAAAGGCCTTTCTCTATTGCAAATGAAAAACTAATCTCATGATTTAAGGGTTCTTTGAATTTCGTGTTGAGCACTCAGAGTGACTCATTCCTAATTCAATTTAATACTATACTTGTCTAGAGGCTAAAAAGCTAAGCTAGTGATCCTTCCTCTCTGTGGGCTCTGTGCCATATATCTCTGCATATTAATTAAAGTAGAGCAAAGTCACTTACCATATCACTAACCATTTGAAAAATGGTTCAACTGCTGAAGAAAAAGCCTACTCTAGCAGATTAACTGTCAACATTGGTACCTTGCCAACTTGGCATCCAAACTCATTACTTTAATACATACAATCTAATCCTTGCCTTTACAGGATTAGAGTCGTGCCAAAACACAAAATGCCTACAACCATGAATTAGGGCATCCTAAAAAGAAAAAGAACTGAAAATTTTGTTCTCTTCTAAGACTCAAAGTTGTCTTTTATCTGTGGGCCTTGCAATATCAAAGAGCAAATCATTCACTTTGAATAAGTAATGATATAAATATTCTGGTCCTAAAACAGAGGATCAGGGGACTTGTGGAAAGAGGACCATAGCAAAACCAAAATCTGGTGGGAAAATAAACTTTGCTGTGTCAAAAGTCTTTGCAACTGTCTACTAGTTCTGTTGCCCATGGCACTTGTTATCTCTCTCTGGGACTAGCTCCTTAGTACACGCATCTTTCTTATTAGAACATTCTTGGTTTTTTAGATAGTCATTGCACCTGATGCATCACCATCACAGATTTGAGCACAGCCAACTCAGGACTTGTATGCTAGGAATCCACAGCTTTCTGGAACTTTGGTGCAAGCCTTTATGAGTTTTGCACTTAGGCATTCTTTTTTCTTATGAACTTTCATAAAATATGGGAAGCCAAGCTCTCCTGCTTATCTAAGCTTTCTTCTTTAAACTTCAGAGGCAATGCTCTCTCACACAACAACACATTTGGTTGAACTGAGAAACAAATCCTTAGGAAGCCCAGCCCCAGCATAGTGTCTTAAATCTTCTCTTTGTTCAGGTTTTCTGTTTTTAAATGAAATGTCTTAAAGTATCATTACAATGTAGAACTTAAATGAGAAGTATTTTGTCTCATAGTACCTGTATGGGTGTAATGCACCTGATCTTAAATGACAATTTAATTAATTAAACTCTAACAACAGTCACTTTGTTGTTTGATCCACTTTGTCCACACTTTAAAACTCAGTCCAGTTCTCTTTCTCACTAAACTATACAATTTTTTTTCACATCTTATCTTCCAGTTTTGATTTGAATCAACTCTATAAACATCACTAAGCAGCGCTAGATATAAGTATGCTGAAGTTTGGATGCTAAGCCAACTTGAAATTTAGAAAACCTAGAAGAGAGGGAGGAATGCAAACTCTCTATCCACTTTCTTCTTCTTCTGTCATAAACAAGACCCCAGCTCATGGGATTTAAATATACAAACTCAGGGTGGCCTCTGTTTTTTGTTTAATCATCACTGAAATTCTGTCCTGAGAGTATCCAGGTTTACCTCTGCCTCCATAGTGATTCTAACTCCAATGCTAAATACTGCATTGTGAGGCTCAGATGTTGTGTTTTGAAAGAAAAGGCACAGCAAGGGGATATGAATCCAGGGCTGGTTCCTTCTGTAGGAACTAACCTTCCTTGACATGAGGTGTTTTGCCCTGTAGAAGATGCTTTGATAGAGCAAACTGAACTAGGTTCCATACACTATGCTATTTTCTAATTATGTGAAGTAGTTTAAGTTTTTCCATCCTGGAAAGTCTCTAGTAATGCCCTCAACTTCACTAAACCCTGTTTGTCCCCTGAGACTGTAGGGAAGTTCACTACAGGGACTCTTTTCTGACACACAGCTTTCAGGATTATAATCAAAGTGTGTTTTGAAGTATTCTTCATCATCATTCTCTTCACCTTTGCTCTGTGTGTGTGTATGTTTGTTTAGAAAGCGTTCTCTTCACCTTTGCTCTCTCTGTGTGTATGTTTTTTTAGAAAGCATTCTCTTCACCCTTGCTGTGTGTGTGTGTGTGTGTGTTTGGAAAGCATTCTCTTCACATTTGCCATGTGTATAAGTGTTTGGGAAAGATTAGCATATGTGGTCTTGTTGGAGAAGGTATGTCACAGTGAAAAGCTTTTGGTTTTAAAAGCACGTGCCATTCCCAATTAGCTCTCTTTGTCTCCTGGCTGTGTCTTTAGATGTCAACTCCTAGATACTTCTCCAGCATCATGCCTGCCTGCTGCCATGCTTCCAACAGTGGCTGTCATGTACTCTTTCTCTGAAACTGTTGGCCACAAAACATCTTTTCTTTTGAAAACAGCCTTGGTCATGGTGACTTATGAGGACAATAGAAAAGTAACTGAGTCGTTATATTTTATTTGTGATGTAGATGTGCACTATCAAGTCCAATTCATCTTCAAATTTATGATGCTTGGGACTAGAGAGATTGCTCGATTGTTAGAAGTACTTACTGCTCTTATAGAGTATCACAGTTCAGTTCCTTTCAACCAAGTTGGATCATTCACCTGTAATTTCAGTTAGAAGAAATCCAACATCTTTTCTGGTCTCACTGGACACAAGAATGCACACAAATTACACACACACACAAACACTCACACAGAGAGAGAGAGACAGAGAGAGACAGAGACAGAGAGACAGAGCATTCTAATCCTCTTGTCCCATCCAGCACGAGTTATTGAGACTACAGATACACATATTAATTTATGAGTGCAAGGCTTTTTGTGCTTTCCAAATAATTATTATTAAAGGATATCTGTAATGACTTAATAGTGGAAGTTACCTCAGTGGACTTGAGACAAGGGGTGCCACGAAGTCACACCATGTGACAGAGCTCACATGAGAGACTTATAGTGGATAGAGAGAGGGGCTCAGAGTTGAACAAAAAGAGAAAAAGAGTGTGGAGAGAAATCCCTTGCTTTTTTTAAGGCGATATAGTACAGACATATGGGAAGAGTGGGCATCTCTGAGTTGACATTAGCCACAGTGTCGCATTTGGCTGTTGCTGCTCACCTGTACTGCTGTTGTCCCTTCTCCAAGGGCAAGCCAGTGCAAATGCTTCAATGCTGACAACTGCCACCATATTCCTCTTTAATATTTCTTTCACAATAAAACATGTTTCCCTAAAATATTTGATTTCTTTCAAATATGGTAAGCCAAGAATTTGATTAATGTTCTCAAATATTGAAGTGATTATAAGTGGAGATTGTATTTTAGTTTCCCAGCTGCCCAGACCCAAAGAATTACGCAGTAACTATATTAATTACAACACTGTTTGGCCTATTTGCTCAAGCTTCTTATTAACTAGCTTTTACATCTTAAACTACCCATTTCTATTAATCTATGCATCACCACAAGGCTGTGGCCTACCAGCAATATTCTGGCTTACCAGCAGCCATGGCAGCACTTTGACTCTGCCTACTCTCTCAATATATCTCTGTTTAAATTTCCTGCCTGGCTATATTCTGTCCTGCTATAGGCCAAAGCAGCTTCTTTATTAACCAATGGTAATAAAACATATTCACAGTATACAGAGGGAAACTCCACATTATCCCCTATTTTCTGTCTAAATAAAAAAGGAGGGTTTTAACTTTAGCATCATAAAATTGCATATTACCAAGAAAGTATCAAGCAAAAATTAAGGTTACAACATTTCTTTATGAGTCTAAAATTTTATATCTAATTTACTTTTTATCAAAGCTAAGGAAAACTATAACTATTGGTCTTCAACTCCATTAAAGATCACAGAAAGATAAAATATTACCAAAGCAATCAGGAAGTTCATTGTAAGCAGCTTCCAAAACTCTAGAATTGGCAGAGACATTTCACTGCCTGGACAATCACCCAAAGTGCATCCATTTTCAGCCTACAGGCCCATAGTACCACAAAGCAGGAAATTTGAAAGACTGTTTAGCTTATATCAGCAGTTTGTCAGTCTCTTTTTTCTGTGTCCTCAGAATGTCTGGTAGTTTCTTCTGTGAAGCAAGAACCGTGAAGAACTGTTTCACTTTCTTTAGGTAAGTTCAGCAGTCATTTTTCTGTTGGTCCTGCATGTCTCATGTATACAGCACACCATCAAATTGTCTAGTCAAGAGCAGTTTGTTGCCCAAAGGACTATCCTTGTCACATTGAAGGCAAACTCTGTAACGAGTTTCTTCAGTGCCTATCATCCTCTTGAAGTAATTGGTGCTACTAGAAGCAGACAAGTCTCACTGTTGAGAAAAGTCTAAGTTCTTAAAACATTTTAAATGCCACATAATTTGTAAGTCTTTGAAATGTTGAACATTATGTATCTAACTGAAACATATCTCTGTATATCTAGAAAACCTAACATAATTAAAAGTTTGATTATTACAGATGACTATTAATCTGTATTTCTTAATTATACATTATTTTTAATGAGCTTCACAAAAACAATACCTTAAACAAGAGCAGAAATACATACATACACACACACACACACACACACTATTTGGCCTATTTGTTTATGTTTCTTATTAACTAAGTCTCATATATTTAATTACCCCATTTCTATCAATCTGTGCATCACCACAAGGTTTTGACCCACTAGTAAGGTTCTGGCATTCTGGCATCTTTGGCAGCTATGTGGCATCTCTTTGATTTCACCTACTCTCTACATACATATCTGTCCAAATTTCCTGCCTGGCTGTATTCTGCCCTTACATAGGCCAAAGCAGGTTCTTTATTAACCAATAATAATAAAACATATTCACAGTATACAGAGGGAAATTCCACATCAGATGATTAATGATCCCAAAATATTAAATGGAAAATTTACAATATATATATATATATATATATATATATGAACTGATGCTTCCAACTGAGCTCCTGTCCATCTCCTGACTTAACTTCTGCAGTTGGGCTTAAAGTCTCTCTGACAAGCAACAAGTTGGTTCATTTGTACATCCTTTAAATCCCTGTGGTTTATATGTTAGCCCCATTTTATCCCATGAATGATTTTCTTTGTCTCTGCCTTTCATCCTGTTCTTAAGTTTAGTGGAACATCCAAGGATAATCTCTGCAATTTACAGTTCTTTCTGATCTTCAAGACTAGGACCATTTTCTTCCTATAAGCTACTTTCAGCACCTATATCACATGTGAGTTTTCAAAGCTATCAATACCGCAGGGTCTGGCTTTCATGACCACTACTCTGCTCTGCATTATTCCCAGGTAGCCCATCTTTCCATGAAATATAGTACAGATTTCCCCATGCTTCTTATCTGCACTGTAAGTCTAATTATAAAGATGGCTAAAAGATTTTAATTTACCTAAGGCCAGATTTATTAGTTGAAGGTTTAAGAAAATACTTATGTTTAATTATTTATAAGAATTTTTAGTTAAAAATAAAAATAAGAGTAAAAAACAAATTATACTAGGTTGAGATAGGATTACAGAGTTTATGACAGTATCACTGTGGTTTAGATTTGCTGTGGAGAGAATGTTTTTGTAAACTCACTGCTCCATTGTCTAATTTCTTGGCAACAACAAACTTCATTATTGCTTGGAGATCTTCCTGTGATGGCATGCAGAGGGAAAGCCTCCGTATGACCACCTGGCCTTCTGAGCTAGGCTCCCTTACAGAAAGTCCCCTGGACCCTCTTGTTCTGTCTACCAAGAGTTGTTATTATGGTTTCTGTGTCTGCTTCAGATCCCATCAGTGTGAGATTATTTAATTGTTCCACATGCTGGGAGTGTTTATTTATTCCCCTATCACTGAACTTCTTTGAAGCTGTCCTTTTTATTCTGTTACAAATAGAAAAAAGAGACATTACAGTAAGGTTGAAACACAAATCTGTCCATTGAAAATGTTTAGCTATCACAGTAGAAAACACATTGCTTTAATTTCACAGTCCACTGCAAACATTAGCTCATTAACAAACTAATTAAGACATAGGAAATCAGGATGATCTGGGGTAGTGAACAGTGTTTACTCTGTCAGCAGGCAGAAACTGTCCATGGAGCTTGAATTACTGATGTCCTCAGTTCTGCTTCACCTCCACCCAAGCCTGACCTGTTAGCTCTGTGCTTCCTCCTTTCTCCATGACAAGGAATATAAACCAGTATCCCTGATTACAGGTGATGGGGTGATTTTATATTTCAGGATAGTTTTGTGTGTGGAAAAAGAAGAGAATTTACAAAAAATATTCATGTTCTAACTCTTGCCCTAAATACTTATACATTTCTTTGAGTTTCCCTTTGTGTTCTTGGCAAGGGTGAGACATGACCTCTGTACAAGTTTTCATTTTGTAGACACATTTTTAAAGAAATAATTTAGTCATTGCAAAGGCAAAGTTATACGCAATGCAAGGAATGAGGAAATGGAAGATGCTTTGGAAAAGTGCCCCCATTAAAAAGGAATATTGAGGTTAGATTCTTAGCCATATTTTTAATACATAGCTCCTGAATTTATACATTCTCTTGCCAGTCATTGTAACCCAGTATGGAGGCAGAAGAAATAATCCAGGAGAAGAAATAAAGCTGTTTTGCTCCTGCTTTCATCAGGATTCTAATTTGCACCTCACATAAAATGACATTTATCTTTTTACAACTCTGCAAGGAAAATACATTTTCCATGAGAATAATTTCTAAAGCATAGTTGAAAAATAAATCAACGCATCAGAATTTTATTTCAGGCAATCTGATTCTCACACATTTAGTTTAATTTCTGCTAAGGGAAATAAGAACAGCCTTTTCAGAAAGAAAGAAAGAAATTGGGGGATATATTCAGGGTCCACTCAGATATCATCACAGAAATTTGAATAATAAGATTTTAATGTAATTTTCAGTTTGAAATTTATTTAGAACAAACATCAGATTGTTGTGGGATATCTGATCACCCTGAGTGAAGATACGTCTCTGTCCTTTACCTGACTAAGACAACTTCTGGTTGATTTAATAAAGAGCTGAACAACCAATAGCCATGCAGGAGAGAATAGGTGGGTTTTCTGGGCAGAGATAGGAACTCTGGAAAAAAATCCAGTATGGGAGATGCACCAGCCAGATGAGGAGGAATTAGGACTTAAAGTACTGAGGAGAGGTAAAAAGCTATGTAGCAGAGCTTTTATATTTAATAATGTCTCCCTGTCATTATCCAAGAACTGGCAATCCAAACAAAGTACAGTAACATTTTGACATCCAGTGTTTAGCCCCATATTTCTAACCACAGGGTTTGAGAAACCATAGAAAAGTTCTAGACAGGGAGCTGGACACAAATTCCTAGCAGTTGCAGTCTCTCAGGCAATCCCAGTATTCATAGTTTACAGAGGTACAGCTCCTCCTGTGCAGCTGAGCACTTGAATAGGCCTGCTAATAGCTGGCTGGTTTTGCATGTCATATCTGGAAGACTACGGGTGCACAGAAATCCATATCTATAACAAGACAGCCTCTGAACAGGTACAGCAGGCTTAAAATTGTGATTAGGTGCTAAAGAAAAGAAAATAAGTATAAACAGTCATAAAAAATAAGTAGTTTAAAAATAATAAAGTCTTTAAAGAGGGAGTAAAAGTAACATAAAAACAACAAGCCATGGGAAGGGGAATATTTCAACATTGGATATTCGGTCCCTATAGTGGTTTATTAATTTTAGTGTTTTAATGCTAATGAGCAAAATACGGAAGCTTCTAAGTGACATTGGATTGCAGAAAAAAAAAACAGCCAAATTAAACTATCCTATCTATTTTAAGGATGTCTTAACTTTCAAATGGAAGTCAAAAAATGTGTTTTTGGGGGGAGATGCTATACTTTTCTTGAGGAGCAAAAAGGTTTGGATTTCTTCAAAATTGATAAAGATCAGATTTGAGTGGGGGAGATCTCCTGAAAATCATGGCCATGTACTTGAAGTAAAAAAAAAAAAAAAAAACAAGAAAAATTACAAGACAAATGAAATGTATGCTGATCTCCCCACCTGGGAACAGTTCTGAGAATGTATGAGACATGATAAATTTTATTGACTATAGAGTCCTCATGACTTATTATTAAATGACTCCCTTTCATATAGCATGAATGGAGATTTATATTACAATTTGGTTATACAGTTCAAATATATTTATAAAGTTGACAGATGCCTTCTACCTGTTCAAACATAAGCAGAACATCTTTAGCCCATTTGTGCACACTGCACATTCCATTCTTGTATTAATGCAGATATGTATAATACCTTTAAAGTTAACGTGTTTTCAGAAAAAAGGACCAAACACCAATGAAGACAAGTCATGAGGTGATCCAGCCTCTCTGAATGCCTCTGTTGCAGTTTCCTTAAAAATCTGTATCCAGAAGAGCTTCAATGTGGCTAGATAAGCTGGTCTACCCTCACACACTACTCCAGCCAGGACTTCAGTTAAGCCCTACACTTTCCCATCACATAGAGAATGGACAAATGATACAGGATTCGACCATTATCTGATTTTTTTTTCAGGGTTTCCTAAATATGCTGCCACCCCCATGATAACAAGAAGCAGTCTAGAGAACATGACATACACATTTCCAAGAGGTGGGATGGGTGTTTTTAGCTGCCCAGTCTGGATGTCATTATGGATATTATAGATGTTTCTCATTGTTTAGGGAAGTTAGCTCCAAGTTATTATTTGTCATTGTCAGGGAGGAAGGTAAACAAAGAAGGTTACATTAAGGGATTTCTTTCTTCTTTTTCTTTCCTCCTCTATCCTTCTCTTCTGTCTGGTATTTAAAAAATGAAGATGGTGAATGAGAAGGAACAAAAGGGGAATATAGGATGATAGAATAAAAGGATAGGTTATTGTGTCTACTAAAAAGTAACTACTAGTCTCAATTATTTGACATTGGTATGGATTTCTATATAGTGATACGAATTTAAGGTTATTTTTATTATAGCATACTGTATATATGTTTCTACCCACTTAAGGTGTTGTATTGATGCAGTACATTTAAAAATGCAATGTAACATCCTTGTCTTCAAAAACTTTTATTTGAAACTGCTTAGGATAATTAAGAAATGCAGGTTAGTAGTCATCTATAATAATCAAACTTATAGGCATGTTAGGTGTGTTTAAAAGACTAAAAAGATATATTTTAGATAGATAGTTATTCCTCAGACATTTCAGAGAACAGAATATGACATTTAAAATGCTTTAATAGTATAAGGTCTTCATGAAAGTGAGATACATCTGTTTCTGGCAGAGTCAATCGACTTCAGGGGAGGTAATGGTCATTGAAGAATCTTCATATGGAGTTTGCTTTAAAAGTGGCAAACTAACCACCAGACAAGAAACGTATTTTGACTTGAATGCTGACAATATACTTTCCAAATTAGACAAAAAAAGTCAACTGCCAAGCCAAGCTAGGTCAGTCTTTCAAAACTTTGGCTTAGCAGAAAATTCCCACAGCTATTCTAGGCCTGTAC
Organism: Neodon shergylaensis; assembly: GCA_025134845.1. Lineage (NCBI taxonomy): Eukaryota > Metazoa > Chordata > Mammalia > Rodentia > Cricetidae > Neodon > Neodon shergylaensis. Next base: position 55,697 of record JABTXL010004107.1, read on the forward strand.
ACCAAAGATAGATATCCCAGTGTTGCAGAGGATACTCGGGTGACTGTCTAGGCAGCCAACTGTCTCTGTCTTTTTTATAGTTTTGGAAAGTGCTTGTTCTGCCATTCCTACTCACTCAGGTAGCATTTTATCCTTCTCAAGTCTCTGAAGGGTTTGAATAATAGATAGAGTTTTACAGTTTTCCTTGATATCAAATTTAGAAAAGAAACTTACAAAAGATATGTAAAGTTTATAAGGTTGAGAAACATAAAAACTTAAGTTGTTTTTCTAAGAAAATGTTTTAAGATATAAAGAGATATTTTTAGATTGGCAATACAAGTTATGATAGAAAGTGATTTAGTTATAAAACTTTGGACTCACCAAGATGAGATAGATAATCGAGTATTTTCTTCTAAGTTAGCAAATATAAATGGACTGTACTTTATAATATAATTCTTACTTAATAATTATTATTACTGCATATAGTTTTACTGTGTCAGAATTAGAACATTTCCTTTTTATTTAGACAAAAGGGAAAATGTTCCAGGATATCTGATCACACTATGTGAAGATGTGTCTCTGTTCTTTTTTGCCTGCCTAAACACCTTTGTATCAGTTTAATAAAAAGCTGAGTGACTAATAGATAAGCAGGAAAAAACAGGCAGTACTTCTCTGGGCACAGAAAAAAAAAAACCTCTAGGAAAGATTCTGGCATAGGAGACTGAACAGCCAGCTAAAAGATTGGATAAGAAAACAGGATCCAACATTCTGCTGTCTACAAGAAACACACCTCAACCACAAAGACAGGCACCTACTCAGAGTAAAGGGCTGGGAAAAGGCTTATCAAGCAAATGGACCTAAGAAACAAGCAGGTGTGGCCATACTAATCTCTAACAAAGTGGACTTCAAACTTAAATCAATCAAAAGAGATGGAGAGGGGCATTTTATACTCATAACAGGGACAGTTCATCAGGATGAAGTCTCAATCCTGAATATCTATGCCCCTAATATAAAAGCACCCACATACATAAAAGAGACATTGCTAAAACTCAAGGCAGCCATCAAACCACACACACTAATAGTAGGAGACTTCAACACTCCTCTCTTACAAATGGACAGGTCAATCAGACAGAAACCTAACAGAGAAACAAGAGAATTAATGGAGGTAATGAAGCAAATGGACTTAACAGACATCTATAGAACGTTCCACCCAAATAGGAAAGAATATACCTTCTTCTCTGCAGCTCATGGAACCTTCTCGAAAATTGACCACATAGTCGGTAACAAAGCAAACATCCACAATTACAAAAAAATATTAGTAACCACCTGTGTCTTATCAGATCACCATGGACTAAAGTTAGAATTCAACAACAAGGCTACTTCCAGAAAGCCTACAAATGCATGGAAACTGAACAGTCAACTACTGAACCACACCCGGATTAAGGAAGAAATAAAGAAAGAAATTAAAGTCTTCCTGGAATTCAATGAAAATAAAGAAACAACATATTCAAACTTATGGGACACAATGAAAGCAGTCCTAAGAGGAAAGTTCATAGCACTAAGTGCCCACTTAAAGAAAACAGAGAAAGCACACATTGGAGACTTAACAGCCCACCTGAAAGCTCTAGAAAAAAAAGAAGCAGACTCACCTAGGAGGAGGAGAAGACTGGAAATAATCAAACTGAGGGCTGAAATCAACAAAATAGAAACGCAGAAAACAATCCAAAGAATCAATGAAATAAAAAGCTGGTTCCTGGAGGAAATCAACAAGATTGATAAACCTCTATCCAAACTAATTAAACGGCAGAGAGAGAATATGCAAATTAATAAGATCAGAAATGAAAAGGGGGACATAACCACAGACACAGAGGAAATTCAGAGAATCATTAGATCTTACTACAAAAGCCTGTATGCCACAAAACTGGAAAATGTAAAAGAAATGGACACTTTTTTAGATAAATACCATTTACCAAAGTTAAACCAGGACCAGCTGAACAATCTAAATAGACCTGTTAGTCATGAAGAATTAGAATTTGTTATCAAAAACGTCCCTACCAAAAAGAGCTCAGGTCCAGAAGACTTCAATGCGGAATTCTACCAGAACTTCCAAGAAGACCTAATACCTATACTCCTTAATGTATTTCACAATATAGAAACAGAAGAGTCATTACCAAATTCCTTTTATGAAGCTACAGTTACTCTGATACCAAAACCACACAAAGACTCTACCAGGAAAGAGAATTACAGGCCAATCTCACTCATGAACATTGATGCAAAAATCCTCAACAAAATACTGGCAAACCGAATCCAAGAACACATTAGAAAAATTATCCATTATGATCAAGTAGGCTTTATCCCAGAGATGCAGGGCTGGTTCAACATATGAAAATCTATCAATGTAATTCATCATATAAATAAACTGAAAGAAAAAAACCATATGATCATTCCATTAGATGCTGAAAAAGCATTTGACAAAATTCAACATCCCTTTATGATAAAAGTCTTGGAGAGATTAGGGATACAAGGGTCATACCTAAATATAATAAAAGCTATATACAGCAAGCCGACAGCTAACATCAAATTAAATGGAGAGAAACTCAAAGCCATCCCACTAAACTCAGGAACACGACAAGGCTGTCCACTCTCGCCATATCTCTTCAATATAGTGCTTGAAGTTCTAGCAATAGCAATAAGACAACATAAGGGGATCAAGGGGATTCGAATTGGAAAAGAAGAAGTTAAACTTTCGTTATTTGCAGATGATATGACAGTGTACATAAGCGACCCCCAAAACTCCACCAAAGAACTCCTACAGCTGATAAACACCTTTAGTAATGTGGCAGAATACAAGATCAACTCCAAAAAATCAGTCACCCTCTTATATACGAAGGATATGGAAGCTGAGAGGGAAATCAGAGAAACTTCACCTTTCACAATAGCCACAAACAGCATAAACTATCTTGGGGTAACTCTAACCAAGGAAGTGAAAGACCTATTTGACAAGAATTTTAAGGCATTACAGAAAGAAATTGAAGAGAATACCAGAAAATGGAAGGACGTCCCTTGCTCTTGGATTGGGAGGATCAACATAGTAAAAATGGCAATTCTACCAAAGGCAATTTATAGATTCAATGCAATCCCCATCAAGATCCCAGCAAAATTCTTCACAGAACTTGAGAGGACAATAATCAACTTTATATTGAAAAACAAAAAACCCAGGGTAGCTAAAACAATCCTATACAATAAAGGATCTTCTGGAGGCATTACCATCCCTGACTTCAAACTCTATTACAGAGCTAGAGTAATGAAAACAGTGTGGTACTGGCATGAAAACAGAGAAGTCGATCAATGGAATCGCATAGAAGACCCAAATTTTAACCCACAAACCTATGATCACCTCATTTTCGATAAAGGAGCTAAAAGTATACAATGGAGGAAAGAAAGCATCTTCAACAAATGGTGCTGGCACAACTGGATATCAACCTGTAGAAGATTGAAAATAGACCCATATCTATCACCTTGAACAAAACTCAAGTCCAAATGGATCAAAGACCTCAATATCAGTCTGAACACACTGAACCTGATAGAAGAGAAAGTGGGAACCACCCTACAAATAATGGGCACAGGAGATTGCTTTCTATGTATAACCCCAGCAGCACAGACATTAAGGGCAGCATTGAATAAATGGGACCTACTAAAACTGAGAAGCTTCTGTAAAGCAAAAGACACTGTCACTAAGAGAAAAAGACAACCTACTGACTGGGAGAAGATCTTCACCAACCCTGCAACAGACAAAGGCCTGAACTCCAAAATTTATAGAGAACTCAAGAAACTAGACTTCAAAATGCTAATTAACCCAATTAAAAAATGGGGCACTGAACTGAACAGAGAATTTTCAACAGAAGAAGTTCAAATGGCAAAAAGACACTTAAGGTCATGCTCAACCTCCTTAGTGATTAGGGAGATGCAAATCAAAACAACTTTGAGATATCATCTTACACCTGTCAGAATGGCTAAAATCAAAAACACCAATGATATCCTTTGCTGGAGAGGCTGTGGAGGAAAGGGTACCCTCATCCATTGTTGGTGGGAATGCAATCTCGTGCAACCACTTTGGAAATCAGTGTTTCTGTTTCTCAGGAAATTCGGGATCAACCTACCCCTGGACCCAGCAATACCACTCTTGGGAATATACCCAAGTGATGCCCTATCACATGACAAAAGCATCGGTTCAACTATGTTCATAGCAGCATTATTTGTAATAGCCAGAACCTGGAAACAACCTAGATGCCCTTCAATGGAAGAATGGATGAAGAAAGTGTGGAATATATACACATTAGAGTACTACGCTGCGGTAAAAAACAATGACTTCTCGAATTTTGCATGCAAATGGATGGAAATAGAAAACACTATCATGAGTGAGGTATCCCAGACCCAAAAAGATGAACATGGGATGTACTCACTCATAATTGGTTTCTAGCCATAAATAATGGTCACGGAGTATATAATTGGTGAACCTAAAGAAGCTAAATTAGAATGTGAACCCAAGGAAAAACATATAATTATTCTCTTGACTAAGGGAAGTAGACAAAATTGCCGGGGAGAAATTTTGGGATCTTGGGGGGGGGGATGGGAGTATCGGGGGAAGGGGAGAGAAAAGTGAGAAGGGGAGGATGAGGGAAACTTGGGGAAACAGGAGGATTGGGATAAAGGAAGGTTGGATAGGGGAGCACGGAAGCACAATTTTTAGTTAAGGGAGTCACCTTAGGGTTTGCAAGAGACTTGAACCTAGAGTGGCTCCCAGGAGCCCAAGGCGAGGTCCCCAGTTAGTTCCTTGGGCAGCTGAGTATAGGGAACCTGAAATAACTCTATCCTATAGCCATACTGATGATTATCTTGCATATCACCACAGAACCTTCATCAGGTGATGGATGGAGATAGTCACAGAGACCCACACAGGAGCACTGGACTGAGCTCCCAAGTTCCCAATGAGGAGCAGAAGGAGGGAGAACATGAGCAAGGAAGTCAGGACCACGAGGGGTGCACCCAACCACTGAGACAGTGTAGCTGATCTATTGGGAGCTCACCAAGGCCAGCTGGACTGTGACGGAAGAAGCATGGGATAAAACCGGACTCTCTGAACATGGCGAACAATGGGGGCTGATGAGAAGCCAAGGACAATGGCCCTGGGTTTTGATCCTACTTCAAGTTCTGGCTTTGTGGGAGCCTAGCCAGTTTGGATGTTTACCTTCCTAGACATGGACGGAGGGGGGAGGACCTTGGACTTTCCACAGGGAAGGGAACCCTGACTACTCTTTGGACTGGAGAGGGAGGGTGAGAGGAGTGGGGGGAGGGGGAGAAGGTTGGGTGGAGGGGGAGGGAAATGGGAGGCTGGGGGGAGGTGGAAACTTTTTTCTTTTTCTCAATTAAAAAAAAAAAGAAAACCCTGGAGGAATTCCAAACAATAAAAAAAAAAAGTTAAAAAAAAAGAAAGTAATTCTCATAAAATATATCCATCCATATCTTTAAAATTGACACCTGGGTATGGCTCAAGGTTAAGACCTTTTCCTCTTTTTGCAGAGGATGCAGGTTTGATTCCCAGCACCTGTGTCTGACTGCACACAGTAGCCTATAACCCCATTTCTATTATATTCTGGCTTCAACGGACCCACACACAAACATAGCTGTAACAGATGCGTTCTGTGGTCTTCAGATTGGAAAATGCTTTCTGTTTCATTTTGTGTTTGTTTAAATGATGTTTGGATTGTGCTCCATCCTGTCTTTTATTTTGTGTTTGTTTAAATGATGTTTGGATTGTGCTCCATCCTGTCTTTCATTTTGTGTTGTTTGTTTAAATGATGTTTGGTTTGTGCTCCATCCTGTCTTTCATTTTGTGTTTGTTTAAATGATGTTTGGATTGTGCTCCATCCTGTCTTGCTTTCTAAAAGTTTAGAAATGGAATCAAATAACTGAAACGTTTTTCTGAATAATTACATCACCCTCTTTTACTTTTGTAAGAATTTAGACCTTTGCTGTAATTTTTTCTGGCCACTGAAGTCAATCCAGACAGGTAACAAAGGTTGTTTTTAATAAATGTAATATGCTTTCTTGTTGTTTTCTAAAACTTTCCTTGGTTTCCCAATAATAACCATGAAACTGCACTTTAGAGAAGATATTTCAAAACAGAAAAAAAAATAAAACATGAGAGATGGTGAGTTTCTACCATATAACAAATGCCTTAATCTTCCTTAGTCTTCAATAGGATGAGATGGTTTTTTTTTTTTATTTTTTGAGACAGGGTTTCTCTGTGGCTTTTGGTTCCTGTCCTGGAACTAGCTCTGTAGACCAGGCTGGTCTCCCGAGTGCTGGGGTTAAAGGCATGCGCCACCACCGCCCGGCAGGATGAGATGGTCTTTAAGATGACAAAATCCTTTCAGGGTATATCTCATCCCTGGAAGATATTACTGATTATTTCTGTATTTGGAAAACAGCCCTATAGCATCCATGCCAGTGTGTCTGAGAATAAGAGAGAGACATGTTTAGACCTTCTTCATCTGTACTTATGAAAGGAATCGAAGAGTAAGGATGGTTGTTTGTCCAGAGGGTTCCACTCACATGAGTCCATCACTTTCTAGAGAGATATTTACATTTTAGAAACAAAGTTGATTTATGTGGCTCATTTCTCTTTTCCTAGCACACATTCAATGACTCTGATATTGAGTGAAAGGGTATTAAATTTTTCAAATAAACTAACAATGTAAACCATCCAGTACAGAACAAGTCTTAGACCCTGGAAAGTCATATTTATAAAACCCGTTTCACTATGTGTGTGGTAACATACAATGAAATCCATAAAGTAGCACAAAAAATTTGAAGTGAAAATTTAAAAAAACATGTTTTTGTTTCTATTTTTTTCAAGATCAGAATTTTGCCTTGATGTTCAGTATTGTCTTTAATAGATGAAAATCTGTTCTCAGTAATGATACCCATCCTTTAAAAAGTCATGTTGGCCACTATCCAGGGAAAAAGGGAGAGGTAATATCATTCAAAAATAAACGATAAATTTCCTGCTTGTTCAAATGGCAAAGGGCAGTTGTCAAAATCAGATACATTCCTACAAAACTTATCATACTTTTCTTTTACATCTTACTGAGATCTGAAAACTTGACCTTGCACAATACTGTCAAGTGTTCTATCTTTGATTTATAGTCCTACCCTTCAGATCACAGGCATTTCCACCATAGTATGATGACTTTTAAAGCCTGTAACATTTTTAGTAAACTTAATTATTAATCTTTTTAAGGCAAAGGAAAATAAACAGTCTCAAAATTAACTTACTCAAGGTCATATAAAGAATATCTGTTAACACATTTAAGAATTTCAGGCTCCATCCATCACCAGATGAAGGTTCTATGGTGTTATGTAAGATATTCGTCAGCATTGCTATAGGATAGGGTCATTTCAGGTTCCCCATCCTCAGCTGCCCAAGGAACTAACTGGGGACCTCGCCTTGGGCTCCTGGGAGCCACTCTAGGTTCAAGTCTCTTGCCAACCCTAAGGTGGCTCCCTTAACTAAAAATTGTGCTTCCGTGCTCCCCTATCCAACCTTCCTTTATCCCAATCAACCTGTTTCCCCAAGTTTCCCTCATCCTCCCCTTCTCACTTTTCTCTCCCCATCCCCGTTAGATGGAGATAGTGACAGAGACCCACACTGGAGCACCGGACTGAGCTCCCAAGTTCCCAATGAGGAGCGGAAGGAGGGAGAACATGAGCAAGGAAGTCAGGACCACGAGTGGTGCGCCCAACCACTGAGACAGTGTGGCTGATCTATTGGGAGCTCACCAAGGCCAGCTGGACTGTGACGGAAGAAGCATGGGATAAAACCGGACTCTCTGAACATGGCGAACAATGGGGGCTGATGAGAAGCCAAGGACAATGGCCCTGGGTTTTGATCCTACTTCAAGTTCTGGCTTTGTGGGAGCCTACCCAGTTTGGATGTTCACCTTCCTAGACATGGACGGAGGGGGGAGGACCTTGGACTTTCCACAGGACAGGGAACCTTGACTGCTCTTTGGACTGGAGAGGGAGGGGGAGAGGAGTGGGGGGAGGGGGAAAAGGGTGGGAGGAGGAGGAGGGAAATGGGAGGCTGGGGGGAGGTGGAAACTTTTTTTTCTTTTTCTCAATTAAAAAAAAAAGAATTTCAGGCTCATATTGTATTAGCATTATAATATCTTACAGAATTCAAATAATTATTATTAAAGAGCAAAGAGCCTTCTTATCAACAGACATACTAGAAAGAAAAGCTCTGTGTGATGAACTTCACCTTTATTCTCTATCATTCCTCATATATTTTAAAACTGAGAAATTTATTTTTCAATAAAAATGATATTCTTGATAATCAATGATTTACAATTCCAATCAGCTCTATTACTTTTACTTAAATAATTATTTTACATCATAAAATATTTCTTTATTAGACTGTTAAGCATATCTGATTAAAAAATCAAACAAGGACTTGTATTATATAAAAATAACCTGTTTATTTCAGAATATTATCTTTTCAAAATAATCATGTATTTTATGACTTAGAATTTTTCTTCAAATTCATGCCATGTCAATATGGAAATAATTTCTGTATTTGGAAATCTTAGTTTTAGAGAATGGTCAGGAATATCAGTAAAGAGCTTCTAACTTGATTTCTTTTAATTAAGGCATGACAGCAACTTGGTTCTCACTATTAAATTCATGTTTTGCTAACCTAATGAAAAAGCAACTTTTGTAATTAAAATTGAAAAGTTTCCCTGAAATATATTCAATGTAAATAATAACATGGATATTGATTGCAGACTATTCTTACAAAGTCAAAACATGTACAATAACAGGACAAATTATTCTAGATTATAAGAGACACTGTAGAATTGACTCTCTTTGCAAGAATTTTCACACCATGCAACACAAAACTTATGATATTTTCAAATAAAAGTTGATAGTCCTACATGGAGCCTTTTCCTTGGCTTGAATTTGGTGCATATGATTCTTCTCTCTCTCTCTCTCTCTCTCTCTCTCTCTCTCTCTCTCTCTCTCTCTCTCTCT
>JABTXL010004107.1:64778-89224 GCA_025134845.1 Neodon shergylaensis
TCTCTCTCTCTCTCTCTCTCTCTCTCTCTCTCTCTCTCTCTCTCTCTTCTCAATTTGCTTCTAGTTAATCACAGTTTAATAACAATTGTTTCTTACAAAACTCTTAAAATATTACTTATTTTCTAGCTCAGCCATTCACCATCTACAGATGCTTTGTGGGTAGGTCACTGTGAACACAGAAGTCTAAAACAGTACAAATCCATTGTTTAGAGAACGTACAATAGAGACTAGGTTAATGGATCAGCAAGTAAGTGTTGCCTACACAAGCATGACAACCTAAGTTCAGATCCCCAGCATCCATCTACACAAACACTGGCCCCGTACAAGTACCTGTAATCCCCATGCTTGGGAGGCAGAGACAGGAGTATCCCTGGCACACCCTATCCATACAGTCTCTCAGAAGGCATGTTCTGTGCTTTACAGTTTCTGTTACTGGGTGAAAATATCATCATCAAAAGCAACCTGGGGAAAAAGCATTCTGCCAACTGAGCTTCATCCTTGGTGCTTAGTTCCTTGTTTTCAGTGGAGTTATTGTCATGTGATGTATTAGAGGCATGACTGTCTTTCTGTCCTACTAATCCAACTACTCAGGGTCTCCTAACTAGTGTGAGAAAGGAAGAAAGCCTCATAGTTTGGGTTGGTATCTGTTTTCACAGTCTATCTATTGCTCTAACAAGAAATGGTGCAGGATTATGTTGTGAACTCAGAATGTTGGGGTAGGTCTTGCAGCATGAAAGACAATCCAGTACCTTCAGAATGCATCTATTCTACTGAGAATTGATGGACCACCTATCAGGCATAACAGATAGGAAAAATCTCTCATGATACGAAGCAATTGGCAATGGTCTCAGGAAGAGGAGTGTGTTGGAGTCTCAGTGTAAGTCCTTTTGTTAATTCCTCAATGTGTGAAGAAATTTATCTTTAATATTTGATGGGAGGGATTAATGCATTTAAACTTTGCATAGCTTTCAACATTCATACCATGTGTATTTTGTTATTGAACTAAAGTAAATAAGCAGACAAGCTATAAGTAAAGTCCTCACTGACCTATTAAACTGTTTCCTGCCGTCTGTGCACCAGTATCCCTTATTTCAGCCAACGATTGCTTTACTTGGCCTAAAACTCTATCCATAGAGAGAGCTTCCACATTCTGTCCCTTAAACTGCTGCAAAAGAGCATTTAGAGTTAGTCACATATTGAAATGATCCATTTGCCAACCCCTTCTAGCAGCTGTCAATAAAGAACATTTCTATTAATATTCAAGTATCAGTGGAAGAATAGGTATTTGAACAATAGCAGTATATGAAATTGGGTCTGGAATAACTCATTCAGAATAACAATTTCCATCAGAGTTCCCAGGAAAGGAATAAATGTGATTGGAAGAAAGCACATTTATATCCATGTTTGGTTAATAATAGTTAGACTTCTTATAATCTCATTAGAAGTTGTTCTTTGTCTTGGATTTTCAAAAGTTTATCCCCACTATTTAACCAACAGTGGCACTATACATAAATTAATTCTACTTGCTTCAATGTAATGTCTGCATGTACCTATCACTGTGAATAGCATGTCACTGGAGATTTTGGCTTTAGCCTGCTAGTTCAATATTAAGTCCTTTTATTCATACCAAATTGTTCTAATAAAGTATGTCAAGACATTTGAGAGCTATTCAGATTTCTGTCCAGATAAATGTCCAGACCACTCACATAAGTACAGAGGATTTTCATGCCTGGTGACAATCAGCAAAAATACATGCCATATCTTTTGACAAGCATTTCAGACTAAAGCTTTGCCTAGAGCTTAGATTTCAACAGACTTTGAGCCCCATGAGAGTGATTTCATTTCACACAGCCTCTCTGCATCTTGTCTGATCCAGGCTAAAGTTTCCCTGACACAGAGGCTACCTTGCTCAAGGCAAGTGTCAATACAGGCTTTGGGTTGAGGGAGAGAAAAAGTCTCAACAGGAAGGCTATTGTGAGTGTGTAATTAGATACCTATTTTGCGAGCAGACTTTGCTACTGGTCTACTGTTACACATATTTCTGTCAGAATCCTAAATTGCACATCTTAGACTTTTGCTTTGCAGAGCCTATTTGGTATTGTGGCTAAAAATAGTTTGATTGGTGATAAAATGAAAAATGCAACACAAATGGAGTGAAAATAGAAATGACAAGGTAGATAAATTGGTGTTGCGCAGAATTTACGGCCCATGTGACCAAGTTTTAGGACAGTGAAGATGTATAAGATAAAACTATCAATTGTAAAACCAATTCAGTTGCTGAATTTATGATTCTCATATCGCCTAGACACACATTATTAGTTTTCATATTTGCCAGCCAACATAGAGTAGAAGATCACCAGTTAAAATCCTATTTAGGAAAAAGGAAAGAAATACAGCCCATGACATTAAGACATAGTAAAAAGTTATGGTAGTAAAATTAAATATTTTAACACACATAATTTGTGTTGATACATTAGTTATAATAAACCACATAAAAAGTTTTATCATTTCATAAACAAAAGGGTGAAAGTTTCCAATATATTACTGATGAACATAAATACAAAAGACCTCAATAAAATACTAACTACAACTCAATGTACATTTGACTGATTAAATACCATGTCCAATGAGATTTATACCTAAAACATAATGTAATATATCGCTTCGACATAATAAAAGATAATACATCATTATGTACTCAGTAGATGCAGAAATTGTTCAAATTTAGCATCCATTTATGATAAAAATCCACAAGCAACAATTTGAATTTTGACTTCAAGACACATGATATCACACATGCATTAGACGATCACCAGTTGTGAACACCAAGTGTTCAAGTCTGTTCATACCAACTGTGACATGCTAGGTATGACATTTGACTCTATGGCTTTTTATTTTTTCTCATAAATAAGCTAGTAAAAGTTTGGGTCATATACTTTAACACCATTTTATGTATTTTATCATCTCAAAAGTAAACAAAATAATAAGTTTATTATCTATTTGTTATTTAGATTGAGGTAGCTATCATATGCTAACTATTGAGGCCAGAATTGCTGGCAGGGGTTCCTTAGGAATATGGAGACTATCAATTCTAAAAACTTCTGCTCATTTTTCTTAAACTTCATATTTTAGTGTGGGAAACAATACATCATCTGAAAATCTACATAGAAAGAACTGACTTACTATAACCATTTTCTATTCCTTTTGAATCATGTCATTTGGAAGAAAGAAAAATAGATCAGAGGAACACTATAGCTACTGACATATTTCCTCTTTATTTATCTGTTAAGGTCTGTTACAGTTGACCAAAAATAGAAATAATATGTTTTTCTAAGAGCTGAATTCATTAACATACTTTAAACTCAATGTGGTGTTGAGGTCAACACAGAGCTGAAGAAATAATAATAAACAAGTATGTTAATGTTTTTTTAAAAAAATCTTATTCATGTTCTAATAATCCTACAAACCAATGCTGTTAACTGTCTTTTACAAAAAAGGAATGTGAAAATAAATTTGTAAGTTATTCTGGTGTTTGTTATAAACTTGGTGCTTTGTTGCAACAAGATGAATGTCCATCAGACTACTTATGTTTGTGTATTTTGAGTAATAATGATAAAAATTTCTAGACTGGGTGACAGAAAGAATAGAAGCTGACTCCAAGAAGTTGAAATATAGTTTTTTGCCCAGTTTGGAACTAGGTTTGATTCTCGGTACTAAAATTAAAGGATGAAATTGATGCAGTGGCTCTAAGATTTCTGGGTTGGGTGTTTTTTTCCACACTATAGGAATTTTGACTTCTGCAAATTTTGAATTCAAAATACTAGACTTTGCATAAAATATCATTGACTCTTGGCTTTTTATATTAAAGGTATTCTTCGACTATGCCTCAGTAACACTTATTTATTTATGGCAAGAGCTAAACAAATTGTTGATAAGTAATTCTATTCAATTCAAGCAGAATAATACCTACTAAAGCCCACTGTTGCTTTGTTTTTGTCTTTGGTATTTGTGCTGCTGCTGCTGCTGGTTGAAGTCAGAGCTTTCACATGCTAGGCAAGGGTTCTACCACTGACATTCATTTACCTCTGTAGTGATGTGGGAGTCCCCTCTGTGTGCTGTGATTACCATACATGAATAAAGAATTTGCCTTGGCCTTTTGGTAGGGCAGAACTTAGGTAGGTGGGGAAAACTAAATGGCATGCTGGGAAAAAGAAAGCAGAGTCAGAGAGAGAGAGATGCCATGGATCCGCCGGAGACAGCTACTGGAGGCAGGCACTGGTAATTTTAAGCGGTAAACCACTGTCACATGGCGATACACAGATTAAAGAAGTGGATTAAATTAAGATATAAGAATTAACCAATAAGAAACTAAAGCTAATGGGCCAAGCAGATTTAATTAACACAGTCTATGAGTGATTATTTTGGTTCTGGGCAGCCAGGACAAATAAGTGGCTCCTTGCAAAAAAACAAGCAGGCCCTCCTGTTACACAGTAGGGTTTGTATTTAGAGCCACCTGGTCTTTAATCCCTGGCCATACATGAATTAGGAAAAGCAACAGTTTGAATGCTTTCTTCACTTCCTTCTGCACTGATTATGCTAGTTAAATAGGAGGTGCACAGTATAGTCTTATGTTCCTACAATAAACATTGGTTCCTTTATATTTTTCTTTCCTAGTAAAGAAACAGAATCACATCCCTTGTCAGCAGTGGGTCATGGGAGTTCTAGTTAACACCATCTGTGGCATGATGGTCATGACTATGGAGATAATTTTGTCCTGTAATAGATACCACAGTGTTGTATGAAGACTGCTTGTTCATTCCTGGCCACCCAGATAGCTTAGACCCAAAATAATAACACAGAAACTATATTAATTAAAGCACCACTTAGCCCATTAGCTCTGACTTCTTATTGGCTAACTCTTACATCTTAATTTAACCCATTTCTAGCAATCTGTACATCACCACGAGGTTGTGGCCTATCAGAAAAGTTTTAGCACATCTATCTCTGGAGGTGGCTCCATGGTGTCTCTCCCCACTTTTCTTCTTGCAGCATTCAGTTTAGTTTTTCCCCCACCTACCTAAGTTCTGCCCTATCAAAAGGCCAAGGCAGTTTCTTTATTCATTAATCAATAAAGGAAGCAAATAGCCAGAAGGACTTCCCAGACTCACAGCATTAAGATTCAAATCCAGCCGGGCAGTGGTAGAGCATGCCTTTAATTCCAGCACTTGGAGGCAGAGGCAGGTGAACCTCTGTGAGTGCAAGGCCAGCCTGGTCTACAAGAACTAGTTCCGGACAGCTAGGGCTGTTACACAGAAAAATCCTGTCTCAAAAAACAAACAAACAAAAAAAAAGAAAAACAAAGCTAAACAAAAAAGATTCAAACCCATATACCTGATTTTTTTGTCTATTTTCCTACAAAGACATTTGAACTAAATATCATGAATCATTTGACTGGAAAAAATAATATTCAATGCAATAACAGACAGGTATTTTACTAGTAGTACGGTGATTTTTTTCCCACCATTAATACATACTTATTTCAAAATAAATCCCTTTGAATCCATTGCTTGATCACTGTGTAACTAAAATTGCTTCCCTTGATGCAAACAATCACTTTCCAGTTTTTAGTTTTAAAGTGTCAAAGCCACAAAATGCAGGCTAATAAATGCTATTTTATTTTTCTAAGACACTTTCTTGATGGTGATCAATGTTTTTAACACTTGCTTTGCAAACATTTCCACTGTTTCCTTCTCATTCAGAATGTGAGTAAAATCAGTTTGACCTATTCTGACTCACGAATGCAGTTTCATGGTATGAAGCTTAATAATGAAACACAGATACAATTGCAAAACTAATATGTATTGTGTATTTTCTATTTGTTGAACCTTATTTTTATCCTTAACATCCTCAGGAACCCTAATATGTAGTTAAAATTACTTTTCTTCCTTTACAGAAGCATGTGTGGCTCAGTTTGTGGTACTAGCCAAGAAACAAGGTAGACCATAGTGACAGAGTAAAAAACAGTAGGCACCATGTGTTTCACCATGAAGCGCACTCTACTGTAGAAAGTGGGTCTTACTATTTGCAAAGCAATTTTTAAAATCATTTGCAAAGACACTTATCTGTGTAGCAAAGAGCTCCTATCCTGGGGTATTCAACAACACTTCATCACATTTTCAAGCAAAGATTGAGTGCTAAGGGATTATGGAAAATTCATAAAAGCATGCATGTGTTGATGGAATTGAGAAGTTTGACTTCTTTTTTTTTTTAAACTTAACTGTGTTTTTCAAAGTCAAATGCACATAGAAATGCATGGGATTCTACTTATGGAGTCTAAACTAACTCTTATAAAGAGCTGAATTCTGGGGAGTTTAGAGAAGGAAAAATTATATATAAGGGCATTAGTCAGTTTTGTGACTAGGGAAATGAAATGTTTGCACATTAAGATGCTGCAGGCAAGATGGGAAAAGTCCTTTAACTTGAGAGATATGTTTATTGAAATCAGTAAAGGTACCAAGGAAATCCAGGACCAGAGAAGCTGCAAGGTGTATGGAATTTTAGCAAGTGTGAAAAAAACAGATG
This sequence comes from Neodon shergylaensis, assembly GCA_025134845.1. Classification (NCBI taxonomy): domain Eukaryota; kingdom Metazoa; phylum Chordata; class Mammalia; order Rodentia; family Cricetidae; genus Neodon; species Neodon shergylaensis. The sequence continues at coordinate 71,361 of JABTXL010004107.1, forward strand.
AGGGCCTCCTAGTGTGAAGAAAGTAGGAGGAGATTCATGGTCTCCTCCCCAGTGTCCTTTCAGTGATCTCACTGCCACAGGCCCTGACTTTGCTTTCTAAAGTATAGTGAAGATTAATCAATTCCTACTTCTAAGTCACTTACCAGAGAAAGAAGGGTGCTCTTCAACCTGTAGCTAAAGAGACTTTCTTACTCTGCCTTCTTCTGAGCAGGGTGGCTGATACTTATTTCCCCTGATTCTGAAAAGATGAGGTAGCAGGCATTTGGCCAGACTTTCCACGAACAGTGTGGAATTACTAGTTTGTGATTTTAGAGGATTCAGAGATGGCTTTCAGTGTTCCTGGATCTTGAACCGGGATTGCAGTCCAATCTGTCATTTTCCCAGGATGCCTTTTGAAACAAGGTTTCTCAAAGCTTGACTTTGAGAGGCCACTGAAGAGATTTTATGCTGGCTGAATTCCAAGGTTTTAGGCTTCTCCTTGGTGCACAGACTCCAGAAGCAGCAAAACAGGATAGTTCTCAGTTTTTACTGTGGAATGGGAGATCTTGATAACTTTCTACTTTTAGTATTTGCCCTGTTTTCCCTTGGTGTTTGTGTATTGATTCTTTATTTTAAAATCTCAAATCTCTTTCAGCACTCTGTTATAATATGCCTTAGCGGAGGCTTAACTTTTTTGTATGAAATGTATCAGTAACCCAGTCATTTCTACCGACTTATTGCTTAAGAAGAGAGACTTAGAAAATCTTGTGAGGTTCAGAAAAGCACAAATATATCAACTTAATGTTTATTCCATTATTCTATCATGCTTTTCTCACTTTATATTAAATATCATGTTATTTTATATGAATTTAAAATTTTTATTCTTTTTCACATATCAATATTTACTCACATCTTCCTTCTGGTTTCTTTTAATTCCTTCTATATACAACTAATCACCTGATGTGAAATGTCACACAGAAAGTAGAAAATGTCCACTTTGAGGACCCTCCTGCTACCAGGGCTTCCTTGCAAGACATGTGCCTCTGCTGAACATTTCCAGAACTCCCTCTTTAATGCAGAGACCTAGAGTGTGATGTCAGAGCAATTGCCCAGTATGTTGATGATCTAATTCATCGGATGACAGTAATGGGCTCCAAGCAGCTGAGACGGTATGGAAACTTCTATCTAGAGATCAGAGAGTTGTTAGAGTTCCCACCATGAGTCTGTGAAGAAAGTGAAAAGCTTCCTTTCCTCTGACAAGAAATGTGCATATGGATGAGTGAGGAGAAAAATATCTTGTGGGTAGGAAGTCATACAGAAAAGCTGACCAGGGAACCAGCAGGCGACAGAAAGTCTGAGTTCTGTGGTAACTGTTGTCTGTCTCTTTAGTCCTTGATAACGCTTGTGCATATGGACTTGCTTTGTATTCTGTCCTGACTTCTGTCTTAATATGAAAACCTTCTGACATTAGAACTTTTCTTTTTAAAAGTTTAAAAGTATATTATTTACACCAGTTGGGTAGTTTTATGGTAACTTGACATGAGCTATGGTCTTCTGACAGGAGGGAACATTGATTGAAAAACTTCTTCCATAAGATCGGGCTTTAGGTTCACCTTCTTATTTAGCTTCTCTAGGATAACAAATTATATGCTCAATGTCCTTTATTTATGGCTAGAAACCAAATATGAGTGAGTACATCCCATGTTCATCTTTTTGGGTCTGGAATACCTCACTCAGGATAGTGTTTTCTATTTCCATCCATTTGCATGCAAAATTCACGAAGTCATTGTTTTTTACCACTGAGTAGTACTCTAATATGTATATATTCCACACTTTCTTCATCCATTCTTCCATTGAAGGGCATCTAGGTTGTTTCCAGGTTCTGGCTATTACAAATGGTGCTGCTATGAACATAGTTGAACAAATGCTTTTGTCATATGATAGGACATCTCTTGGGTATATTCCCAAGAGTGGTATTACTGGATCTTGGGGTAGGTTGATCCCGAATTTCCTGAGAAATCGCCACACTGCTTTCCAAAGTGGTTGCACAAGTTTGCATTCCCACCAGCAATGGATGAGTGTGCCCCTTACTCCACAACCTCTCCAGCAAAGGCTATCATTGGTGTTTTTGATTTTAGCCATTCTGACAGGTGTAAGATGGTATCTCAAAGTTGTTTTAATTTGCATTTCCCTGATCACCAAGGAGGATGAGCATGACCTTAAGTGTCTTTTGTCCATTTGAATTTCTTCTGTTGAGAATTCTCTGTTCAGTTCAGTGCCCCATTTTTTAATTGGGTTAATTAGCTTTTTAAAGTGTAGTTTCTTGAGTTCTTTATATATTTTGGAGATCAGACCTTTGTCTGTTGCAGGGTTGGTGAAGATCTTCTCCCAGTCAGTGGGTTGCCTTTTTGTCTTAGTGACAGTGTCCTTTGCTTTACAGAAGCTTCTCAGCTTTAGTAGGTCCCATTTATTCAATGTTGCCCTTAAAGTCTGTGCTGCTGGGGATATGCGTAGAAAGTGATCTCCTGTGCCCATCTGTTGTAGAGTACTTCCCACTTTCTCTTCTATCAGGTTCAGTGTGTTCGGCCTGATATTAAGGTCTTTAATCCATTTGGACTTGATTTTTGTGCATGGTGATAGATATGGATCTATTTTCATTCTTCTACAGGTTGACAACCAGTTCTGCCAGCACCATTTGTTGAAGATGCTTTCTTTGTTCCATTGAATACTTTTAGCTCCTTTATTAAAAATCAAGGCTGATGAGAAGCCAAGGACAATGGCACTAGGTTTCGATCCCAATACATGAACTGGCTTTGTGGGAGCCTAGCCTGTTTGGATGCTCACCTTCCTGGTCCTGGATAGAAGTGGGAGGACCTTGGACTTCCCACAGGGCAGGGAATCTGGACTGCTCTTCATTCTAGAGAGGGAGGGGGAATGGAGTGGGAAGGAGATGGGTAGGGCAATGGGGGGAGGGGGCGATGTGTGCGAGGAGGGGGAGGGAAATGGGAAAGGGAAGGAGGCAGAATTTTTTTTTTTGCAACAACTTAAAAAAATAAAATAAACAACAACAACAAAAAAAGATCAGGCTTTAGACAAGCCATTAGAACATTTTCTTAAGCTTTTGTCCCCGGAGCACTGGGCAACCAGACGGCCCTGTTTAGGTGCTGAGAAATTCCATCTGGACAGGTGAGTGTGTGCTATCCAGGGGCGGTCTGTTCCAGGGGAGAGCACAACTCCCTTCCCCCAGCCTCTTCTGCAGGGCATTCTTTCTTACTCACAACTCAGCCCCCCAGCACCCTCCCCCCCAACCCTGCCGTGCTGTAAGCTAGGACCAGTGCTCAAGAACAGTTTCAAGCTCCTACACTAAGGCTACCCACACAGAGCAGTGAGTGCCTGCCTGCCCGGCAGGACTCAAGGTCCCCAGTAAGGGAGCCGGGCACCTCCAGCTTGTGCTCCTAGCTCTCCTGTGCTCTCCTGGACTCCGCCCCGCCTGCCACTTTCTTCCTTTTGTCCCCGGAGCATTGGGCCACCAGGTGGCCCTGTTTAGGTGCTGAGAAATTCCATCTGGACGGGTGAGTGTGTGCTATCCAGGGGTGGTCTGTCCCAGGGGAGAGCACAACCCTCACTCCCCCAGCTCCTTCTGCAGGGCCTTCTTTCTTACTCAAGACCCAGCCCCCAGCACCCTCCCCCCAACTCTGCCCTGTTGTAAGCTAGGACTAGTGCTCAAGAACAGTTTTAAGCTCCTACACTAAGGTTACCCACGCAGAGCGGTGAGGGCCTGCCTGCCCGGCAGGACTCAAGGTCCCCAGTAAGGGAGCCGGGCACCTCCAGCTTGTGCTCCTGGCTCTCCTGTGCTCTCCTGGACTCCGCCGCGCCAGCCACTTTCTTCCTTTTGTCCCCGGAGCATTGGGCCACCAGGCAGCCCTGTCTAGGTGCTGAGAAGTTCCATCTGGACGGCCTGCCTGCAGCAAGCAAGGCAGGCCCTTTGTTTAAGAGCTACCCAAGCAGCACGGAGACCCAATCCGGGCACCAGGAGAGACATCATTGGGGCACTAGGAGAGCCATCACTGGGGAGTGACATCACTGGGAAGGTACATCAGTGGGCAAGGAGACCTGATCCTGTAAAAAAAGATCCATAGGGGAGCATTCAGAGAAAGAGATGGGCAGGCGCCAATGCAAGAATTCACCCAGCAATCTGAAAAACAACATGAAACCACCAGAACCCAGCGACCTCACAACAGGTGGACAGGAACACCTTAACCAAGAAGAAGCAGAAAAAATTTGACTTTATGAAAGTGATTGACGCCCTTAAACAGCATGTAAAAAATGCCCTTGTAGAAATGGATGAGAAGTATAACAGAAAGTTTGAAGAACTGAATAAATCAGTGAATGATACCCTAGGAAACCAAGCAAAAACAATCAAACAGATAATGGAAACAGTTCAAGACTTGAAAACTGAAATGGAGGCAAAGAAGAAAACACAAACAGAGGGCCGGCGGGACATGGAAAATTTAAGTAAACGAATAGAGACTACAGAAACAAGCATAACCAGCAGAATACAAGAGATAGAAGAAAGAATCTCAGATGCTGAAGATAACATAGAGAAAATAAACGCACTGATCAAAGAAAACAGCAAGTCCAACAAGTTCTCATCACAAAACATTAAGGAAATATGGGACACAATAAAAAGACCAAACCTAAGAATAACTGGAGTAGAAGAAGGAGCAGAAGTGTAACTCAACGGTCCAGAAAATATATTTAATAAAATTATAGAAGAAAACTTTCCCAACCTAAAGAAGGATGTACCTATGAAGGTTCAAGAAGCATACAGAACACCAAATAGGCTGGATCAAAAAAAAAAAAAAATCCCCTCGCCATATAATAATCAAAACACAAAGCATTCAGAATAAAGAAAGAATATTAAGAACCACAAAGGAAAAAGGCCAAGTTACTTATAAAGACAAACCTATCAGACTTACACCGGACTTCTCAATGGAAACCATGAAAGCCAGAAGGTCCTGGATAGATGTACTACAAAAACTAAGAGACCATGGATGCAAGCCCAGACTACTATACCCAGCCAAGCTTTCATTCACTATAAATGGAGAAAACAAAATTTTCCAGGATAAAAACAAATTTAAACAATACGTAGCCACAAATCCAGCTTTACAGAAAGTAATAGAATGAAAATCACTAACCAAGGAGTCCAACAATGACCATAATAACTCAGACATCTAGAGACCCTTCACCAGCACAACTCAAAGAAGGGAAAAACAAACTCTACTACTAAAAAGTGACCGGAGTTAACAACCACTGGTCATGAATATCACTTAATGTCAATGGGCTCAACTCACCTATAAAAAGGCACAGGCTAAGAGATTGGATATGAAAATAGGATCCAACATTCTGCTGTTTACAAGAAACACATATCAAACACAAAGACAGGCACCTACTCAGAGTAAAGGGCTGGGAAAAGGCTTATCAAACAAATGGCCCTAAGAAACAAGCAGGTGTGGCCATACTAATTTCTAACAAAGTTGAGTTCAAACTTAAATCAATCAGAAGAGATGGAGAGGGACATTTTATACTCATAACAGGAACAATTCAACAGGATAAAGTCTCAATCCTAAATATCTATGCCCCTAATTTAAAAGCAGCCACGTACGTAAAAGAAACATTACTAAAACTCAAAGCAGCCATCAAACCGCACACAGTAATAGTAGGAGACTTCAACACTCCTCTCTCACCAATGGACAGGTCATTCAGACAGAAACCTAACAGAGAAATTAGAGAATTAAAGGAGGTAATGAATCAATTGGACTTAATAGACATCTATAGAATACTCCCCCCAAATAGGAAAGAATATACCTTCTTCTCTGCAGCTCATGGAACCTTCTTGAAAATTGACCACATACTTGGTAACAAAGCAAACTTCCACAGTTACAAAACAATATTAGTAACCACATGTGTCTTATCAGATCACCATGGATTAAAGTTAGAATTCAACAACAATGCGACCCTCAGAAAGCCTACAAACTCATGGAAACTGAACAGTCAACTACTGAACCACACCTGGATCAAGGAAGAAATAAAGAGAGAAATTAAAGTCTTCCTTGAATTCAATGAAAATAAAGAAACAACATACTCAAACTTATGGGACACTATGAAAGCAGTCCTGAGAGGAAAGTTCATAGCACTAAGTGCCCACTTAAAGAAAACAGGGAAAGTACACATTGGAGACTTAACAGCCCACCTGAAAGCTCTAGAAAAAAAAGAAGTAGACTCATCTAGGAGGAGTAGAAGACTGGAAATAATCAAACTGAGGGACAAAATCAACAAAACAGAAACACAGAAAACAATACAAAGAATGAATGAAACAAAAAGCTGGTTCCTGGAGAAAATCAACAAGATTGATAAACCCCTATCCAAACTAATTAAACGGCAGAGAGAGAATATGCAAATTAATAAGATCAGAAATGAAAAGGGGGACATAACCACAGACACAGAGGAAATTCAGAGAATCATTAGATCTTACTACAAAAGCCTGTATGCCACAAAACTGGAAAATGTAAAAGAAATGGACACTTTTTTAGATAAATACCATATACCAAAGTTAAACCAGGACCAGGTGAACAATCTAAATAGACCTGTTAGTCGCGAAGAATTAGAATCTGTTATCAAAAACCTCCCTACCAAAACGAGCCCAGGACCAGATGGCTTCAATGCGGAATTCTACCAGAACTTCCAAGAAGACCTAATACCTATACTCCTTAATGTATTTCACAATATAGAAACAGAAGAGTCATTGCCAAATTCCTTTTATGAAGCTACAGTTACTCTGATACCAAAACCACACAAAGACTCTACCAGGAAAGAGAATTACAGGCCAATCTCACTCATGAACATTGACGCAAAAATCCTCAACAAAATACTGGCAAACCGAATCCAAGAACACATTAGAAAAATTATCCATTATGATCAAGTAGGCTTTATCCCAGAGATGCAGGGCTGGTTCAACATACGAAAATCTACCAATGTAATCCATCATATAAATAAACTGAAAGAAAAAAACCATATGATCATTTCATTAGATGCTGAAAAAGCATTTGACAAAATTCAACATCCCTTTATGATAAAAGTCTTGGAGAGATTAGGGATACGAGGGTCATACCTAAATATAATAAAAGCTATATACAGCAAGCCGACAGCTAACATCAAATTAAATTAAACTCAAAGCCATCCCACTAAACTCAGGATCACGACAAGGCTGTCCACTCTTGCCATATCTCTTCAATATAGTGCTTGAAGTTCTAGCAATAGCAATAAGACAACATAAGGGGATCAAGGGGATTCGAATCAGAAAGGAAGAAGTTAAACTTTTGTTATTTGCAGATGATATGATAGTGTACATGAGCGACCCCCAAAACTCCACCAAAGAACTCCTACAGCTGATAAACACCTTTAGTAATGTGGCAGGATACAAGATCAACTCCAAAAAAATCAGTTGCCCTCTTATACACAAAGGATATGGAAGCAGAGAGGGAAATCAGAGAAGCTTCACCTTTCACGATAGCCACAAACAGCATAAAATATCTTGGGGTAACTCTAACCAAGGAAGTGAAAGACCTATTTGACAAGAACTTTAAGGCATTGAAGAAAGAAATTGAAGAGAATACCAGAAAATGGAAAGACGTCCCTTGCTCTTGGATTGGGAGGATCTACATAGTAAAAATGGCAATTCTACCAAAGGCAATTTATAGATTCAATGCAATCCCCATCAAGATCCCAGCAAAATTCTTCACAGATCTTGAAAGGACAATAATCAACTTTATATGGAAAAACAAAAAACCCAGGATAGCCAAAACAATCCTATACAATAAAAGATCTTCTGGAGGCATTACCATCCCTGACATCAAACTCTATTACAGAGCTACAGTAATGAAAACAGTGTGGTACTGGCATAAAATAGAGAATTCGATCAATGGAATCGCATAGAAGACCCAAATTTTAACCCACAAACCTATGATCACCTCATTTTCGATAAAGGAGCTAAAAGTATACAATGGAGGAAAGAAAGCATCTTCAACAAATGGTGCTGGCACAACTGGATATCAACCTGTAGAATATTCAAAATAGACCCATATCTATCACCTTGCACAAAACTCAAGTCTAAATGGATCAAAGACCTCAATATTAGTCCGAATACACTGAACCTGATAGAAGAGAAATTGGGAAGCACCCTACAACAAATGGGCACAGGAGATCGCTTTCTATGTATAACCCCAGCAGCACAGACATTAAGGGCAGCATTGAATAAATGGGACCTACTAAAACTGAGAAGCTTCTGTAAAGCAAAGGACACTGTCACTAAGACAAAAAGGCAACCTACTGACTGGGAGAAGATCTTCACCAACCCTGCAACAGACAAAGGTCTGAACTCCAAAATTTATAGAGAACTCAAGAAACTAGACTTCAAAATGCTAATTAACCCAATTAAAAAATGGGGCACTGAACTGAACAGAGAATTCTCAACAGAAGAAGTTCAAATGGACAAAAGACACGTAAGGTCATGCTCTACCTCCTTAGCGATTAGGGAGATGCAAATCAAAACAACTTTGAGATATCATCTTACACCTGTCAGAATGGCTAAAATCAAAAACACCAATGATAGCCTTTGCTGGAGAGGCTGTGGAGGAAGGGGTACCCTCATCCATTGCTGGTGGGAATGCAGTCTTGTGCAACCACTTTGGAAATCAGTGTTTCAGTTTCTCAGGAAATTCGGGATCAACCTACCCCTGGACCCAGCAATACCACTCTTGGGAATATACCCAAGAGATGCCCTATCACATGACAAAAGCATTTGTTCAACTATGTTCATAGCAGTATTATTTGTAATAGCCAGAACCTGGAAACAACCTAGATGCCCTTCAATGGAAGAATGGATGAAGAAAGTGTGGAATATATACACATTAGTGTACTACTCAGCGGTAAAAAACAATGACTTTTCGAATTTTGCATGCAAATGGATGCAAATAGAAAACACTATCCTGAGTGAGGTAACCCAGACCCAAAAAGATGAACATGGGATGTACTCACTCATAACTGGTCTCTAGCCATAAATAATGGTCATGGAGTATATAATTGGTGAACCTAAAGAAGCTAAATAAGAAGATAAACCCAAGGAAAAACATATAATTATCCTCTTGGCTATATGAAATAGACAAAATTGCCGGGGAGAAAATTTGGGATCTTGGGGGTGGGGTGGGATGGGAGTATTGGGGGATGGGGATAGAAAAGTGAGAAGGGGAGGATGAGGGAAACTTGGGGAAACAGGAGGATTGGGATAAAGGAAGGTTGGATAGGGGAGCACGGAAGCACAATTCTTAGTTAAGGGAGCCACCTTAGGGTTGGGAAGAGACTTGAACCTAGAGTGGCTCCCAGGAGCCCAAGGCGAGGTCCCCAGTTAGTTTCTTGGGCACCTGAGGATAGGGAACCTGAAATGACCCTATCCTATAGCAATGCTGACGAATATCTTCCATATCACCATAGAACCTTCATCTGGTGATGGATGGAGATAGTCACAGAGACCCACACTGGAGCACCGGACTGAGCTCCCAAGTTCCCAATGAGGAGCAGAAGGAGGGAGAACATGAGCAAGGAAGTCAGGACCACGAGGGGTGCACCCAACCACTGAGACAGTGTGGCTGATCTATTGGGAAGTCACCAAGGCCAGCTGGACTGTGACGGAAGAAGCATGGGATAAAACCGGACTCTCTGAACATGGCGAACAATGGGGGCTGATGAGAAGCCAAGGACAATGGCCCTGGGTTTTGATCCTACTTCAAGTTCTGGCTTTGTGGGAGCCTAGCCAGTTTGGATCTTCACCTTCCTAGACATGGACGGAGGGGGGAGGACCTTGGACTTTCCACAGGGCAGGGAACCCTGACTGCTCTTTGGACTGGAGAGGGAGGGGGAGAGGAGTGGGAGGAGGGGGAGAAGGGTGGGAGGAGGGGGAGGGAAATGGGAGGCTGGGAGGAGGCGGAAACTTTTTTTTTCTTTTTCTCAATAAAAAATTAAAAAAAAGAACATTTTCTTAATTAGTGATTGACGAGAGAGGACTCAATCCATTGTTGTTGGTTCCTTCTCTAGGATGGTAGTCCTGGGTTAAGAAAGTACACTGAGCAAGCCATGTGAGCAAGTCAGTAAGCAATGTTCTTCCTTGGCTTCTGCATCAGCTCCTGCCTCCAGGTTGCTGTCCTGGTTGAGTTCCTGCCCTGACTCCCTTCAGTGATGGACAGAGATGTGGAAGAACAAGTCAAATAAAGCTTTACTTTTCTAGTCACTATGATCATAATGTTTCATCACTGAGACACTAAACATAACTGCAACAATATGTTTATTTTGTATTCAGATGTGTGTGTTTGCATTCAAGCATGTGTGTTGTCCCACAATGTGTGGGGGCAAGTCATAGGTCAAATGTCGTTCTTTCCCTCCACCATGTGGGTCCTAGGTATTCAATTCAGGTAATCAGACTTGGTGGCAGGCTCTTTTACTTACTAAAGCATCTCTCAAGCCCCAGGCATCTTTTTAACCTTGATTTTCTTGTACTTGAAAACCTTTATTCTCATCATCACTTCTTCACAGACTTTTCACTTTATATCTTGTCTTACTTAGAGTTAATATTGTTAGAATAGAACACCATTATCAAAAGCAAATGGTGTAGGAAGGGACTTATTTGGCTTATGGTTCTACATCACTTATCGGCAAAGTAGGTCAGGACAGGAACTCAAGAAGAGTAGGAACCTAAAACTAGGAGCCAATGTAGAAGCCATGGAGAGGTGCTGCTTACTGGCTTGCTCTTTACGTTTTACTCGGCTAGCTTTATTCTAAAACCCAGGACCACCACCATAGGGGGGCATCACCCACAATGAGATGGGCCATCTGCTGTCCATCACTAGTTAAGAAAAGCCTTGCCGCTTTGCTTTCAGCCCGCTCTCATATTGACACATTCTCAGCTGAGATCCCATCCTCTCCAGGGATTCTAGCTTGTGTTAAGTTGACATCAAACTAGCCAGCACATACCTCTGCCTTGAGGGTATAGTCTCTGAACCTGTCCTGGCTTTGTCCAGCCCAGGATCATGAAAAGAAGAGCTAATGGAAGTTCTGTGAATGTTGTCTCGAGGTTAAGCAATACTAGCATGATGCAAAGATGAACAGATAGGAAGAGTAAACACTCTACTGTTCTTCATTACCAATTGTGGAAACAAGGAGTTCTGGGAAGTAAACCAGTCCTATCAAAAGTATTTTCTCTTTGCATTAGGTATGAAAACAGACATTAAAAGTACACAGTGATAGAACCAATTGTATAAGGGTAAGCTAAGAATTTAAGAAGTATTAAACAACTGGAAAATGAGTGAAAACATTTTCCACAGCCCACCCATGGTCACATGGATCTATAATTTTTCCTGAAAGGTCAAACTTGTCAAAATTTTATACTGAACATTTTGTGATTTAGCATCTGAAAACATGACCTTTACATTGCATTATTAAACATAAAATATATTCCTGAAAACAAAGCTATTATCCTGCTAAATTTCAAAGTTCAGATACTTGGAGATGTCATCTGCACATGTCTTCTGAGCAAATAAGGTGGCTTATTTGATCAAACAACAGCCACCCAGAAAGTCAGTAATGGTGATCAAATACACTTCTGCACCTCAGACTTTCAGGCTTGTGTATTAAAGCAATTATTCCCTAATTATAATTGGTGTGTACTGCAGTGGTAATATGTCTCTATACCCTTTCACAAGATATTTGTTGTTACTTTAATTATCTGCATTTTAATACATTTTTTATTATTTCTGTTTTTTAAATGATAGTCCATCATTTTTCTCTTCCCTTTTCTCTTTCCAAACTCTCCCACATATTCCCTTCTGAGTTCTTTCAAAGTCATGGCCCTGTTTTTCATTAATTGTTATTACATGTATTATGTATATGCATTTACACACACACACACAGATATATATATATATATTCCTAACTACAACCTGTTCTATCTGTATAACATTACTTGTATATTGTTTTCACACTGACTATTTGGTCATATGTTCATCCTAGGAAGACTATGTTTCCCATTCTCAACATCTCTTAGTTTCCTGCAGTTTCTCTGTAAGACTGAGGGCTCACAGTATATTTCTAATGCTAGTAGAAATCTTTGAAAGAATGACTTTTTCTGACTGAAATGATATGTTAATTCATAAATTTATTTTGTGAAGCAAAAGACATAGTTGTTGTAGAAATAAAACATGACTTCTTAATTACTAGAGATGCATATTATATATGTGCTTGAAACAGATTTAGAAATATGGAGAAAAAGTTACGTGAAAACAGAGTACATTGGGAGCAACTAGAATTAGCATATGATTGGAAAAGTTATTATTGTAAAGAACAGTTGATAAAATTGCAAAAGCAAATTCATATGGGGAACGTTGTAGTAAGATTCAAAAGAGGTGACAGAGATAGTCACATGACAGACAGACAGAGGGTTGACAGAGGGACACATTCTAGAAAAATTGTTTATAGATAGAAGAAGGATAGAACTATGTGATAGATAATAGGTAGGATATAGAAAAATGGTGGATGAACTACAGATAAACTTCCAGAAATATATGCCAATAGATGATCAAATATATATATATATATATATATATATATATATATATATATATATACATATATATTCATACATATAAGTATATGTATATAAAACTTTAAACTTAATTTTTGTTACAGTCTTAGCATTTACTAAATAGCTTTGATAAAACACAGAGGATTGTGATACATCAAGGTAAATTCTCCTAAGGACAGAACCCGAGTCTAGTTCTGTGACCACAGAAAACTCATTTAAGTCTAGTGAATACTGCTGTTTGTAAGTTGAGGTGACTGTATTTCTGATATGGCAATAAGATTTTTCTTGAATAGTGTACAAATTGGGAAATAAGATGGTTAGAACAACCTAGACAAAGCCCTTAGTTCAATCTTCATCCAGGCAAAAGAAACATAGTCTTCAATGTGTTTTCATTTGTGACAATTGTTGTAATTCATGCCTCTATATTGAGGTGAAAGATCTAGTTGGAGTGAGGAAAGAAAATTGATTGAGGATTGTGTTCTACATGAAATGCAATTTTAGCTTGTGAATTTTCATTTCTGTTTCTTGTTTCAGCCTCCTGCATTTCTAGGGAGACCTGTAGCTAGAAACCTTTTGACTAATGACTTTTCCTGGATAAAATTGGATGTATGGAAGGTTTTTTTTTTTCATAAAAAAGGGAGGTATTTTCCTTGAGAAAGAAAAGCATGAACACATTTTTAAAAAATCTGATATTAGGAATCACTTCCAGATTATATACAGTGCATGTCAAAGGAATAAGACACAGTGGTTATATACTTTATGTCAAAAAGGTGTACTGGTACATCTAGGAATTTCTTTCATTAAATTATAGAAACTCAGAAAGGAATTGAACATGACTGAGTGCCTCTGTTTACCTTGAGTACAGAGAATCTTCTGCAGGGCCACCAGGTGGCTAATCAACTGTTCGTTCCATCATTACCATACCCAACTCTAATACAGCAGAGCAAAATGAATTTTCATCCCTGAGACACACAATCTTTTGTACTAATTTTGCTGGTGTGTGCAGATGACCAATAAAACAATATTTTCCTATGTGAAAGCTTAAAGTACAATCTTCATCTTCTTAAAAAATGATCATCATTTGTATTATTTATACTTACTTATTTATACCCTCACAAGACATATATGCAATTGCTCTCTTTCATTTTTACAGTTATATGATCTATGAAAACTTTAGTGAGTTGTTAAGTAGTTAATTCTTTTTGCATTTTATATTCTTATATTAGGAAAGAGGTTTACAAATGTAATGCTACCGTATATTAGTCCAGCCATGTTTCCCTCTCATCTTATTTACAAATAGCTGCCTTTGGCTAGTTTGCATTATGCATATAAAACTGTATTTTCATTTCATTTTGCTTTAATTTAAATTTTAATTGTTTTATAATGGTGAGAGGGTATAACAATTTAGGTATTCATAGCTTACTGTGCTTAAAGCATATCTCTTTTTCTATAGCAGTTTGCATAATTGAAAATCATACAATTAGTACTAAGGGAATAACAATACTTAATGAATGAATGATTTCTTCCAATGAGAAGATAATTATGTAAGAATACTTTTGTACTAATTCTACCTTTTGTTAGTCTGAGTTTTAATGCATCTATGGGTTGGAAAGACCAATAACATATCCAGCACCGAGGAGGACATATAATGGAGAAAGCAAAACTATTAGTTCTTGATAATGCTAGTTTATATAGCATGTAAGAACTCAAACTCTAAGTCGTGTTTGTAGATTTTTAGACAATATTAATTAATAGGTGATCAATAAGAAATGTACATTAGAACTTATTCTTTTAGTTCCAGTGGAACAAGGTACCATCCACTCAGCTACATACTGCAGGTCTTTAGTCAGATGTTGCTCAAGTAAAGGTCCATTCGATAAAGAGTCTCGATTCAAACAGTCACCATGGAAATAATGTCATTTCCTCTCCATGTGCTGCCTTGTTTGTTTCAATACTCATGTCATTTTATCCTACATTATTAATTTGCTCATTTGTGGGGTTTGTTTGTGTGTGATTGCAGATATTGAAATGTACAATGTACACACATATACAAAAACACAAATACCCATGCATATACATGAATACCCATAAAGTTACACACACAAATATATAAGCACATTAACACATGCATAATTATAAACACATACATACAGATAAGTGTGAAGATGCCTGCATATATTAACATAAACATGAACATACAGAAGCATGCATATATATACATATATATGATTCAGAAAACAGGCATACTATTATTCACATGCATAAACACAGGTACCTTCACTGGCATACATGCAAAAATGCAATCATGTACATATCATCATCATCATCATTTATGCCTTAATGCATGCATGGGCAGCATTTATGGTGGTTCTCCAGTTGTTCCTATCCTCAGCAGTCCTAGATACTTGTGTTATGGTCATACCTGAATTCTGCAGTCTTCTTTTCTACTGTCTACCCAGTATTTTGGGGGGCCTTCCTCTCTGCCTTATTCCATGCACTTTTCCACGCAGTGCTATATTCTGGTATCTGCTGTCATTCATTATTATAATATGGTCGAAGTATCTCAAGCATCCTTGTTGTATCCTGTAGCTTACTTCCTTCTGTAGATGGAGATGTTTCTTAATGTCATCATTGCACAGTCCATCTCTTCGTGTGATGCCTAGAATCTTCCTGAGACACACCATCTCAAATGCATTCAGCTGCTGTTCTGAGGAGCGAAGAAGGCAGC
Source organism: Neodon shergylaensis (assembly GCA_025134845.1). Classification (NCBI taxonomy): domain Eukaryota; kingdom Metazoa; phylum Chordata; class Mammalia; order Rodentia; family Cricetidae; genus Neodon; species Neodon shergylaensis. The sequence continues at coordinate 86,756 of JABTXL010004107.1, forward strand.
TCAAGACAAGTGTCTAATATACTTGTAATTTTGTTGTTGTCATTATGTCTATTGCTGACCAAACCTTTTCTAGTGACTGGAATGCAGCCCTCACTATCCCTATCTGAGTTTTGATGTCTTATATGTCTTTCACATAGATGTCAGAAAGAAAGGACTTTGGGGTTATACAGGTACCCAGAGAAAAATCATAACAATACTAGAAAATGCCTATAAAGATACCTTTATATCAGTCAAAGTCTTTGGAGAACTCAGTGATGAGTTAAAGATCATTGTAGGAATGTTGCAGAGATGCATCCTTTCAGTGCTACCCTTTAATATATTCCTGGAATTAATAATAGCAACAGCCCTGGAGGATGAGGAGATAGGCATGCAGATAGATGGTTTGCAAATCAATAACTTTCGTTTTGCTGGTGATGTAGCACCACTTGCTGAAAGTCCAAACTAGCTACAGGCCATGGTAAATAAAGTGACGGAAGTAAGTGAAAACCTTGGCATGAAAGTAGACATGGAGAAGACTGAGATACAACACATGGGAATTGGACACAAGGATTTTAACATTGTAGTAAAGAATCAGAACCTCAAACAGTCAAGATTGTTTATCTAAAAAGAAACCTCAGTTCAAATTAGGGACCTATCTAATCATATACATATGCATACACACAAATACATATATACATACACATAAAACAATGCATACATACATGATCTACACTATGCACACACAAAAATGCATGCATAAGTAAATATATACACATACATGCACAAATACAAATACACATAAACACACATACATACACATACACACAAATATACTCATGTAGCACAAACAAGGGTATGCAATTATATATACATATACATGCGCACACACACACAAATGCACTCCTAAACACACATATACATGCTCACACACATAGATATAAATATATATACAAATGCATGCTTATATACAATGTACACATACACATTCAAACACAGAAAGGCTCTCCTAAGCACACATGCACATGCTCACACACATAGATATAAATATTTATACAAATAAACATTTGTATACTATGCATGCATGTAGTATGAGACCGGCAGGCTGTGTTCCACCACCCAGATAGCTTAACCCCCGAAATAATTACACAGAAACTGTATTCATTTAAACACTGCCTGGCCCATTGGCTCTAGCCTCTTATTGGCTAACTCTCACATCTTGATTAGCCTATTTCCATTAATGTGTATCACCACTTGACTGTGGCATGAGTCTAACCAGGATCCATCTCAGGCAGGAGAATCATGGCATCTGCCACACTTCCCTTCTTCCCAGCATTCTGTTCTGTTTACTCTGCACACCTAAGGGCTGCCCTATCAAAAGCTCAAGGCAGCTTCTTTATTCAACCAATGAAATCAATGCCAAATACAGAAGGACTTCCTACACCACACGCATACGCATGAAAGCATACAAATGCACACCTAAACACATACATATGTAAATAGACACAAACAAATATATATATATATATACAATGCATGCATACTCAGGCACACATATATAGACATACTCATCTGCACACATGCAAATATACATCTATATTTGTACACACAGAATGGACTAACTGATGAACTTAGGCTGATAACTACGCCCCTATCCTGTCTGACTTTGGTGCTTTATCTTTGTAATAGTTTATTTTCCTCCCCACTCAACTTTGAGTCTTTTCAATATTGTTTTCGGGGATGATATCTTCAAGTGATTTCAGAAGATGGGTTTTCAGCTGTGTAAAATCTCATGAACACCAGTCCATTTCCTGCTTTTTGAAACCACAAAGATGTTTCTCAAGACTAGCAGAATGATCAGTTTTTAGGGATTCCTCCACATGAATACTGTGTATTTATGTCATTCCATCTTTGAGAAGGACTCACAGTCTAGTAACAGGTAAGAGAAGGATTAATTCCTTATTCACTCTGTGACAGAACTATTGAAATTCTGTTTGATGGAATGTGTATAAATGCTCATGAGAGATAATCCTAACTGATAAGCCTGGATGTTTTGCAGAACAGTTTTAGCCCACAGACTGTTAAGAGTATAAAAGCTTTGTAGGAGTAGACAGAACAGATGCTGGGGCTCATTTGCATGAGATGAGAGGATTCTGAGTAAAGAGAAGTGGTAATTAGGTCTGTGGAAAGGAATCAGCACAGCGATGGTGCCTCACAGCTTAGTCTTGAACTTGCTGAGCACCGGGGCCGTGGTGGGTGCATCTTTTTCTTTTTTGTGGGAACTCCAGGTCTTTACAGCCTTTGGCTATCTGAAGAAAATAAATAATATTTTTAGCTTTTGGGAATGCAGGCTGTTCTCTGTAGAGCAGAAAGATATATTCATTAAGTCAATGTTCTTTGCAAATGTTTATTTAAAGGTTTAAGGGAATATAAAAAAAAACCTTTCTAAGTTGAAGTGAGCCGTGCCACCTATGCTTAAGTCTATTTGAACCC
>JABTXL010004107.1:94937-176711 GCA_025134845.1 Neodon shergylaensis
TTACTTATAAAGGCAAACCTATCAGACTTACACCGGACTTCTCTATGGAAACCATGAAAGCCAGAAGGTCCTGGATAGATGTACTACAAAAACTAAGAGACCACGGATGCAAGCCCAGACTACTATACCCAGCCAAGCTTTCGTTCACTATAAATGGAGAAAACAAAATTTTCCAGGATAAAAACAAATTTAAACAATACGTAGCCACAAATCCAGCTTTACAGAAAGTAATAGAAGGAAAATCACTAACCAAGGAGTCCAACAATGACCACAATAACTCAGACATCTAGAGACCCTTCACCAGCGCAATTCAAAGAAGGGAAACACACAAACTCTACTACTAAAAAAGTGACCGGAGTTAACAACCATTGGTCATTAATATCACTTAACGTCAATGGACTCAACTCACCTATAAAAAGGCACAGACTAAGAGAGTTGATACGAAAACAGGATCCAACATTCTGCTGTCTACAAGAAACACATATCAAACACAAAGACAGGCACCTACTCAGAGTAAAGGGCTGGGAAAAGGCTTATCAAGCAAATGGACCTAAGAAACAAGCAGGTGTGGCCATACTAATCTCTAACAAAGTTGACTTCAAACTTAAATCAATCAGAAAAGATGGAGAGGGACATTTTATACTCATAACTGGAACAATTCAACAGGATGAAGTCTCAACCCTAAATATCTATGCCCCTAATTTAAAAGCACCCACGTATGTAAAAGAAACATTACTAAAACTCAAAGAAGCCATCAAACCGCACACACTAATAGTAGGAGACTTCAACACTCCTCTCTCACCAATGGACAGGTCAATCAGACAGAAACCTAACAGAGAAATTAGAGAATTAAAGGAGGTAATGAATCAATTGGACTTAACAGACATCTATAGAATATTCCACCCAAATAGGAAAGAATATACCTTCTTCTCTGCAGCTCATGGAACCTTCTCGAAAATTGACCACATACTCGGTAACAAAGCAAACTTCCACAGATACAAAAAAATATTGGTAACCACATGTGTCTTATCAGATCACCATGGATTAAAGTTAGAGTTCAACAACAATGCTACACTCAGAAAGCCTACAAACTCATGGAAACTGAACAGTCAACTATTGAACCACACCTGGATCAAGGAAGAAATAAAGAGAGAAATTAAAGTCTTCCTTGAATTCAATGAAAATAAAGAAACAACATACTCAAACTTATGGGACACTATGAAAGCAGTCCTGAGAGGAAAGTTCATAGCACTAAGTGCCCACTTAAGGAAAACAGAGAAAGAACACATTGGAGACTTAACAGCCCACCTGAAAGCTCTAGAAAAAAAAGAAGCAGACTCACCTAGGAGGAGTAGAAGACTGCAAATAATCAAACTAAGGGCTGAAATCAACAAAATAGAAACGCAGAAAACAATCCAAAGAATCAATGAAACAAAAAGCTGGTTCCTGGAGAAAATCAACAAGATTGATAAACCCCTATCCAAACTAATTAAACGGCAGAGAGAGAATATACTAATTAATAAGATCAGAAATGAAAAGGGGGACATAACTACAGACACAGAGGAAATTCAGAGAATCATTAGATCCTACTACAAAAGCCTGTATGCCACAAAACTGGAAAATGTAAAAGAAATGGACACTTTTTTAGATAAATACCATTTACCAAAGTTAAACCAGGACCAGGTGAACAATCTAAATAGACCTGTTAGTCGCGAAGAATTAGAATCTGTTATCAGAAACCTCCCTACCAAAAAGAGCCCAGGACCAGATGGCTTCAATGCGGAATTCTACCAGAACTTCCAAGAAGACCTAATACCTATACTCCTTAATGTATTTCACAATATAGAAGCAGAAGAGTCATTACCAAATTCCTTTTATGAAGCTACAGTTACTCTGATACCAAAACCACACAAAGACTCTACCAGGAAAGAGAATTACAGGCCAATCTCACTCATGAACATTGACGCAAAAATCCTCAACAAAATACTGGCAAACCGAATCCAAGAACACATTAAAAAAATTATCCACTATGATCAAGTAGGCTTTATCCCAGAGATGCAGGGCTGGTTCAACATACGAAAATCTATCAATGTAATTCATCATATAAATAAACTGAAAGAAAAAAACCATATGATCATTTCATTAGATGCTGAAAAAGCATTTGACAAAATTCAACATCGCTTTATGATAAAAGTCTTGGAGAGATTAGGGATACAAGGGTCATACCTAAATATAATAAAAGCTATATACAGCAAGCCGACAGCTAACATCAAATTAAACGGAGAGAAACTCAAAGCCATCCCACTAAACTCAGGAACACGACAAGGCTGTCCACTCTTGCCATATCTCTTCAATATAGTGCTTGAAGTTCTAGCAATAGCAATAAGACAACATAAGGGGATCAAGGGGATTCGAATTGGAAAAGAAGAAGTTAAACTTTCGTTATTTGCAGATGATATGATAGTGTACATAAGCGACCCCCAAAACTCCACCAAAGAACTCCTACAGCTGATAAACACCTTTAGTAATGTGGCAGGATACAAGATCAACTCCAAAAAATCAGTCGCCCTCTTATATACGAAGGATAGGGAAGCAGAGAGGGAAATCAGAGAAACTTCACCTTTCACGATAGCCACAAACAGCATAAAATATCTTGGGGTAACTCTAACCAAGGAAGTGAAAGACCTATATGACAAGAACTTTAAGGCATTGAAGAAAGAAATTGAAGAGAATACCAGGAAATGGAAGGACATCCCTTGCTCTTGGATTGGGAGGATCAACATAGTAAAAATGGCAATTCTACCAAAGGCAATTTATAGATTCAATGCAATCCCCATCAAGATCCCAGCAAAATTCTTCACAGATCTTGAAAGGACAATAATCAACTTTATATGGAAAAACAAAAAACCCAGGATAGCCAAACAATCCTATACAATAAAGGATCTTCTGGAGGCATTACCATCCCCGACTTCAAACTCTATTACAGAGCTACAGTATTGAAAACAGTGTGGTACTGGCATAAAAACAGAGAAGTCGATCAATGGAATCGCATAGAAGACCCAAATTTTAACCCAGAAACCTATGATCACCTCATTTTCGATAAAGGAGCGAAAAGTATACAATGGAGGAAAGAAAGCATCTTCAACAAATGGTGCTGGCACAACTGGATATCAACCTGTAGAAGATTGAAAATAGACCCATATCTATCACCTTGCACAAAACTCAAGTCCAAATGGATCAAAGACCTCAATATCAGTCCGAACACACTGAACCTGATAGAAGAGAGAGTGGGAACCACCCTACAACAAATGGGCACAGGAGATCGCTTTCTATCTATAACCCCAGCAGCACAGACAATAAGAGCAGCATTGAATAAATGGGACCTACTAAAACTGAGAAGCTTCTGTAAAGCAAAAGACACTGTCACTAAGACAAAAAGACAACCTACTGACTGGGAGAAGATCTTCACCAACCCTGCAACAGACAAAGGCCTGATCTCCAAAATTTATAGAGAACTCAAAAAACTAGACTTCAAAATGCTAATTAACCCAATTAAAAAATGGGGCACTGAACTGAACAGAGAATTCTCAACAGAAGAAGCTCAAATGGCCAAAAGACACTTAAGGTCATGCTCAACCTCCTTAGCGATTAGGGAGATGCAAATCAAAACAACTTTGAGATATCATCTTACACCTGTCAGAATGGCTAAAATCAAAAACACCAATGATACCCTTTGCTGGAGAGGCTGTGGAGGAAGGGGTACCCTCATCCATTGCTGGTGGGAATGCAATCTTGTGCAACCACTTTGGAAATCAGTGTTTCGGTTTCTCAGGAAATTCGGGATCAACCTACCCCTGGACCCAGCAATACCACTCTTGGGAATATACCCAAGAGATGCCCTATCACATGACAAAAGCATCTGTTCAACTATGTTCATAGCAGCATTATTTGTAATAGCCAGAACCTGGAAACAACCTAGATGCCCTTCAATGGAAGAATGGATGAAGAAAGTGTGGAATATATACACAATAGAGTACTACGCTGCGGTAAAAAACAATGACTTCTCGAATTTTGCATGCAAATGGATGGAAATAGAAAACACTATCCTGAGTGAGGTATCCCAGACCCAAAAAGATGAACATGGGATGTACTCACTCATAATTGGTTTCTAGCCATAAATAATGGTCACGGAGTATATAATTGGTGAACCTAAAGAAGCTAAATTAGAAGGTGAACCCAAGGAAAAACATATAATTATTCTCTTGACTAAGGGAAGTAGACAAAATTGCCGGGGAGAAATTTTGGGATCTTGGGGGGGGGGAATGGGAGTATCGGGGGAAGGGGAGAGAAAAGTGAGAAGGGGAGGATGAGGGAAACTTGGGGAAACAGGAGGATTGGGATAAAGGAAGGTTGGATAGGGGAGCACGGAAGCACAATTTTTAGTTAAGGGAGCCACCTTAGGGTTGGCAAGAGACTTGAACCTAGAGGGGCTCCCAGGAGCCCAAGGCGAGGTCCCCAGTTAGTTCCTTGGGCAGATGAGGATAGGGAACCTGAAATAACTCTATCCTATAGCCATACTGATGATTATCTTGCATATCACCATAGAACCTTCATCAGGTGATGGATGGAGATAGTCACAGAGACCCACACAGGAGCACCGGACTGAGCTCCCAAGTTCCCAATGAGGAGCGGAAGGAGGGAGAACATGAGCAAGGAAGTCAGGACCACGAGGGGTGCACCCAACCAATGAGACAGTGTGGCTGATCTATTGGGAGCTCACCAAGGCCAGCTGGACTGTGACGGAAGAAGCATGGGATAAAACAGGACTCTCTGAACATGGCGAACAATGGGGGCTGATGAGAAGCCAAGGACAATGGCCCTGGGTTTTGATCCTACTTCAAGTGTGGGCTTTGTGGGAGCCTAGACAGTATGGATGTTCACCTTCCTAGACATGGACGGAGGGGGGAGGACCTTGGACTTTCCACAGGGAAGGGAACCCTGACTACTCTTTGGACTGGAGAGGGAGGTGAGAGGAGTGGGGGGAGGGGGGAAGGGTGGGAGGAGGGGGAGGGAAATGGGAGGCTGGGGGGAGGCGGAAACTTTTTTCTTTTTCCCATTAAAAAAAAAAAGAAAAAAAAAAAGAAAAAAAAATCACATAAGGGAGATCAAAGCCTTCCCCTTGAGGCATATCTTTCTGGGCCTCTCATAGGGGTGGAGGGTCATTGAGACAATGACTCTCAGTACTTCTGGATTTCCTGGAGATGACTATATAGGCCAGGCTGACCTAAGACTACTGAGATCCTCCTGGATCTTCATCAGACTGCTGGTTTTGAGATTGCATAATATCTGGTTTTAAGACTGCACAATCTCTAGTTTAATGTTCTGTCTCTATCCTATTGTAAACCATGTAAACATGGTTGAATAAACATGAAATGAACTCTTTTACTGATGCAAATGTGGATTGCTTTTTAAGAGAGGTCAGAATCACTGACTTACAGAGTTTGCTCCTGTGGACACCTTCTTAAACAACACTACAGCTTGTTTAGACCACTCTAGACAAAGCATGTCTGATTCTGCTTTTTAGTTGATCATTTTTGTAGCACGATTTCTGTTTCAGATCAATACCACATAAGGCAAAAATCTTCTGAAAAACACAAGAAGATACATGGTCACTCCACAACAGTTCTGCTGTCATGCTGTTGGTCTATCAGGGAATAAACACTCCTAACTGGAAATGAATAATTCAAGGGAAGGAACTGATCAGTAAAATGGAAACTGTCATATTGATAGCAGGAAAAATCACTAAGAAAACAAAAGCAGTTTGGACAAGAAAAATTGCATTTGGTCTATCAAACACAAAACCCTCCACGAAGTCTGTGGGTTTTTAGATTGATTGCTTTCCAATAGAATTAATTTATTGTGAACCTGCTGAGTAAAAGACTGAATTGATTGGAGAAAAGTAGGAACTCAATTAGCCCAGCTCACCCCTTCGACTCAACAGGCAATTACTGAAAGACAAAAGCACCTCAGTATACAGTTTGGTAAAAAAAAAAAAAAAGGCAGTATGCTCTCTGAACTTTCTCTTGACTCACCAGACAGCTATTGGAAGTTTTAAAAAATAAGGAAGGGTAAAGAATAAAGGAGAGATGCATATATGTATTCAAAATTATAATCTCAATTTATGCTTTAATGGGAAATTTTTCATATACTAATAGAAAATGATAAAAATTTATAAATAACTTGTCATAAGTAGAAGCTATTTATAAATGTGCCACAAACTGAGAATATAAAAGTGAACTAAAATAATCAATTAAGCATCAACAAATTGCCAGACTAAAGATTATTAAACATTTAGAAACAAAACAAAAATTTAAATTTATAAGTATGAGAATTATATCCAAGAGGACACATATTACATAATCTTTCTAAGTTTTTACACATTGTAAGTTTGAAAGGATTAAACAAAGGGCAGATGATAATAATTACAAGCTGAGAGGAAAGAAAACTAGAAGAAACAAACTCAGTAAGATGGAAAGCCTACAGACTACGTCACTGCAGAATACTACATGAACTTAAAGGCCAGAAAGGGTACAAGTGTCTAGCTGATGGGGAGAATGTGAGCAAATAAGTTTTCTTCCCAAATATAGCATCAAGGATCCATTCAAGAAGAAATTCTCAGCAAGTCCAGCCTGGTGAACCAGTGGGCCTATGGGGCTGCCCTACAATGGCAGGGCTGAGGCATTGCAGAGAAGAGCTGAGGGATTGCTTACAAAGCATGGATGAGGCAGTGCTTTCTTTTTTATTCTTTATATTTGTTACATCCTAAGGTCAGTTTCCCCTTTCTCCATTCCTCTCAGGTCCTCTGTCTCCCTTTCCCCAGATTCACTCCTCTTCTGTTTCCCTCAAAAACAAACAAAAATAAACAAGCCTTCCAGAGATATCAACTGCATATGGCCTAACAAATTACAATAAGGCTAGACATAAACACTTATATCATGGCTAATTGAAGTGACCAAGTAGGGGAGAAAGGGTTCCCACAGCAGACAAAAGCATCAGAGATGCCCTCTCCTATGACTTACATGCACTCTTGGGGCACCACAGGGATACCCGGTTATACAACCATAATGCATATGCAAAGGACAGTCCCTATGAACCTTACGTAGTTGATTCTGTGGTTTAATGTCCTCAACCCCTCTGCTTTCTAGAATTCTTCCAGCTGATACACTCTTTACAGAAAAAAAAATGGCTGAAAAATGGGTGCTTGACCAGAAATCCCATCTAGTACTGGTGTCAGCCTCATGGCAATTGTGTTCATTGGGATGAATCCCCAGTTAACTGCTCACCTTCTCCATATTCTAGTGTCTCTTTCTCTCTCTCATGACCAGTTTCATATAGCATGAAAATGGGGTGGAGAACAGGAGAGCGTGGGTGTTCATGGCATCATTCCTTCCTAATAAGTCTGGTCTTTCGTGGTGTGCTGTGGGTTAGCCCAACTGTTGTGATTTCAAGATTCTCATCAGCATGGCAAGCCTGAAAGAAAGGTCTCCAAAATAAAATACTTCAGCATATTATTTTTGGAGAATGTAGTTCCATATCATAACTTTGTACAGTATCAAGATCTATGAAAAAACTATTAAAATAAACTCTATCTCTATAGTAAATGCCATGTTCTTAGTATATATTTTAAAGTAGTCTTGCATGTCTGAGTACTGATGAGCTTAAAATATAAATTTTGTTATCATCTCTGGAACACAGATGATGGAACTAATAGATGAAACTAATAGATGGAACTTTTAGGCTAATAAATGTTAGCCTAGAAGAAGGACACAATTTGAAAGAGTTTTGCTAAGAAAGACAAAGGCCGTGTTTAGCCCCTCAGCTTTCCTTTTCCCTCAGCAGCTTAGAGACCAGGGCTGCTACAGAGAGCAAAGATCAAAGGATGCATTGGAGGAGGCTGTGAGAAAGCAAAGCTTCTACAAATGGGTTGGGGACATTCTAAGTTCTATAAATGGTGTAGATGGATTGAAGATGCCCAAGAGGTGTTTGTGTTTCATAAGAAATGCTGGTGTTTATGAGAAATGCAGGGGTTTTATGTCCAATATGAATGTGAATTACCATGTCAAACAACTAACCAAAATGAAATAAAACTAATGCAAGAGGTCATTGACAAATACCTTCTAAACACTTTCCATGCCTGAATAAAAAGAGGCAGTGCCCAGCCCTTAAAAGGGAAGTAGTTTTGGCACAGGATAACATGAATGAAACCTTGGGGACTTAATAATCATTCCATCATAAAAATAGAATGCTTAAAGGGAGAAATGAGAAAAGCCTCATTTATTTTAACAGAAAATAGAATGTTACTATCCCAGGCATAACAGATCGGGAAGAGAGAAGCTATAATATAATCCATAGGGAAATTCAGTGTTTTTCTTTACCATATACAGAGTTTTGAAGGTAATGATGATGGTACGTCCTGATCTGACCATTTTCCTGCCAGTAAATTGCACTTACAATATTGGTAAAGTGTGAACACGGCCATGCTCTGGAACAGTACTAGGGTAAGAACTGGAGAGAGAACTTGAACTACCTGAAGGCAGTGATGTGGCTACATGACAGAAAGGCCTTCTACTATGCTACCTGCATAGTTGCATGCCTCATCATTGTGAATAAATACCCAACTAAAAGCAAGTTAAGGAGAATAGAGACTATTCTGGCTCTCAGAAGAAGGTTACAGCATGAAAGTAATGGTGGCAGGAGGGCTTGATGTAGAAGTTGCCTCCACAAACAGAAAGCAGAAAGAGATGCACTGCATTGGTCAGCTAAGTGTCCATGTTTTCTATGAGCAAGCACCTGTGAATGGTGCTGTGTAAGGACTCCAGCCCATGATTGGTGCTGCCCAGATTACAGGTGGGTCTTCCCATCTCTGTTACCTAATCAAGATAACCCCTTCGAAGCATACTAGAGACTAACCTACCTTAGACAAGCCCTCCCAAGCATGCTAGAGACTGAACAACTTCAGATAACTTCTCAAAAGCATGCTAGAGACTAACCTGCCTTGCCAGCACAGCAACTGTCATTCTTCATAGCGAGGGACTTGGGATTAACACACAACACAACTTCAGGTTCTGCAGACAAGCCTTTATTCCACTTTCTCACAAGTATATATAGCCCTCAGCAGGGGAGGCCAAACCAGCAATAGCAGGAAGCTCATCAACTTAACTCAATGGCTTAGGGGTAAACATCCTTAGAAACATTGCTGAAAATAACAGATTGTTCCTGTTTTTGTTTCTGTTTTCAACCAACCTCAAGAGTGCAAAACAGATCAAGTGGGGGTGTGAAGGCCTGTCCTCTAGAGACCCAACAATTCCCCTTTTTTATTTTAAAAGCATGAGAGTCCCTGTCTTAGGACTCCCCCAGATAGAGACTCTTACCCGTCTACGGGAGGCCTTATAATCCCTGTCTTAGGTGAGCTCTCTATACCAGGACAGTTGCCTGTCATAGGGATCCCTCATGACTTCTGCAGCCAGACTTAGGGCACTTCCTGATTACTGGAAGACAACCCGAGCAACACTTGTCAAGTGACAGTGTGCTGCGTGGGATTGCCACATAGAGCGGCAGAGAATTCAAAAACAGATAACCCCAATAACAATATTAGTACAAGTGAGAGCATTCCAGACAATTACTGGACCCACCCCCAAGCTGGGCCATGGCATTCTACTGATTGGATCCAGTCACAGCAGGGACCCATGTGCTATTAATACTAACTGAAAGACCCCCACCCCAGCCACATTGTATAAACCTAGCTTAACTGCTGTAACGCCATTTTGCAAGGCTTTCACACAAACAAGTATCAGTTCAGGGCAAGGTTAGTACTCTCAGGTTGCTGCACAGGATGTCTCTGCTACACAGGATATCTGTGGTCGGCCGTTTGGTTTAGGAGGGGAGCAGAGAAGTTCTGAGTAAAACCACAAGCTCCCTAAAATAGAGCCAAGGCAGTTATTATCAGGTCTCTATGTACCCAAAAGAGTTCCTCGTCGGGTGAACTCCTGGCCTCAATCGTACTGACCAATGAAATCCCTATAACCATGCATCTTGCTTCTGTACACCGTTTCTGCCACCCTTTTTCCTATAAAAGGACCCCCTCCCCAGCCTGAGGCGTGCAAGTCCTCTGAAAGACTTTGCCGCCCACAGGTTCCTGTGTGTACTCAATAAACCTCTTGCAGTTTGCATCCGTGATCTGTGGTCTCGGCTGGATCTTTGGTTTGGGGGTCTCCTCCTGAGGAAAAATCCTCCTTAGGCAACCTGGTGGTCCCCCGCTCCTGGGAGGTCACCATATTGATGCCGAACTTAGTGCGGACACCCGATCGGCATAGCGCACTACAGCCCAGAACTCCTGGACTCAAGCGATTCTCCTGTCTCAGCCTCCCGAGTAGCTGGGACTACAGGCGTGTGCCACCGTGCCCAGCTAAGCTGTCTACAGGGCGAAATTCAAAAAGGAGGAATTCCAAGAGCCATCCAAACATACATTCAACTGTTTAATCACATCAGAAGCTTTTATAACATTAGCAGGTGTAACGTATAAGACACTTTTTGCAGGAGTCAAAGGGAATCTACCTGTTCTTGCAAAAGCACAGTTTGTTGATTTAAATTTAGAAGTTCAAGTCCAATATGAGAGTCCAGAACACTCCGTGTCTGTAGGGACTTGCTAACCCTTCCAGACAGCTGATCCACAGTCTCTGTAGTCACAGCTGTCTGCGAAATGGCAACTTCAGCAACTGTAGCCACAGTGGCAGTGACAGCAATAGCAGCAACAATTACAGCTTTTCGCCCGCTGTTGATAATGGATGATCTCCTGATGTTCTTGAGACACCAGCACCGGCAGAGGAATCACAGCAGGCATTCGAATGACCAAAGTTCCATCAGAACTGTCCCAGCAATTACTCAGCTTGCAGATCCTGGAAGAACAATTAAGAATATCGCCCCTCAAAGTGCCATTCCACAATACAAAGAAAAAATGGGTAGGAACACAAGCAGAGGATCAAATAGTCATTGCGTTCAGCAATATAACAAATCAGGCTCTTGAGCAATATATTCTCCCCACATAACAGTAGGGTGGAGATTAAAATTTCTATCAGCCTCCCAACACCAAGGAGAAGGTTTGGGACCATAGGTATTATGCAGTACTAACTGGCATTAAAAGTGGGGGGTTTCTCACCAGACTCCCAATCACTCATAATTCTGTTGTTATCAGAGTCATCACCTGAAGTAGAAGGAGCATCGCGGTCTTCATTCTGGGTCACTGGCCTTACACACCACTCTGGCACCCAAATTGGTTTATCAACTCCTGGAGGAAAAACACATACAGCCCCCCTCACCTTTGCCAACAAGGGGGTTGGTTCCATCCATATTCCTGTTTGCATATCTTTCCAATGAACCCATCCTAGGCTCTGGGCCCTAACCTGTGTATGGCATTCCATAGGTGAGCGCCCTTCAGCATCAATAGTCTAAAAATTTAAAATAAAGAGAATGGTGGATTATTGAGTTGCTGGAGAGAATATGAACTCCCCCCCTTTTTATTTTTTGAAAATATTGCTTGAGGGTCTGATTGGCTCTTTCCACGATTGCTTGACCCATTGGGTTATATGGGATGCCTGTTTTATGGGAAATTTCATAGAATGAGCAAAAGGATAAAAATTTTTTGCTGATATATGCTGGGCCATTATCTGTCTTAATAACCTTAGGTTTGCCCATATAGGCAAAAGCAGAAAGGCAGTGTGCAAAGGCATCTTTTGCTCATTCTCCTGAATGCAAGGATGCGAAAATTACTCCTGAAAAGGTGTCTACTGATACATGGACAAACTTAAGTTTCCCTGCAGCAGGCAGGTGTGTAACATCCATCTGCCATAACTGATTTGGTCGTAATCCTCATGGGTTAACTCCTAAATTGGGGCTTCTTAGGAAAGGAGCACATTGAGGACAAGGTGATGTAATGGCTTGTGCTACTTCTCACGTGCATCGAGTATGATGTTGAAGGGAGCACACATTAAGGTGAAATTTATCATGTATTTCTTGAGCGCAGTCAGAAGTAAAGCAAACACGTGTATTTTTATCAGCTAAATCATTACTTGCTGACAATGGCCCAGGCAGCTGGGTATGACTGCGGATATGTCCGACAAACAAAGGCTCAGTTCGCTGCCAAATCAAATGCTGAACACAGCTGAGCAAATACATGACCTTAGAGGCAAATGTCTCCAATGGCTTAAAGATGTGGGCCATATACACACTTTCAGTATACAAATTTACAGGTTCCCCAGGGAAGAGCTGGAGTGCAATGCTGATACATCCCCCACTTTCCAGATCTCGGTGGGACTTCCACTTGCTGCAGACAGCACAGCCTGGATAGCCAAGACTGGCAAGGGGGAGGTGTGCCGGGATTGAGACATGGAGGCTTCTTGTCAGGTGGAAGAACAGCAACCTTTATTTTGCCCAGCAACCTTTTATACCTGTACTCCTTCTGTGGAGACCCACTGGCCAGAAAGAACACAAACATCCTTGTCAATTACAGACCACAAGGAAGTTCTGCTGTTAGGGGGAGTGAGGGCAGGTGGATCACAACATAATCTACTTTAAATAACCCTCCCAAGCATGCACAGAAACACATCTTTTAGTGGATTCTAGATCTGATCAAGTAGACAATCAAATTTACCCTTGCAGATGTAAAATTCATTTTGTGTGCATTTTACTTAAATTAATTTTTTTCAGACTAATGCATTTTATTTTTAATTGCATGAACATGTTCTTCTGTATGCTTATATGTGCACCACATGCATTCCTAGTGCTTTCAGAGGCCAGATGAGGACATCACATCTCTTGGGATTAGAGTTATGTATCACTCACAGGGAGTGCTGGGAACCAAGACTATGTATTCTACAAGAGTAGTAAATGATCATGATGACAGAGCCATTGCTGCATTTTTTATATAAATATAAACATTGTTTGCTGTGATTAAATATATTTTAAATGGAACTGAATGAATATAACTACCTGCATTAACTTACTGGGCCAAGGTCACCTCATATGGCCCCAAGGAATAAAACCAGGCCAAGTTGGAGGGGGTCACAGCTGAGGCTGTGCCAATTCTACTGAAATAAATCAGACTTTTAATACATTTATCAGATACAGAATACAATGGCAATGGCCAGGATCAATACAGCTTTTGTTGCCAAGATATAGAGAAGTTTGAAAGTCATACAGGACAGATAAGACTACTGTCTAAGAACCATTGTACTTTCAAGCCTTTTTGCTTCCTTGACCTCTAAGGAAACATAGAAACACAAAGTGGCCTGAATGCTTCACTGTCTGAGGGAATGCATCCATCTCTCAGGAACTGGAAGGTACATAGTCCCCGAGGAGTCATGGACTCTAAGGTCAACTGATGGATGCATTGGGTGGGTGAACTTTTTGGAGGTATCTGACAAAGGACCAGAGAGAAACAAGTTGTAGAATCAGCAAACACAATCTTTTCAGAAAATATCTTCATTATATCTATATTATGCACCTGAATATTATAACCAGTAAAGTCTGCTGTTTGTCAGCAGTAGGAGGCCATTTTAGTATTTCTGAGGTTGTAGTGAGGCAGGTGTGAAATACAAATCACAGTTGTTTAAAAACACCAGGCAAAGACCAGAAACTCTAATGAAGACAAATGCAAGAATCCAGGAATCATGACTGGAGATGGCTGAGTTATATTTCCTTCCTCTGTAATTTTGAAAGACATCATTTGCCTATACTATTGGGATTATGCTGTTCAGCTTATTTCAGTATTTGGCCTTTCTTACATTTCTAGTGTAACCTTCCTTCTATTACTTTGTAGATTGACAGTTATTGATCAACACATATTAATTGTAATTAAATCAATGGAATACTTCATGATGGAGATGACATTGCATATTATCTCATTAAAAGACAACCATAAAGACCCTGATTTCTCTTCTGATCTTTCTAGCGGCTGTCAAGAAGACCTATTCTTCCTTAATTACTTTTACTAGACATCTGGAGTATCCCAAATGAAAGCTGGGGTCAAGGTATCATATCTTTGGGACTAGTGAGCCACATGAAAGAATCAATTGTTTATCTTACTTTCCAAGCATTGTGACCCCAGAACTGACTAAATGATCCCCAAGTGCCTCCTATATTTCTTCCTATTCTACTACTATTAAAGTCATCCTGCATGGAGGTGGGTGGTCCTTGGACTTCCCACAGGGCAGGGAACCCTCACTGCTCATTGGGCTGATGAGGGAGGGGGACTTGATTGGGGGAGGGGGGGAAATGGGAGGCGGTGGCAGGGAGGAGGCATAAATCTTTAATAAACAAATAAATTAATAATAAAAAAGAAAGTCATCCTGTGGACATGGTAGCATATGCCAGTAATTCTAGCACTAAGGAGATTGAGGCAGGATAATTGTGAGCTTAAGCTATCATGGCCTATAAAACAAGACACTGTCAAAACAAGTAAACAAAAACAAATAGGACTAGTATATAAAATATTTTCAAGAAAAGGATCTAACATATGATGGATATGGTTAGAAAAAGTTAGGATCTTTCAATTATGTGTTTTAACCTTTCTATTTTTGTTTCTTGATTAATTTTAAGTCAGATTTGTGACTACTCTAGATCTGATAGTCTCTATTCTACTCTGAGATCTCAATTTCTCTCTGCTGCCATCAGTGAAGGCAGTGAAGGTTGAATCTAGTTGAATGTGTTCTGTTCCTTGCTTTCCCAAACTAGTAATGCTCTTCAGTCCTTCCATTATGTGTTCTTTATAGATACAGCTAGGATGCCATCTGGTAGCCAAATCACTGTCTACTGTCTGATCACTATCTACCTGTTTGATCACTGTCTACCTGTCTGATCACTGTCTACCTGTCTGATCACTGTCTACTGTCTGATCACTGTCTACTGTCTGATCACTGTCTGTCTACTGTCTGATCACTATCTACCTGTCTGATCACTATCTACTTGTCTGATCACTGTCTACCTGTCTGATCACTGTCTACTGTCTGATCACTGTCTAACTGTCTGATCACTGTCTACTGTCTGATCACTGTCTACCTGTTTGATCACTGTCTACCTGTCTTTCTGAGCACTGCCTTCTAGCAGTCACCTGATATTCTATCTTCCCTGTTTCTTTGTCAGACTGAGGTAGCTTGGCAACCTCTGGTGTCTCATCTTCTGTCTTGAATTCACTCCTTTAATACTGAGTATTTGTTTCTCTAATGCTTGCATTACTGTTCAGTGGGAACTTGTGATGGGACTTAAATCCAAGTGTATATGTATATATGTATATGTATATAGACACATACACACATATACATATATATGTATATGTATATACACACATACATATGGAAACACCATATTACTGAGCTATATCCTTGATTTGTTTTGATTTGTTTATATGTTAATGCTTTACACAAGCAGTTCTGTTATCCTGCCCAGGCTGGACTTATGGTTGCGATACTTTTTCTGTAGCCTTGTAGTGACTGGCAATACAGACATGCACTATTACACACACCTCACTCAGGGAGGTTTTAATCAGAGATATTTATTATTCTTTCTTAAGCAATGTTTGTTTTACATGTTATTTTAGTCTATTGCTAATAGATCAAGTGTTATTATCAATAACTGTCTGTTCTTTGCTAATTGATATATCAGTTTTGATACCAGAAATGCATGGTAATTAAAATGAAGTGTGTTCCAGTCTTTTAAAATCAACAGCCCATTAAGTTGCAGTAATTATGTCTCCATAGAATTAGATTGATCCAAAGTTATTTAGAGGTGCATGATAATAGACTTGGAATAAACATAATAACTTCCCTTGAACAATCTACTCACTAAGAACAGCTACTGAAGCGTGAAAAGAAGTATAAAATTATGTTTGAGGACATAAGAGGATAAAAAGATTTATTTGGCTGTTATTTCCAGGCAGACTTGATGTCTAAAAATGCTCAGGTCTGGAAACACTTTACCTACTGAACTATTTTTCCAAATATATAAAAAAAGAAATGGCTGCTGAGAGGCTAAGAAGTTAAACAGAAATCTTAAGTTAAATTAGAGAAAAAGCCTGTTCTTTCATTGAACTTTGGAGACAGAATAAAACTTGGAGTTTTGTTTCTGATATTTTAAATAGATTGGTGATAAATGGTCAAGCTTTCTATTAGAGTCTAAAATATTCCATCTAAAAGGAAAAGTAGTGGACATATACCACTACCATTAAAGCTGGCATGAAATTAAATGAAAAGAAAATGTTCCTAACCTGTTTCTTGACAGAAAAAGAGTCCCTATTAGCAGGCATCTATAGAGGTATGAAAATGACCAATTTAGTTTTTTTTTCCTTTTTTTTCCATTTTTCCCCTTTTTTATTAAAAATTTCTGCCTCCTCCCTGCCTCCCTTTTCCCTCTCCCTTCTCCTACTCCCCACCCCCACTCCCCTTCCCCTCCTTCTCCAGTCCAAATAGCAGTCATGGTTCCCTGCCCTGTGGGAAGTCCAAGGTCCTCCTCCCTCCATCCAGGTCTAGGAAGGTGAGCATCCAAACAGGCTAGGTTCCCACAAAGCCAGTACATGCAGTAGGTACAAAACCCAGTACCATTGTCCTTGGCTTCTCAGCAGCCCTCATTGTCCGCCATGTTCAGAGAGTCCAGTTTTATCCCATGCTTTTTCAGTCCCAGTCCAGCTGGCCTTGGTGAGCTCCCAATAGATCAGCCCCACTGTCTCAGTGGGTGGGTGCACCCCTCGCGGTCCCGACTTCCTTGCTCATGTTCTCCCTCCTTCTGCTCCTCATTTGGACCTTGGGAGCTTTTTAAATCTACAACTTACTACAAACCCTAAGCAGGAACATGAAGTACTGTGTAGCAGGAGAGGACATCCATGAACAACTTGAAAAGTAGGATCATTTCTGAGGTCCTTTGTCAAAGCAACCAAACTACCTTAAAAGCCACAGAGCTAAGATGGGTCAATACAAAAGAAAAACCTAATTGAGGTGCGCTGGGGGAGGAAAAGAATGCTTGCTTACCTCCTGACTGTCACTAATTCTGTGTGAAGAGGAATGAACTTCTCCAAATGTTGGATGGAAGAGGCAGCTTGTTCTTCCCGAACACCTGGCTAGCTTACTCTCGAAGTAATCACACAGAAACTGTAATAGTTAAATCACTGCTTGGCCCATTAGCTCTAACTTCTTATTGGCTAACTCTTAAATATTAATTTAACCCATCTCCATTAATCTGTGTATCATCACAAGGTCATTGCCTACCAGCAATGTTTTAGCAAGTCTATCTCCGGCAGCAGGTCCATGGCGTCTCTCTGCTCTCCCTTCCTCCCAGCACTCTGTTTAGTTTTCCTGGCCTACCTAAGTTCTGCCCTATCAACAGGTCACTGCAGTTTTTTTATTCATTAATGTTAATCACAGCACACAGAGGGGACTCCCACATCATCCAAACAGTCCCCCGAGGAGAAAAAGAAAACCCACCAATGTGCTTAGAAATATAGGAAGGTAGAGACATGTGCATTTCTATAGCCTCAGATTCTATATCATTTTGAACTTGACTTGTTCATAACATTGAAAAATTAGCTACAACTGACTAATAAAAGAGTTAATTATCATTCTTTAATGGGGAGAGTGTAGAAACACAGCTTGATCTTTTAGCCTCAGTTATGAATAAAGACTCTACATTTATGGAAATTGAACAACTAATTTTTAACCCTTGGAATGAGAAATACCTGTTATTTTAAAACTAGGGAGAAGGCAAAATAAACAAACATACAAAGCAACACAGCACACTTGGACTATAAAGATTTTGTGATGAATTAGATAGAAACTAGGTACAGACTAATTTTCTGAGAAATTGCAAAGAGATAAGAAGCTAAAAGACGCGCTCGGGAGGCAGAGGCAGGCGGATCTCTGTGAGTTCGAGGCCAGCCTGGTCTACAAGGGCTAGTTCCAGGACAGGAACCAAAAGCTACGGAGAAACCCTGTCTCGAAAAATCAAAAAAAAAAAAAAAAAAAAAAAAAAAAAGAAAGAAAAGAAAGTGAACGGTATAATCTGGAAGATATAGCAAGTGTGTATTTCAGAATGCAATATTCTAAGAGACATTTGAGTTATTCCAACATGCTAATACACGTGCAATTTAAGTTTCATGGAAAAAAGAAAAGTAAAGAAGAAAACATAAGTACAATTCTGAATCTTCAAATTTTCTAAAACTAGTAGAAGGCCTTAATGCAGAGAGTCAAGACAGTAAACAAATGGAACAGGTAAACAAACAAAATTCTCCAGAGACAAAGCAAAAACCTTCAGAGTATACAAAGCAGAAAAATACTACACGCAAACAAGGAGCTGTCAGCTATTAAGTATATTCCAACAATAACTGAGGCCAGAATAATATAGAATCATTAAAAGAAAAAGAAATAAATTAGTAAATATATGGACATTTAAAAATTCCTTTTGTTAAATTGAATATATTTCCATAGATAGAGAAATTTGTAAGAATACATCAGATAAAATAGAAAATCCGAGTTTTTTATGTTATTTAAAAGACAATTGCATAAAATCTACCAACAAAGAAAACCAAATGATTCTAAATCATTCAAATAAAATTAATTTAAATATTTCACAAACTATACATTATGGAAAATTTCCAAAATCTTCTCATTGTATTATTTGGAAAAGTTGGAATTAAAAATAAGACTTCTCTTAAATATGTGTATAAATAAAACTTTCTTTAAAAATTTCAAAGGGGGAACATGCTGATAAAAAGAATAAACTAAGGTTATGAGAAAAATTTCATTCCAAGTACAGAAACAGAGGTTGTCCTCACATTAACTAATGCAATTTAGGCTGTCGCATTAAGGAAACATGATCCCTTCAGCAGAGATGTGCAGAACCAGTGAGCAAACTAAACTTGTTTATACACTCTCAGCAGACTCAAACTTGAGGGAAGCATTCCTTCGTCAAGCACATTCTTCATGCACAAAGACCTCCCAGATCAGAGTGAATCAAAAGATCCTGATATGCCGGACTGAAGCCGCAGATGCTGACATTGTAAAAGCAATGTGAAGTACAAATGCCCTCAGCATCAGGTCTCCGCAGGAAGAAAAGAAAAGCAGAGAAAAGGGGAAGAGACCTGGAGAATTCAAGTTATGGATGGTGAAGCTGCTTCAACAACAAAAGCAATAAAAAAATTAGCAAGATGACTTATTATAAGATCTCTTTTGAGTAATTTTATTTGATATGAGCAAAACAATAGGTATGCAAAGTATACAGGATCACAGACTGGTTCATTTATTTTCATACACTTGAAAAATGTGTAGAAAAATAAAGTGGCTACAATGAAAAAAAAACGAGAAAAAGAATATAGAACAGATCAATGAATGGAGCAGCGAACCACATGTAGAACGGAAAACTTAATTTTAAAATCGGGCCAATAGACCTCAGTTGACCTTTACATAACTTATAGTCTCAGGTAAGATGCTAAGAGATCAGATTTCAAGGTAATAAGAAAGCAGAGACATTTGCACATAAAATCAAAGAGCAGTATGTAGATAATATATCAAAGCTAAACGGTGTGTTGGTTCCTGACAATCACTCATGAAAATCGTTGTAAGTGTAGGATATCCGTGCCCTTGACACAGTGATATTCCTGACAGACTGAGGAATTTAAAATCCCAGAAATAAAGTCACTCATAAGGGAGAGAGAGGTATGGCCTAAGCAGAAATAAATCTTCCGCAGAGAAAGTCAGCATGGATGGGCTCTGCTAGGGCAGGGATTTGTGTTTTTCATAGCAGACTGAGTAGTTTCTGATATCAGAGCCTTGAGTCCAGAAGGAAGGTGAGTGAACTTGTTCTTGGGGCCCATTTCTCTTCACCTCTGTTAGGAGAGTTAGCCCTCTCCAGTCTCCAGTGGAGGGTGACCGCTCCTTTAGTGCTGGCACCTCTGTTGTCATGGTAACCATCAGCTCTCCCACTGTTAAGTTCACCTGGGAAAAAGTAACATTTTAACCTTTTCTGACACAAATTGGAGCTCCTGGTTGTTCTGTCTCAGTAGGAAGTCTGGTAAACCAGTAGGAATCATGTTGTAGGACAATTAAAATCACATATGCTTACTGAAAGTCCCTCATATAATATTCTGCCTTCAGGGATGTGTGCTGACAGCTCCCAGTGTGGAATGTGGGCCTCGCTGCAGTTCACTAGCATGGTCCTAATCAACAAGCACTTGTGTGGATATGGAAAAGTGATATACTGAACCGTTCAAATCATATCCATATGAACTAACCTGACCACTCACCCACAGAACATGTATGGAAGTGTGCCAGGAAATGTACAGATCTGCACAGCCAAACAAGTTGAGTTGGCAGTAAGGGCATCATCAGAAACAAGCATAAATTCCTAGTGAAAGTACAATTGAGGTGACAACTCCAATCATGACTACCCTAAGATTCTGAAGGTGATGGAAAGAGAAGTTGTAGGTGATGGTCAAAACTCCCTCTGACTTTCAGAGTAGTTGTGGACATGGTGGTTGAAGTAAATCAGGAAAGGTAGACAGAACTCCTTTAAGCTTATTTCATATGCACACTATGGTCATTTAATAATAATAATGAGTTAGAGCCATTTGGGATGGCAGATAGGTGTAATCCAGCACTTGAGACCAGCATGCTGGTCTACAAGGTAAATCCCTTTTTCAGATAGTAGCACCAACAAATGTGGGCGTGATATATGGTGTTTGTTTTTGTTTTTTGGGGGTTTTGTTTTTGTTTTTGTTGTTTCGAGACAAAGTTTTTCTGTGTTGCTTTAGAGGCTGTCCTGAAACTTGCTCTGTAGACAAGCCTGGCTTCAAACTCACAGAGATCTGCTTGCCTCTGCCTCCTGAGTGCTGGAATTAAAGGCATGCACTACCACCAAGTGTGAGTGTTTTAAAAGTCAACTTGTGAAAATGTACTGAGAAATTATCTCGATCAGACTAGCCTGTGGGCCTCTCGATGGGATTCCCTTGATCACTAGGTGACCTAGTTTACTCTTTATGGAACCATTCCACACACTGGGACCTGAACCAGCAGAGAGTGAAGAAAGCAACCGAGATCAAGCAAGCAGGCAGCATGGGAGCATGAGTTTCTCTCTGCTCTTGATGGTGGGTGTGCTGACACTGGCTGCTTGATTTCCTGCTGTGACTTACCTGAGATGAGCCTTCACAGTTGATCCTGTTCAGTGTTTCATTACGCAGCAGCATTGAAACTAGGACAATGAGTCATGTTCCTTGCATAGTATCTATGACCAGAAACCAGATGTGAGAGCAATAACTCTTGCTGATACTGATGCACCATCTTCTTATCATGCTATGTTAGAATTTTTTTCACTTTTTATTATTGTTTTAAAAAAAATTATCTGTTTTCATTTTGCATACCAATACCAGCTCCCACTCCCTCCCCTTATCCCATCCCCTCCACCTAATGCCCTCTACCCCACCTGCCTCCCATCAGCTCCTCAGAGAGGGTAAGCCACATTGCTTTGGGGAAGGTTCAAGGCCCTCCCTACTATATCCAGGCTGAGCAAGGTATCTATCCAAAGAGAATAGGCCCCCAAACAGCCAGAACATGCAGTAGGAATAAATCCTGGTCCCACTGCCTGTAGAGGGAGCTGCGGGCCTCTTTCCACAGCCTGGCTCCCGGCTGCCTGGCTAGCTTATGCCCCAAAATAACAACACACAAATTGTATTCATTTAAACACTGCCTGGCCCATTAGCTCTAGCTTCTTACTGGCTAATTCTTACATCTTGAGTACCTATTTCTAGTAATGTGTTGCACCCCAAGGTGCGCTTACCAGGAAGATTCTAGCCTATGTCCATTCTGGGTTGGAGCTTCATCGTGTCTGCCCCAGAGAGGAGAGCTATCGAATCTGAGCTCACTTCCTCTTCCTCCCAGCATTCTGTTCTGTTTACTCTACCCACCTAAAGGCTGGCCTATCAAATGGGCCAAGGCAGTTTCTTTATTAGCCAATGACCTTCCTCCATCATTTCCCCTTTTTCTGTTTAAACAAAAAGGAAAGGCTTTCACTTTAACATAGCAAAATTACATATAACAAAACAGTTATAAAGCAAGAATGATAGTTACAATATTTACATCTACTTTATCTTTTATCATACCTAAGGAAAACTATATCTATAAATTCTTTAACTCCATCAAAAACTCCAGAAGGATATAATATTACCTAAGCAAACAAGAAATAAGCAACTTCCAAACTCTAGAAATGACAGAGACATCTTGCTGCCTGGACAGTCACCCAAAGTTCCTCTGTACGGTTTGGGGCATCCATCTTTGGCCTACAGGCCCATAGTTTCCAGAGACATTTTCATGAAGCAGGAAATTTCAAAGGCAGTTCAGTCACTATCTGATGTGTCCTGCAGAATGTCTCACAGACTCTTTCATGAATCAGGAACCCCGAAAGATCATCTCACCTTTAGGCAAGTTCAGCAGTCCTCTTTCTGCAGGTCCTTTGTGTCCAGTTCATGCAAGAGTCCAGACAAGAATAGTTTTCTTGCCCAAATGGCTATCAAACTCCATAAGGATCCTCTTTGATGCCCATCTTTTTCTTGAAGTAGATTGGTGCTGCCAGGAGCAGAGTGTCTCATTGTCATAAAAAGTCCTAAGTTATTAAAACATTAAATGTCATATTCTATAGTCTTTGAAAGATAAGAAGAATGTCTATTCAACTAAAATAAATATACATATATCTAGAAAATCTAACTAACATGACTACAAACTTGACTATTATTAATGATTATCCATTAACAACCAATATACATTACATTTTTAAATGATCTATACAATCACAATACCTTAATCAATATCAGAAATGCATATACATATAACAAAATTGACCTTAAATTTATATCAATAGAGCAAAATTTGTACCAATGTAAATTATATCTATAGCATTTCCCTCTTTAAATGTAAAAGAACATTTATAAGCAATATTTGGGAATATGGGCGCAGTTATTTCTCTCCATACTGCTTCCTGCTGTATGGGGGCGCTGTTATTCAGGTCTTTCATGGTATAACCTGTGTGCTAGATTCATGTCAGTCGGCAGCTGAGTGAAGTTAGTTTTTTGAAGGTATTCACAGCAACCCTTCAGGAGGGCATGGTCCATCATACCATATTGGGATGGAAGCAATCCACAGGATCTCATCCTCTGTGAAAACAAAAGAAGAAACTCCTTTCCAAAGCATCATGTTCTTAGATCCAAATTTTAAAGTCAAGGTATTTTCAAAGTATCTATCTTGGATTAGTTCAGCAGCATTTATAAACAAATATCTTTTAGCAGCTGTTGTTCCTTCCTCAGCATTCAAACAATTCAAAGAAAGTGTAATAGCATACAGTATCAAAATTCTCTGTGTATTTTCCATCTTTGTGCAGCTTTGTTTTAACCTCTATTTCATTTATCTTTACTTTTAACTTTTTGCTTTGTGAGACAGGTTCTCTGTATGTCTTTGACCTGGAATAACTCTGTGGACCAGGCTGTCCTTGAACTCTCAGTGATCCACCTGTCACTGCCTCCCAGGCATTGGGATTAAAGACATGTGCTACCATACCTTGAAGTCACAGAGGTCAATCTCCTTCTGCCTCCCAAGTGTTGGGATTAAAAGTGTGTACTACCACACCCAACTACTCTCTTTCTTCCTTTTTCTTTTTTACCTTTATGAACTTTAACCTCTAGCCTACATAGATTTTTTAACACATAGTAAACCATTTAGACGTTTTCTTCAACTTTGAATCTTTCTTTTACTGTATATGTTTCTTATATGACCACAAGAGTCTTTAATTTACCAAGCAATATAGGTAGGAATAAAGCCTTGGCTTTGGCAGCTGGATCCAGCCCATTCCTTAGCTTCCGGCCTCATGGCAGAAATATCAGCTGTAGCCATTTTTATTGCCACAAGTCTATGGCATTTCAAGGTCCCTGCCAGCAAGCAAGCTGCAACAGTATATCCACAGACAACACTCAAGTCCTCTCTCTGTAGCTGGCCTTCCTGCCTCAAAGAGTCAGAGTTTGCCCTGGCAGGATGGCCCAGAAAGCTGGCATTTTAAAACAGCACAATTTTTTTCCTGCTACGGCTGAAAACAAACAAGCATGCGTTCAGCTTTTTATCAACACCGTTTAAATGTTTTGTGGTAGAACCTCTTAAGAGCTGCAGGGTTTTGCAGTTAAAGCTGAGTCAGGAAGCCTCTCTTAATGAGAGCGCTTACTTGCCTCTAGCAGGCAGAGCAGATCCGAGAAATTGCTGGTACCAAGAAAACATGTTTTACTCTTTCCCAAGCTCTCTCAGGCTTTATGTGGAGTTCATTCATCCATGTCTGGGTGCCATTCTGTAGAGGGAGCTGCGGGCCTCTTTCCACAGCCCGGCTCCCGGCCGCCTGGCAAGCTTGTGCCCCAAAATAACAACACACAAATGTATTCATTTAAACATTGCCTGGCCCATTAGCTCTAGCTTCTTAATGGCTAATTCTTACATCTTGATTACCCATTTCTATTAATGTGTAGCACCCCAAGGTGCGCTTACCAGGAAGATTCTAGCCTATGTCCATCCTGGGTCAGAGCTTCCTCGTGTCTGCCCCAGAGAGGAGAGCTATTGAGTCTGAGCTCACTTCCTCTTCTTCCCAGCATTCTGTTTTGTTTACTCTACCCACCTAAAGGCTGGCCTATCAAATGGGCCAAGGCAGTTTCTTTATTAGCCAATGACCTTCCTCCATCAACTACCAGTGGCTCTGTAGTCTGTCCCAGCCGTACAACTGTCACCCACATTCAGAGGAACTAGCTTGGACCTATGGTGATTCCTTCCAGCGGCTGGAGTTGGTGAGCTCCCATTAGCTCAGGTAGATTGTTTCAGTGGATGTCTCCATCATGGTCTTGATCTCTTTGCACATATTCACACTCCTCCCACTCTTCAACTGGACTCTGGGAGCTCAGTCCAGTGCTCTGATACAGGTCTCTACCTTAGTTTCCATAAGTTTCTGGATGAGGGTTCTATGGTGATATTTAAGATAATCATCAGTCTGGCTACAGGGCCCTCTTCTCTGTTTGTTAGGGTCATCCTTGTGGACTTCTGAGAATTTCCCTAGTGCCAGGTTTCTTGCTAGCACTACAATGGCTCCCTAAGTCAAAATATCTCTTTCCTTGATCTAAACTATCCCAATTTTTCCTCCTCCCTTCTCCCCTTGTCTCCCTCTTCTGCCCTCCCTACTATTCTTACCCCCATGCTCCCAATTTTGTCAGGTAATCTTGTCTATTTACCCTTTCCAGGTGAATCTTTCTATGTTTTTCTTAAGGTTCACCTTGTTACTTAGCTTCTCTAGGATCATGAACTATAGGCTCAATATCCTTTGCTTTAAATTTAGTACCTGCTTATGAGTGGGTACATACGTACATTGATATCTCTTAATATCAATGAACTTAATTCAACTATAAAAAAACAAAGGCTAAGAGAATGAATACAAAAGTAAGATCCAGCCTTCTTCTGTCTATTAAAAACACACATTAACCTCAAAGACAGACATTACCTCAGAGTAAAGGGTTGGAAAAAGATTTGCCAATCAAATGGACCTAAGAAACAAGCAGGTGTAACTATCCTAATATCTAACAAAATAGGCCTTAAACTAAAGTCAATCAAAAGAGATGGAGAAGGACAGTTTATACTCATAACAGGAACAATTCATCAAGATGAAGTCTCAATACTGAACATTTATGTCCTAATACAAGAGCACTCACATATGTAAAAGAAACATTAGTAAAGCTTAAATCACACATCAAATCCCACACTCTAATATAGGAGATTTCAACATTCCAGTTTCCCCAATGTACAGGTCAACCAGACAGAAATAAGAGAACTAACAGATGCCATGACTTAAATGTTAAGATTCTTATACATATCCCCTCATGTGCATATTTACATACTATACATTTATGTATACACTAGAAATATACATAAATGCATTACATTTTACAAGCTGTGTGGCCTGTACTCCATCTTTCACTGCTTCCTCCTCTAAGTAGTGTGCTGCTGCACTGCCTTCAGCACTGTTTTCATGGGTATTTAGTCCAGCATTTCTTACATTTTTTGTGTGTTCTGATGTTTATCCCATTTCTCTTTCCTCAGTGAGCCCCACTTTCTGTCACCTCCAACACTTCATGTCTGGATGGGACTATAGTAACTGTGGGAACTGGTTTATCTAGTAGTTAAGTAACCTACCTCTGATTAGTTTTTCACAAGATCACGAGGTATTTTAAAACTCAGATAATGTTGCACCATGTACCTGTTTGAAATCCCAAGCTCCTTCATCTCTATTTTTATAGACTTCTAAGCTCTGAAGATTCCTATTCAAATGACACCATACCCTGAAATAGTAAGATATGTAACCAAATGAAAAGTCTGGCTAAATTTGAAATGAGGTTGGAAGTTCCTACCTCAGAATGCCGTGTCCACATCCCTGTTTTTGACCTGAAATGTGAAGTGTCTCTGTGATTTCTAAGGACATAGGCAGTTGAGTTGAAAATTTTCATTATTGTAACAAAGACAGAGTGTCCTGGGATCTGTACTTTACATCATGGGAGAATGCCATTACCGTGTAACTGGTTCCTTATTTTTGAGGCTCAGTGGGCTTGTGGGAGACTCATGAAATGCACAAGGCCTGCGAGGAGCCTGCCTGTGTTTTTATTAAGGGTTAAACTGCTGCTGAGGAAAGAAGACTCTTCAGTGTAGCCACCTGCAAGCTGAGAAGGGCAGTGCAATTGAAGGAAATGAGGACATGACTGTTCCTGAGTGTGGTTGAGGTTTTTATTGTAGATATGAGGGAGAGTACAGCCAGAGGCATCTGGAAGCGTGAGTAGTAGACTGAGCATGGCCAGCGGATGGAAATAGGCCATGAGAGGAGAGGGAGATTGGGGGAATGAGAGAGAAAGAGAAGAGAGAGGGAACAAAAAGAGGGACCAGGGGCAAGAGAGAAAGAGAAGCAAGAGGACAAAGAGAATGTGTGGCTGAATTGGCAGCTTTTTATAGGAATCAGAACTGGGAAGTGAAGTTCAGAAGCTGGAGAGGTTTAGAGTAGGCAACAGGGGACGGGGTGAGAAATGCTGCGATGAGTCAGGACTCTGTAACAGACACTTGTGATGCTCAGAGAGCCTGGCTGCTAGTGTGCATTTTAGTATGTTTAATAGGCACCTCATTTAGTTATTTGTTTCGAGTTTCTGTGGGACCTGACAGCAGTAATGTAGATTCTGTGAGTTACAACTATACTGTGGTAGCCTTTCCCTGATGCTGCTATTTGAGGTCACAAAGCTCCCCCATATCTTCTGTAAATGCATCAGTTTATGCTGTGGGATAAATCTTCTTATGCTGTGAATGAGTGTTGCTCTCCTTGGTTGATAATAAAAGTTGCTTTGGCCTATAGCAAGGCAGAATAAAGCCAGAACGGAAAGCCAAACTGAGAGAAAGAAAGGAAAGGGGAAAGTTGGGAGATGCCAGTCAGACACGGGAGGACCAAGATGTATTAGAGCACGTAGAAAAACACAGTTTGATAGAACTGCGTTAATTTAAAAGAAAAAGCTAGTTAGTAATAAGCCTGAACTATTTGGCTGAACATTTTGTAATTAATATTAACTAGTTAATAATAAGCAATTATTTAGAAGAGGCTATGAGATGGGGCGGGAAAGAGAAACCTTCATTTACAGGTTCATCCAGCTTGAGAAGCAGAAACAAAAAGATTTCAAGGGGCTGGGTACGTACCCTCTGTAGCCATTTCCAACTCAAATGATAGACGTTAAAGTACCAAGGGTCTTTGTGGTTTAGCCCCAAGGTTCTCTTCAGGGTTCAGATCAGATGCTACAGAAAACAAACAGAATTTTCCTTGGGGTATCTGAGGGCAAATTAATTCTCTCACACTCTGCTATTCTAAATAAGTCTTTTTATTTATTTATTTATTTATTTATTTATTTATTGCTTCTGTTCTAATTCTTCTGCCCTACTTCTAATTCCTCCTAGATTCTTCTCCTCTAACCTAAAAATTGTCTTTCTTGCAAGAGACTTGAATCAATAAAACATTTTAACAGTTACCTCTCTTTGGTCAAAAGTGCTTTTTTAGGGTAAGCAATAAGGAGACAAGTCACTTATCATAGTGAAATAAGTATTTCAAGGTTTCAGGAGTAAGACTGTGTCCAGACAGGGGCCACAGAGCCCAGTGATTAAGTTTGACACATAGGTTTATTGTCAGTAGACTTGGCAAATGAAGAATTGGCATGCTTTGGTTAGGGTGCTTTGTGTAGCAGCTTTAGTTGAACATCTGTGACTCTGATTTGGCATATAGCTGTAAAGTTTGAAACTTATGATTTATTTATAAAAAGCCTTTAGTCTAGTTTGAACCTTTTTAAAGGAAAAGTGAACTAATTGCATATAATTAGTCTGAACAAAAAGAACAAAGCAGACTTTTAAGTGTTTACAGACCTCATGAGACAAACAGATCTACCTATGAAGCATGTTTTAGTATATATTCTGTATATCAAAACTATACATATAAATGAAAAGTCATCTTCCTGACCATTCACAGATATATATGTGCCCAGTAGATGGAATGTTTTCATGAGATAAACACACAAACAGTGGGAAGAAATGAAGGTACATGATAGAAATTACAGACAGAGAAAAACAGTTGCCCATTAACAATGTAGAGTTTAATGTCCCAGCTCATCAAAAGCTGGAAGTATAATTTTAATGAAAGATATACATTCTACATGGGATTGTATCTCTTTAAAATTAGAGCACACTTAAATATTTAAGATGTTCTGAGCAAATTTTAATAGTATAAAGCAAATGAAATTATTTTGTGGTTGTTTATCTTGTTTTCATTTAATTATAAAATTTCTGTAACATTGGTTTTTTTTAATTGATTTTTATTGAGTTCTACATTTTTTTCTGCTTCCCTCCCTGCCTCCCCCCTCCCACTTTAACCCTCCTCTGAGGTCACCATGATCCCAATTAACTCAGGAGATCCTATCTTTTTCTACTTCCCATGTAGATTAGATTCATATATGGCTCTTTTGGGGTCCTCATTGTTGTCTAAGTTCTCTGGGATTGTGGTTTGTAGGCTGGTTTTCTTTGCTTTATTTTTAAAAACAACCTATGAGTGAGTACATGTAATAATTGTCTTTCTGTGTCTGGGTTATCTCCCTCAAAATAATGTTTTCTAACTCCATCCATTTTTATGCAAAATTCAAGATGTTGTTATTCTTTTCTGCTGTGTAGTACTCCACTGTGTAAAATTTCTGTAACATTGTATGGAGCAAATAGAATTGTAACATTTGGGAAAATAAATACCATTAATTAAAATACTATTTCTGCATTAATTAGAAAAAAATTCCTCCTAGGCTATGAAGTAAAAGACTTGCATATATAATTTTACTTTGACCTCACAATTATCCTATTTATTTTTTCAGAGTTGCATATATGAAAGCAAGGAGTTTTCAAGTTCAGTAAAAAATAATTTGCTCATAATTGCAATATTTTGTTTTTACTGATGGAGTGGTTTTTCAAGACAGGGTCTCATATATGTAAGGTTAGCTTTGAACTCTGGATTCTCTCTCTGCTCCCTGAGTGTTGTTGATTATGGGGTGTGCCACCTTGCCTGGCTGTTTATTATTAACAACAATCAGACTTACTAATAAAATATCAACAGGTCGGTCTTGGCCTCTCCCTTAACTTGACAAACTTTAGACAACATTTTCTAGCTGTGGCAGATGGGAAACAGAACATATCACATTTTCTCTATGAAACCTGTAGGTGTAACTCTTTCTCTGTCCTTGTGACACACATGGTCAGTATTTTCCCTCTCAGGAAGTTTCACACTTAGAGCTGCCTTCCTCAAGGCACAGCATCCTCCCCTCTGGTCTAGGCTGTGAAATTAAATCAGATAGAAGATGATGCTTCTGGAGTCTCAGTGAGAAGTGAGCAGTCAATGGGTATGTGTTTGAAGGTAAATGTAGTGTAAAAAATTAGAACAGGATAAGAAATTTTATTTTCATCTTCTATCAAGTCATAGACAAATATTTGCTTCTACAATGTACAGATGAAGATCAGTGTGTGTGTGTGTGTGTGTGTGTGTGTGTGTGTGTGTTTGTTAGTGTGTGTGGGTGTACCAAACTCTCAAATTTACTGTGTAAGTCTTGGTTCACACTAATAACACTTTCACTTCCTTTCAACCATCTAACCTCAAGCACACACTGATATGCACACTCACATACTCACACATCAACTAGCTATCAGAACTGAAATAATCACACAGAAACTGCATTAACTAAATCACTGTTTGGGTTCTCAGTAGTCCTCATTGTCCACTATGTTCAGCAAGTCCAGTTTTATCCCAGGCTTTTTCAGACCCAGGCCAGCAGGCCTTGGTGAGTTCCCGATAGAACATCCCCATTGTCTCAGTGTGTGGGTACACCCCTCTCGGTCCTGAGTTCCTTGCTAGTGCTCTCTCTCCTTCTGCTCCTGATTTGGGCCTTGAGATCTCAAGAACAATGGCAATGGGTTTTTGATCCTACTGCATCTACTGGCTTTGGGAGAGCCTAGGCAGTTTGGATGCTCACCTTACTAGACCTGGATGGAGGTGGGTGGTCCTCGGACTTCCCACAGGTCAGGGAACCCTGATTGCTCTTCGGGCTGATGAGGGAGGGGGACTTGATCGGGGGAAGGGGAGGGAAATGGGAGGTGGTGGCGGGGAGGAGGCAGAAATCTTTAATAAATAAATAAATAAATAAATAAATAAATAAATAAATAAATAAAAATACAAAAAAAAAATAAATCACTGTTTGGCCCATTAGCTCTAGCTTCTTGTTGGCTAACTTTTACATCTTAATCTAACCCATTTCTATTAATTTGTATATCACCACGAGGTCGTGGCCTATCAAGAAAGTTCCAAAATGTCTATCTTTGGTGGCAGATCCATGGCATTCCGGACTCTGCCCTTCTTTCTCCCAGCATCTAGTCCAATCCTCCCCATCTACCTAAGTTCTGCCTTATCAAGAGGAAGAACAAAAAGAAACTGGCCAGTGCAGTTTCTTGATTCATTAATTAAGGAAAACTATAACTATCTATCTATTCTTCAACTCCATCAAAGACTCCAGAAGGATATACTATTACCTAAGTAAACCGGAAGTACATTGTAAGCAACTTCCAAAACTCTAGAAATGACAGCAACATCTCGCTACCTGGACAGCCACCCAAAGTTCTGTACCATTGGGGCATCCATCTTCAGCCTACAGGCCCATGTTATCGAGTAGACTTTTCCACAATGCAGGAAATTTCAAAGACAGTTCTGCCTATATTGGCAGTTTGTCACTCACTTTCTTTAGAAATATGACTGCAGAATGTCTGGCAGACTCTTTCATGAAGCAGGAAACCTGAAGAATCATCTCACCTTTAGGCATGATCAGCAGTCATTTCTCTGCAGGTTCTACATGTCCACACAAGAGCAGTTTCTTGCCCAAATGGCTAACTAACTGCATAAGGAGCCTCTTTGATGCTCATGTTCCTCTTGAAGTCACTTGTGCTTCCAGGAGCAGATGTGTCTTACTGTCCGGAAAAGTCTTAAGTTCTTAAACATTTTAAATTCTGAAGGTCTCTGAAAGACTTGAAGAATACCTATCTAACTAAAATATATCTCTATAAATCTAGAAAATTTAACTAGCATGACTACAATTTTGACTATTAGAGATGACTATTAAGCTATATTTATTAATTATACATTGCATTTTCAAGTGAGCTACACAATCACAATACCCCGCTCAGGAGCAGAAATATATATATATATATATATATATATATATATATATATATATATACACACAATATAACAAAATTGACCTTAAATTTGTATCAACAAACCAAGACCCATATCAATGCAAATCTCTATAGCATATTACCCTTTAAATGTAAAAGAACATTTATAACAATATTTGGGAATATGAGTGTAGTTTTGTCCATACTGCTTCTTACTGTTTGGGGTTACTGTTAATTAGGTCTTTCATGATGTATCTGGTTTATCCAGTGTGTTAGGTTCATCTCAGTCAACAGCTGGGAAAAGTATTTTGTGTGGGTGTGGGTGTTCACAGCAACTTTTCAGGTGGCATGTTCCAGGAAACCATATTGGTTTGAAAGCAATCCACAGGTTCTCATCTACTGTGGAAACAAGAGAAAAACTTTTCCAAAGCAAAATATCTTAAGAACAAAATTTGAAAGTTATGATAAATTTATATATACATGCTGATTTAGATTATCAGCCCATACAATGAAATGTCTCTCTGTACTTAGCTCCTTCACAGTCAAAAAATTAAAAGAAAGCACAATAATATACATAATCCAGACTATCTGTGAATTTTTCATCTTTGAGTGGCTTTTTTTTTACTTTTTTAAATCTATGACTGTATATACTCTGTATCTTTAAAGACTTTACCCCACCCCTGTTTTTTAAAGATTTAACTTTATTTTATGACTCTTTATACTCTTTTTTTCTCTCTCCCAAGCCTATGTACATTTATCCAGCACTGTGACTAATTTATAGGAACTTTTATCTGGATTTGTCTTTATTGTATATAAGTAGTTATTTTTTGACTAGAAGTGCTTCTTAAAATGCTAGGCGCTTAAGAATCTAAGCTGCAACAATACTAGGTCAAATACGGTTACTGCCTACTCTCTCCACACAGTCCAGGATGGCAGAGCTGCTTGCTGCCTCTGAGAGACATGCACAGTGCCCCAACTGTAGGCACACAGCCGGTCCACATTGCCATCAAGCAAGTTGCAGCATTGCTGTTCACAAACCGCAGACAAATGCTTTGTAGCTAGACCTCCTGCTTGAAACAGCCAAAGGTTGTCCTGGTGGCATAGCCCAGACAACTGACATTTTAAATCTGTGTGACTTTTTTTCTGCTATGGCTGAATCAGGAAAATCTCTCTTAAAGGAGCTTTGGCATGCCAGCAAACAGCAAGAATCTGTGTCAAACTCTGTATTTTTGTGTCTAGTATTCCCTTTCAAATGCTCTCAGGTTTTATGTGGATTTAGCTATCCACATTGGCACCAATCTGTTGCAAAAAAAACTACTTGTCACACAGAAACTGTATTAATTAAATCACTGCTTGTCTATTAGCTCCAGCTTCTTATTGGCTAACTCTTGTATCTTCTATTTTATATCTTATTTCAACCCATTTCTATTAATCTGTATATCACCATGAGGTCATGGACTACCAACAAAGTTCCAGCTTGTCTATCTTTAGCTGCAGATCCATGATGTCCCCTGATTTTGCCCTTCTTTCTCCCGGCATTCAGTCCAATCCTCCCCACCTACCTAAGTTCTGCCCTATCAACAGACCAGGGCAATTTCTTTATTCATTAATTGTAATCACAACACACAGAGGGGACTCCTACATCAAATTGTTTAGAGATTTGAAGATTTTTCCTTGCCCTCCCCAAGTTGAAAAATGAATTGTAGAAATTACCCTATAATGTTTTATAGAGTTGGTCACTTCCTGAATGTTATAGTCCTTGTAAAATATTACACCCTAGTCCAGATCCCTGAAGAGAGATATGATTGTCATCTCTTCAGGTACATAGTCTATCATTTTTGATGAACACATAATATAGGGGATATTATCATTTATATTTTACTGTTTATCATAAAATGCCACGTTTTTCATTTATAAATTCAAAGCAAAGCTAACTGTGTGAGACAGATTCAGTGGTGGTAGGGAAAAAGTAAGTATAGCATTTGGCAGACAGATGTCAATATAGTGAGATAACAAAGCTCTTGTGCTTCTTGCTCCTATATTGGAATAAATTACCTGGGTTTTCATGACTACCCCGGCATAAAGCACAGGCATTAATTATACCAACGTCTTTGGTGTTCAAAACAGCAAGGAGGTGTATCTTGCAGTGAAAAAGTTTCCAACAGCTTCAGGTATGATGACAGACTAAACCTAATTTTCTATGATGGCTATTTCCTGTCTGGTACTGTGTTTCTTTTAGTGTATGTCTAGGTACTAGATCCAGGGAGTATAATAGACATTTCTTCTCTTCTAGTTCTCTGCATCACTTGATTACTTTAGATTTCTAAGGCTGAGGCTGCTTTCTTTATCATCAGGCACTTTTAGACTGTCTCAATATCTTTTATGTAGTATTTACAAAGAACAACATAAAATATGAAATCCAACTCCAGAAACCTATCTAAAGGGCTTCAGTAAGCCAGGTGATAGCTTCCATCACTTTCTCTTGAAGAAGTATGCTGCTCTCTGAAATAGATAAAATAAAGATATAAAGAATTTTGTCAATGTCCTCTAATGTATTTTTCATCACATCACAGTAAAAATCTGGAGTGCATCCTAGATCTTAGGAAACTTCACTTGGATAAGTTAACCAAGGTGCCTAAATAACACCCTGTAATGCTTTTAAGGAAATGCAAACCTCCAAGGCAATTGCTTCCAGAGATAATCCCATGCCCTCATTCCTGATGTCGCTACACTATCACTTTGAGCAAAATATGATATGTTCTGAAAGATTTTTTTCCTATTTTGTCTCAAAAGTCACATGTTTTATATTAGGTAGTACACTAAAATATGTAAAATACTGCAAACTAAATTCATAGATCAACTTTTCCTTCAATATTTTTCTTATAACAACATTGTCATGAGTTATTGGTGTCCTGTACTATAAAAACTTTGTAGGACATAGAGGAGATCACAGGTCAGAGTTGGAGCAGAAATGGTTAAATATAAGCTCTTGTTCTCTTGTTTGGCTATATGATTAGAAGAATGTAATCACAGAGACTAGAAAGTGGCTAGAGAAAGGTGAATAGGAGTGTGTTCCAACAGGCTTCTAAAAGAGGAAGCATTCTTGCTGGGCGATGGTGGCACACGCCTTTAATCCCAGCACTCGGGAGGCAGAGGCAGGCAGATCTCTGTGAGTTCGAGACCAGCCTGGTCTACAGAGCTAGTTCCAGGACAGGCTCCAAAGCCACAGCGAAACCCTGCCTCGAAAAAACCAAAAAAAAAAAAAAGAGGAAGCATTCTTTTAATTGGAGATGTGAAATGCAACATGGCCTTCAGAGAAAATTAACATTAACAATAAAAAAGCAAATATGAAGTTATAGTGGAAGTGCATCCTATGCCTTGAAGATCATTTAAATTGTACCCTTAAAGGTGGCATGTAGTATCTTAAAATCATGGTTAGTTTAGTGCATTGGCACAGATGGTCATATGATTTAACACACAAAGTTTCACCTGTTTGTTTGTATAAACAGATAAGAATTCAGCAGCAACCAGACTTCAGATTCTAAATTTTTTTCCCATCTAACAATTCTCATTCAGTAGGACCCTGTGTCCTGTGGGAGCCAAAATTAACACTCATTCAAAGACAATTATGTCTTGTTTTGGATATGAGTTTACTCCCTGAAGTTATACTGAGTTCAGTCATCCAAATCACAAAACAATGACATTGAGTGGTGAAAAGTTAATATAAATGTGATATTTAGAGGTGACGTATTGGAAAATTAATGACAACAGATCATTAGGTCGGGGACTAGTCATTAAATCCTGGTGGTCTGACAGAGAGAAAGGGTGTTCTTCAGTGATGTAAGTATGCACTATGGAATACTCTCTAGATTCCAAGCCATGCCTGGGATTACCTTCTAGATTCCAAAATTGTCAAGCAAATGAACTTCTTTTCAGATAAGTTGCCCCAATTTTAATTGTAAGTTATATTAAAAGCACACTGCCAACAATATCCTCCCATATTGCTAAGTGGTAATGTTAAGGGAATTAGATACATGATTCTTGTTCTTCCCATTCATATTCAACAGATGCCTGCACTCACATTTTACTTCAGTACTGTTCTCAGTAGCCCAGAAATGAAGGAATTCATGTGTGCATCTACTAATAAGTGATTGTAAATACTGTGGTATGTATACACTACAAAATACTACTCACCATGAAAGGAGGACAGTCCTGCCATTTGTATCATCCTGGTGCAACTGGAGATCTTGTTAAGAGAAATAGGTCAGGTACACACAGCGGAGAGCCAGGTGCTCTCACTTATATGTGGGATCTAAAAGTGATGGCTGGATATCAAGTTGTGATAATATAGAATTCATACTTGGTGGTGTGGTCTTGCACAGAATATGAAGAGAGTTAACAAACCAAAAGGTTAGAATAAAGGAATTTGAAAGTTTTTACCATAAACGAGTGACAGATGTTCAAAGAGAAATGTTTGAGATTCCATTTTAAACAATATACAGTGTGTTGTATACCATAGCATTTCCTGGAACCAGTCCCAATCTCTTCTCTTTTGCTCTAACAAATGTTCCTACTAATAGCAGCATAGAGGAAGAAAGGGTTACTGGACATCATTTTTGGGGAATGCATGCAGCCAGTATCTTGAGACAAAAGATCATACCACATCCACAGTAAAGAACTGAGAAAAGCAATTGCACCCTTTCACCTGCTTCCTTGTTCACTGAGCTTTCTTCACTGTGTATATAGCTTTAGGGCCTAGACAATAGTGCCACTCAGAGTGGGATGGGCCAAGTAAAGTCAAGGAAATTTCCTACTGACTTGTCCACGGCCAATATGATATAGAAAATTACTCAGTTGAGACTCCTTTTCTAGATAATTATAGGTTGTTTCAAGTTGAAATCTATAGCCAACCACCAAAATACAGTACTAGTATATAAAATTTTGTGTTTATACCCATCATGTTAAAATTAACCTTGAAGTGACAATTAGTTTTTCTCTTCCAAAAGTCTTCCACAGAAGAGGCACTATGCCAAAATAGATATATTTCTTTCGGTCAGATATTACTGTCTTCGTTAGACATTTATTTACTGGGACAGACAACTAAGAGGAAAATCTTAAAGAGAGTGTGGCTTTAAACTGGGTTTAACATTTGAAGATGATAATCTGAGGAAATGGTCCTGTGTTTTGGGGACTGCGTTATGTGATACATTGAATCGGAGTTCTGTGGTCAGATAAGTTACTCAGCTCATTTCCACCATAAAGATGAGAGAGAGAGAGAGAGAGAGAGAGAGAGAGAGAGAGAGAGAGAGAGAAAGAGGAGGGGGATGGAGAGAAGGTGGGAGAGAGGGTAGAGAGAGAAAGAGCTTGACTGAAAAAATACCAGCAGGGCAAATCCCCAGTGACCCACTTCAACTAGATACAGCTTCTAAGGTTGCAACATTCGCTACCAATTATCTGTTCCTCACATGAGCCTGTTAGGTAAATCTCATATTCAAAACTGTAATAGGCTTCTTGGAAAAACTGAAGACGACATCATGGGTGGTAAAGGAAATTGTTAAAATTCTTGTAAGCTCAGAATGAAAATTCACTTTGGTGTTAAATTAAGGAGATTGAAGGCTATTACAAAAATCCACAGTAACTAGGGAAACAGAAGGTATATCTGCTCAAGGCTATTTATTATTGCTATTAATTCACTGATTGCCTACAATTACATGGCAAATGCTCCATTTTTGCTTATTGTTTTAAGGAATTTTCTTTTTCAAATATTACTCTGATTACATCTGAGAAAAAATTAAAATCAAATTTTTTAGATCTAATGATAAAAATCCATATTACCAGTTCTCCTAAAATGTTAAATAGATAAAACCTCTATTATGTCCTGTATTATGTTTTACAGTTGTCATAGTTCTATGAATCACACATGCTAACAGTCATGATGATAGAACTCAGAGTGACAGCATCTAAGACTAGTGTTTGTAATTGGAACAACATAAGATTATTTGTCCCAGTGAGAAATATTAAATGTGGAGAAACTATACTTATTTTCATTTTCCTCAGATCTACACCTACTAGTTATCTCTCTGATCATTATATGTGGAATATGCCTTCCAGACTCCCATTTCTTGTGCCAAATGTGTTCTTTATTTTGAAGGATGGTGTCAGTTTTGAGGCCGTTTCCAGGAAAGACTGAAAAGTTACAAAAGATTCTGTACATAAAGATTCCATGCATAAGAGCCCCCATTGTCACCAGAGTATCTGTGACTACTTCAAGAGACCCCTGTGGTTGGGCTTGGGAAGTTCCCTTATAGAGCAACAACTGGAGAAGATCATTGGTCCCTCCCCTGGTATTCTTCCTTCTGTACCTCCTGATCATTTGTTAGTCTGCCCAGATTTCATGTGGCCTCATGATCTTGGAAGGTGCTAGATATAAAGACTGGAATAATTACCAGGAAGGGTCTCATCTATGCTGCTATGGGGCAATGCTGTTTACTGTTCTTGCTGATTTGGAGTTGTCTTATTTATGTAAGTAATCCCTTGCCCATGATCTGCAAGTAATCCAAATTAGCTCATTATCACCCCACATTGGACTTTTCTAGAATTATACTTGGGTTTGTTGCTGGGGCCCTATAAGGAGTGGCTGCTACGTTTCCCTAGAGATCAAATCCTTAAACAACTGGGCACTGGGGTTCTATTTTTATCTTTTAAAATGATTAGATATAAAGTAAGACATTAGTTTCTTATTTTGGTTTTCATTCTTTATATCTTAACTAGATAGTCCACAAGAGTTTCTGAAATTATCTGTGTACCTAAAGTACAGTGTTTTATTGGGTTGTCATAGCTGGAGAAAATGTTTGCTATTAATTTGTTTATTTTGTTACTCATAACTTTAAGCTATGCACAGGTAGAAGTCTGAACATGGCATGAAGAATAAATTTCGTGGTCATATGATCCACCGTTCAGTAAAGAAACTACACATATTTTAAGAGAGAATTGCCCTGACTTTAATGATTTAATCTTAGTACATAAAAAATGAGTCAGCCATTCGGATTAGAGGAAAACTTTTCAAAGCCAGTCTCTACTGGAGAAAATAAGAGAAAAGGTAGGAGCTCTCAACACTAGAGCAGAACATATGAATATAGCAAAAGAAGGCCATCAGTGATGACTTATTTTATGGAACTTCAATGTGTGAT
Organism: Neodon shergylaensis; assembly: GCA_025134845.1. Classification (NCBI taxonomy): domain Eukaryota; kingdom Metazoa; phylum Chordata; class Mammalia; order Rodentia; family Cricetidae; genus Neodon; species Neodon shergylaensis. Next base: position 133,996 of record JABTXL010004107.1, read on the forward strand.
TCTATTATCTTTTGGAATGGTGATCATATCGACTAAGACATTTTGAAGTGACAGAAACATACCAAAAAAAGTGATATATAATCTCAAACACAGTGGAAATCTTGTTAACAGCAGAAATGTGAGACAGGCAGTCCACTGCTGAGAGGTTTCATAGTTTCCTCTTACACGAATCTGATCCTCAAGTGAAGTGCAGAATTCAACATCTCAAAATGTTTGGAAGGAAAGCTAACACTAGACCTCAACTATTTGATATGTTCTACTTATGTGCCAGGAAAAAATACGTTGACGAGTTCAAATTGGAGTTCAAAAATACTGAGGACTTTCACATCCCCGGCTTTACTCTGAGGGTTAAAGAAATAGATGTACTTCAAGTGGACCTTGGGGGCTCAGTCTGTTGCTCTGATGAGGGACCTAGTCTCTATCTCCATCCGTGGCTGGATGAAGACTCTCTGGTGATACTCGAGATAATCATCAGTGCGGTAGTGGGGCAAGGACAGTTCAGGCACCCTCTCTTCTGCTGCCCAAGTACCTAGCTGGGGACATCCCCGTGGACACCTGGGATCCCCTCTAGAGCCAAGTCTCTTGCCATCCCTAAAATGGCTTAATGTAGATATCTTCTTCCCTGCTCCTGTATCTGTCCTTCCTCCATCTCCACCCTCCCACTCCCCCAAGCACTCTCCAGTCTTTCTCTTTTCCCTTCTCGCTCCTCCTCTCCTCTTCCCTCAACCCCATCCCACCCCACCCCCATGCTCCCAACTTTTGCCCTGCAATCTTGTTTGCTTCCAGTTTCCAAGAGGACCTATATATGTTTTCTTTGGGTTGACCTTGTTATTTGGCTTCTCTAGTCTTGTGAACTATAGGCTTAATGTCCTTTGTTCATGGCTAGAGTCCACTAATGAATGAGTACATTCCCTATTCATCTTTTTGGGTCTGGCTTATCTCACTCAGGATAGTGTTTTCTATTGCCATCCATTTGCATGCAAAATTCAAAATGTCATTATTTTTTACCGCTGAGTAGTACTCTAATGTGTATATATTCCACACTTTCTTTATCCATTCTTCCATTGAGGGGTATCTAGGTTGTTTCCAGGATCTGACAATTACAAAGTCCCTCACCAGAGCAACAGACTGAGCCCCCAAGGTCCAGTTGAAGAGCAGAAGGAGAGAGAAGATGTGCAAGGAAGTCTGGACTGCGAGGGGTTCGTCCACCCACTAATGGGAGCTCACCAAATTCAGCTTGACCCTGACTGAATGAGCATGTGATCAAACCAGACTCTCTGAATGTGGCTGAAAATGGGGGCTGACTGGGAAGCCATTGAAAAAGGCACTGGGACTTGTTTCTACTGCATGTACTAGCTTTTTGGGAATCTAGTCTCTTTGTCTGTTTGGATGCAAAGCTTCCTAGGACTGGATGGGGGGGTGGACTTCCCAGAGGGCAGGGTTCCCTGCCCTCTCTTAAGGAGGGAGGGAGAAGGAGGAGGGTGAGTGGGGGAGGGGGAGGGAAATGGGAGAAGGGGAGAAAGTGTATATTTTTTGAATGGAAAAATAAAAAAAAAAGAAAAAGAAATAGATATAAAGAAAATGCAGCAAGCTTTGACTCATTAAGTCATCATTTCACCTTGAATATTAGGACAGAAAGCAAGTATAGGGAAATACAACATGAAATTTAACCAGTTGATTAACTTGGTGTGGGTATGGAAAGGATGCAATAATGACGATGTGACTAGAGATGGTAAGAAGCACCACCCATTGGCCTTTCCACTTCTTTGTGTTAGGTCAGCATGGGATGGGTAGCATGGGTAGCATCACTGGTAGTGATGCCTTGCTAGAGCATGTTCTTTTCACAACTTTATAGACCTAAGGAAGAAACTTATTTAATTTGTTTAGAAAATAGTTTCAAATCTTACTACTAAGGAAAATCCATTGTTTTTATGGTTCTGAAAACAAACATATGTGATAACACTATTAATATGTATTTCATATCTTGTGTTTGAATGTACCCTTCTGCTATAAATGAAATTAAGAAAGATAACAAAAGTGTAGGAGTTGTCAAGACCACAAAATATGCCTCAGAAACTTAGACTCAGAAGGTTGGGCCTATATTTTGTAGCATTCTTTTGAAACAGCTCATCCCATTCCCTGTGGTCCCTCCATTGCGTTTCTGTTGCCGGTATTATCGTAGGCTCAGCTTTCCTCACTCTAATCTTTTTGCTCATCTTTAACTGCGCCTTTGTTTTCAGCCAAGGATTACATGCTTGCCAATTTATTTCCGGTATTTTCAGGAAGAAATATTTTTTCTGTAATAACAGAGACATTATACATCTGCACTTTGAAAGAGCCACAATTCTAATTTTACTTATAAGTGATTATTTGTTTAGATTGTAAATTACACATGAAGAGAAGAAAATATCTTTGCCTCTGTAGAGTATTCATCTGTGTTTTTATTCTCAAAACAGCATTTATCCCTACGTCTTTACAATCAGTTTCTTTGTTTAAATATAGTTCCTTATTACACAAGGAGTTGAAATACATCAGTTAAATAGATTGGATTCATTATGATCTTTTTTGTTGTAATGTTTAGATCATAATTGTCAGCCTGAAATATATTATGCAGTCAGAATTTGAAAAATGGCAAGATTTAGAAATTCTCTAAATGTGTGTTAGCATCTGCAGACTCCAAGGACATTCATATTTCCCTGACATTACACAACCCAGCATAGAAAGAACCTATAATTCAAATCTGCTGAGCAATAAAGTTGACTCATATATTTCTTTTTCAATAATCATTCTAACCTTTGTTTTCCTCAGGGGAGAGTTTTGCTTAAAATACTTGTGCAAAGACATCATGACATGTGAGTTAAGACCAGAGGATGGTCAGTCTGCGGAAGTGTCACCTATGTGGACAAATGTCTGCATATCAGCTATGGTCATGGTTAGAACCCAGAACACCCTAACTGTTACCTTCCTGGAGTAGCATTCAATTTCTCACTTTAGCCTAGACCTCCATACAGAGACTGAATTGCAGACATGAAAAGTTAACAAGCAAATATTTGCCCACGATAGTCCCTCATCAAGACAGGTATATCAGTTATTGTTCTGAATCTAACAAAACCTGTCCAAAGTGACTTAAGGAAGGAAGCATTTAGTTTGCTTTGTAGGTACAATGAGGATGTAGCACGTTATGCGAGGACAGTTCTGACAGGAACAGGGAAAAGCATCCAGAGTGAGAATACCGAATGCCATGAGAGATGAAATCCTGGCACTTGGTTTTCTTGGTCTTTTCCATTCCAACAACAAGACACTCCTACCAAAGGTTAGTGTGAGTCTCCTCACCTCAAACAGCCCAACTTAGAAAAGCCCCTTGTTTGTGCCCCGAGGTTCTTCCTTTAGCTGATTCTAGATCCTGTCAAATTAGCCATGACGTCATGTCAATGACTGCAGTGTTTGCAGTGTGTGGTAATGAGCCCTGCAAACTGAGGCCTGTCTGAAATGGCAGTGCTGTTTAGCATGAACTAGTCTTTAAAGACCGTTTCACCCATCCAGCTTCATACATTTTCAGGCGTGCTAATCATCAATGTGGCTCCAAGCTGGTTACTCAGCCTAGGTAGCATAAAACATTACACTATTATTTCTAATCTTGCTTCCAGTTTCTTATTACGTTGGTGCAGAAGTTGCCTGCCTTTTCCTCAATCTTTTGAATCTTCTTGGATACAGCTATGAAACTATTCTGAATATTATCCTGGGGTCTGCTTGGACATCCTGTGCAAAGTAAAATAATCCATAGGCAAAAGCAGAGCCTCAAAGCAACAGCAGAAGGGGACAGGGGAGTCGGGGCCTAGAGCTCATAGGAAGCCAGAATTCAGGAATAAATCATTATCCACCTTCAGTGAGTGCGAAAGAGAGGCAGAAACCTCATTAAGAATGTGAGCAATACTAAATAATAATTGAAACTGCCCAAAGGAGAATCAGAATGAGCCTCTACCAATGGTTTTACTTTCTAAAATTGGAAACTCAGCTTATGTGACAATTCTTATTGGTGCTTTAACTGTATTATTGAGTCTTTTAGTTTTGGTATAATAAATTCAGAGGATATTTTGGTCTGCATATTCCCTGAAAATATTTTGCACACTAATAACCAAACTGACCTGATGTTATTGTAGGTGGAAGCCATGAAGTTAGCGTATTTCTCAGAGACAAGGAAGGTGTGCTCTGACAATTTGATCTCATGAGGGTCCAGCATGGAACAAAAAAGAAAAGAGCCGTATTGTTCACAAGCCATTTAGTGTTTGTCCCGGCACTCTGAATAGACTAAGGTAGGTATTATGACATTAAATATTTAATTTAAACTTCTAGTTTAACTTGACTCAAGGTAGTAGCAAAGACAAATGCATTAGAGTCCAAGAGCTGGGCACATGAAGATATAAAAATAGAGACTGTGTCTGTATTTGTTCACCGCCCATTGTTAGACTTGACAATTGGCACTGCAAATATCACATACAGATAAAAAATTAGGGATGAATAAGATTAGTAAATAAATGCCAACTTATTCTTTTTCTTTAAAAATTTATATTAAAACAAACATGATGCTTAGGTCTTTATTTTACCTTTACAATGTTTTTGTTGAGGCATCATAATTTGCATTTTCTTTTTTATTAAAAATAATATTTTTCATACAATATATTCTTCAACTTTCCAAATACTAACTTCTCCCTACTTCTCCAGTACTGTGGGAGTTACCTCTGTGTGCTGCGATTAGCATTAATGAATGAAGAAACTGCTTTGGACCTACAGCAGTGCAGAACTTAGGTAGGCAGGGAAAGCTAGGTTGAATGCTGAGAGAAAGAAGGTGGAGTCAGAGAGACACCATGGAGCTACAGCCAGAGTCAGACATGCTGAAATTTTACTGGTAAGCAACTGCCATGTGGCCATACACAGATGAATAGAAATGGAATAGAATTAATATGTAAGAGTTAGCCAATAAGAAGCTAGAGCTCACCATGAGAGACATCATTGGGGTGAGTGAGTTTCTGACCACGGCAGCAGCCCGGGACAGGGAACTCAGATGTTTCTCATCCCTCCTACACTTCCTGGTCATCCTGCAGTGGCTATACTGCCCGATACCTCCTCTCTCTTCCTATCCCACCCAGCTTGCATCCAGAACCCTCCCTCCCCTCTTTGGCCACATAACATCTCCCAGCTCAGCCTGTTTGGGCGCTGGGACCAAATCTGAATTGGGAGGGCAACCTGGAGGGCGGTAGTTGCTTTGTCTCAATAGCCTGCCTGCAGCAAGCAAGGTAGATCCTTTGTTTACGAGCTACCCAAGCAGCACAGAGATCTGATCTAGGCACTCGGAGAGCCATCACTGGTGAGTGACATCACTGGGAAGGTACAGCAGTGGGCAAGGAGACCTGATCCTGTAAAAGAAGATCCATAGGGGAGCATTCGGAGGAAGAGATGGGCAGGCACCAATGCAAGAATTCACCCAACAATCTGAAGAACAACATGAAACCACCAACCTCACAACAGGAGGACAGGAACACCTTAATCAAGAAGAAGCAGAAAAATTTGACTTTATGAAAGTGATTGACGCCCTTAAACAGCATGTAAAAAATGCCCTTATAGAAATGGATGAGAAGTATAACCGAAAGTTTGAAGAATTGAATAAATCAGTTAATGATACCCTAGGAAACCAAGGAAAAACAATCAAACAGATAATGGAAATAGTTCAAGGCTTGAAAACTGAAATGGAGGCAAAGAAGAAAACACAAACAGAGGGCTGGCTGGACATGGAAAATCTAGGTAAATGAATAGAGACTATAGAAACAAGCATAACCAGCAGAATACAGGAGAGAGAAGAAAAAATCTCAGATTCTGAAGCTAACATAGAGAAAATAAACACACTGATCAAAGAAAACAGCAAGTCCAACAAACTCTCATCACAAAACATTCAGGAAATATGGGACACAATAAAAAGACCAAACCTAAGAATAATTGGAGTAGAAGAAGGAGAAGTGCAGCTCAATGGTCCAGAAAATATATTTAATAAAATTATAGAAGAAAACTTTACTTTCCCAACCTAAAGAAGGATGTACCTATGAAGGTTCAAGAAGCGTACAGAACACCGAATAGGCTGGACCAAAAAAAAAAAAACATCCCCTCGCCATATAATAATCAAAACACAAAGCATACAGAATAAAGAAAGAATATTAAGAGCCACAAAGGAAAAAGGCCAAGTTACTTATAAAGGCAAACCTATCAGACTTACACCTGACTTCTCTATGGAAACCATGAAAGCCAGAAGGTCCTGGATAGATGTACTGCAAAAACTAAGAGACCATGGATGCAAGCCCAGACTACTATACCCAGCCAAGCTTTCGTTCACTATAAATGGAGAAAACAAAATTTTCCAGGATAAAAACAAATTTAAACAATACGTAGCCACAAATCCAGCCTTACAGAAAGTAATAGAAGGAAAATCACTAACCAAGGAGTCCAACAATGAACACAATAACTCAGACATCTAGAGACCCTTCAACAGCGCAACTCAAAGAAGGGAAACAAACTCTACTACTAAAAAAGTGACCGGAGTTAACAACCACTGGTCATTAATATCACTTAATGTCAATGGGCTCAACTCACCTATAAAAAGGCACAGGCTAAGAGATTGGATACGAAAACAGGATCCAACATTCTGCTGTTTACAAGAAACACACCTCAACCACAAAGACAGGCACCTACTCAGAGTAAAGGGCTGGGAAAAGGCTTATCAAGCAAATGGACATAAGAAACAAGCAGGTGTGGCCATACTAATTTCTAACAAAGTTGACTTCAAAATTAAAACAATCAGAAGAGATGGAGAGGGACATTTTATACTCATAACAGGAACAATTCATCAAGATGAAGTCTCAATTATGAATATCTATGCCCCTAATATAAAAGCACCCACGTACATAAAAGAAACATTTAACTCAAGGCAGCCATCAAACCGCACACACTAATAGTAGGAGACTTCAACACTCCTCTCTCACCAAAGGACAGGTCAATCAGACAGAAACATAATAGAGAAATAAGAGAATTAATGGAGGTAGTGAATCAAATGAACTTAACAGACATCTATAGAACATTCCACCCAAATAGGAAAGAATATACCTTCTTCTCTGCAGCTCATGGAACTTTCTCGAAAATTGACCACATACTCGGTAACAAAGCAAACCTCCACAGTTACAAAAAAAATATTAGTAACCACATGTGTCTTATCAGATCACCATGGATTAAAGTTAGAATTCAACAACAATGCTACCCCCAGAAAGTCTACAAACTCATGGAAACTGAACAGTCAACTACTGAACCACACCTGGATCAAGGAAGAAATAAAGAGAGAAATTAAAGTCTTCCTTGAATTCAATGAAAATAAAGAAACAACATACTCAAACTTATGGGACACTATGAAAGCAGTCCTGTGAGGAAAGCTCATAGCACTAAGTGCCCAGTTAACTTTAACTTAAGAAAACAGAGAAAGCACACATTGGAGACTTAACAGCCCACCTGAAAGCTCTAGAAAAAAAGAAGCAGACTCACCTAGGAGGAGTAGAAGACTGGAAATAATCAAACTGAGGGACAAAATCAACAAAATAGAAACACAGAAAACAATCCAAAGAATCAATGAAACAAAAAGCTGGTTCCTGGAGAAAATCAACAAGATTGATAAACCCCTATCCAAACTAATCAAACGGCAGAGAGAGAATTTGCAAATTAATAAGATCAGAAATGAAAAGGGAGACATAACCACAGACACAGAGGAAATTCAGTGAATCATTAGATCTTACTACAAAAGCCTGTATGCCACAAAACTGGAAAATGTAAAAGAAATGGACACTTTTTTAGATAAATACCATTTACCAAAGTTAAACTAGCACCAGGTGAACAATCTAAATAGACCTGTTAGTCGCGAAGAATTAGAAGCTGTTATCAAAAACCTCCCTACCAAAAAGAGCCCAGGACCAGATGGCTTCAATGCGGAATTCTACCAGAACTTCCAAGAAGACCTAATACCTATACTCCTTAATGTATTTCACAATAAAGAAACAGAAGAGTCATTGCCAAATTCCTTTTATGAAGCTACAGTTACTCTGATACCAAAACCACACAAAGACTCTACCAGGAAAGAGAATTACAGGCCAATCTCACTCATGAACATCGACGCAAAAATCCTCAACAAAATACTGGCAAACCGAATCCAAGAACACATTAAAAAAATTACTCATTATGATCAAGTAGGCTTCATCCCAGAGATTCAGGGCTGGTTCAACATACAAAAATCTATCAAGGTAATCCACCATATAAATAAACTGAAAGAAAGAAACCATATGATCATTTCATTAGATGCTGAAAAAGCATTTGACAAAATTCAACATCCCTTTATGATAAAAGTCTTCGAAGGATTAGGAATACAAGGGTCATACCTAAATATAATAAAAGCTATATACAGCAAGCCGACAGCTAAAATCAAATTAAATGGAGAGAAACTCAAAGCCATCCCACTAAACTCAGGAACACGACAAGGCTGTCCACTCTTGCCATACCTCTTCAATATTGTGCTTGAAGTTCTAGCAATAGCAATAAGACAACATAAGGGGACCAAGGGGATTCGAATTGGAAAAGAAGAAGTTAAACTTTTGTTATTTGCAGATGATATGATAGTGTACATAAGTGACCCCCAAACTCCACCAAAGAACTCCTACAGCTGATAAACACCTTTAGTAATGTACCTGGATACAAGATCAACTCCAAAAAATCAGTCGCCCTCTTATACACAAAGGATATGGAAGCAGAGAGGGAAATCAGAGAAGCTTCACCTTTCACGATAGCCACATACAGCATAAAATATCTTGGGGTAACTCTAACCAAGGAAGTGAAAGATCTATTTGACAAGAACTTTAAGGCATTGAAGAAAGAAATCGAAGAGAATACCAGAAAATGGAAGGACGTCCCTTGCTCTTGGATTGGGAGGATCAACATAGTAAAAATGGCAATTCTACCAAAGGCAATTTATAGATTCAATTCATACCCATCAAGATCCCAGCAAAATTCTTCACAGATCTTGAAAGGACAATAATCAACTTTATATGGAAAAACAAAAAACCCAGGATAGCCAAAACAATCCTATACAATAAAGAATCTTATGGAGGCATTACCATCCCCAACTTCAAACTCTATTACAGAGCTACAGTAATGAAAACAGTGTGGTACTGGCATAAAAACAGAGAAGTCGATCAATGGAATCGCATAGAAGACCCGAATTTTAACCCACAAACCTATGATCACCTCATTTTCGATAAAGGAGCTAAAAGTATACAATGGAGGAAAGAAAGCATCTTCAACAAATGGTGCTGGCACAACTGGATATCAACCTGTAGAAGAATGAAAATAGACCCATATCTATCACCTTGCACAAAACTCAAGTCCAAATGGATCAACGACCTCAATATCAGTCCAAACACACTAAACCTGATAGAAGAGAAAGTGGGAAGTACCCTACAACAGATGGGCACAGGAGATCACTTCCTATGTATAACCCCAGCAGCACAGACATTAAGGGCAGCATTGAATAAATGGGACCTACTAAAACTGAGAAGCTTCTGTAAAGCAAAAGACACTGTCACTAAGACAAAAAGGCAACCTACTGACTGGGAGAAGATCTTCACCAACCCTGCAACAGACAAAGGCCTGAACTCCAAAATTTATAGAGAACTCAAGAAACTAGACTTCAAAATGCTAATTAACCCAATTAAAAAAAAATGGGGCACTGAACTGAACAGAGAATTCTCAACAGAAGAAGTTCAAATGGCCAAAAGACACTTAAGGTCATGCTCAACCTCCTTAGCGCTCAGGGATATGCAAATCAAAACAACTTTGAGATATCATCTTACACCTGTCAGAATGGCTAAAATCAAAAACACCAATGATAGCCTTTGCTGGAGAGGCTGTGGAGGAAGGGGTACACTCATTCATTGCTGGTGGGAATGCAATCTTGTGCAACCACTTTGGAAATCAGTGTTTCAGTTTCTCAGGAAATTCGGGATCAACCTACCCCTGGACCCAGCAATGCTACTCTTGCGAATATACCCAAAAGATGCCCTATCACATGACAAAAACATTTGTTCAACTATTCATAGCAGTATTATTTGTAATAGCCAGAACCTGGAAACAACCTAGATGCCCTTCAATGGAAGAATGGATGAAGTAAGTGTGGAATATATACACATTGGAGTACTATGCTGCGGTAAAAAACAATGACTTCTCGAATTTTGTATGCAAATGGATGGAAATAGAAAACACTATCCTGAGTGAGGTAACCGAGATCCAAAAAGATGAACATGGGATGTACTCACTCATCATTGGTTTCTAGCCATAAATAATGGTCACGGAGTATATAATTGGTGAACCTAAAGAAGCTAAATAAGAAGGTGAACCCAAGGAAAAACATATAATTATCCTCTTGGCTATGGGAATTAGACAAAATTGCCAGGGAGAAAATTGGGATCTTGGGGGTGGGGTAGGATGGGGGTAAGGGGACATGGGGAGAGAAAAGTGAGAAGGGGAGGATGAGGGAAGCTGGGGAAGCAAGATGATTGGGATAAAGGAAGGTTGGATAGGGGAGCACGGAAGCACAATTCTTAGTTAAGGGAGCCACCTTAGGGTTGGCAAGAGACTTGAACCTAGAATGGCTCCCAGGTGCGCAGGGCGATTGTCCCCAGTTAGTTCCTTAGGAAGCTGAGGATAGGGAACCTGAAATGACCCTATCCCATAGCAATACTGACAAATATCTTGCATATCACCATAGAACCTTCATCTGGTGATGGATGGAGATAAAGACAGAGACCCACACTGGAGCACTGGACTGAGCTCCCAAGGTCCCAATGAGGAGCAGAAGGAGGGAGAACATGAGCAAGGATGTCAGGACCACGAGGGGTGCACCCACCCACTGAGACAGTGGGGCTGATCTATTGGGAGCTCATCAAGGCCAGCTGGATGGTGACTGAAGAAGCATCAGATAAAACCGGACTCTCTGAACATGGCGAACAATGAGGGCTGATGAGAAGCCAAGGACAATGACACGGAGTTTTGATCCTACTTCATGTTCTGGCTTTATGGGAGCCTAGCCAGTTTGGATGTTCACCTTCCTAGACATGGACGGAGCGGGGAGGACCTTGGACTTTCCACAGGGCAGGGAACCCTGACTGCTCTTTGGACTGGAGAGGGAGGGGGAGAGGAGTGGGGGGAGGGGGAGAAGAATGGGAGGAGGGGGAGAGGAGTGGGGAGAGGGGGAGGGAAATGGGAGGCTGGGAGGAGGTGGAAACTTTTTTTTTCATTTTCTCAATAAAAAAAAATTAAAAAAAAAAGCTACAGCTAACGGACCAAGCAGTGATTTAATTAATACAGTTTTTGTGTGATTAGTTCGGGTCTAAGTAGCTAGGCCACTGGGAAGAACAAGCGGCCCCTCCTCCAACACTCTACTTATGAAACTCATAGCTCTTCTTGTTCTTTCTCACTAGGAAACAAACAGGCATCTAAGAGACAGAGGTGTGAAAGATGGAGGTGGGTGGTCCTTGGACTTCCCACAGGGCAGGGAACCCTGATTGCTTTTGGGCTGATGAGCGAGGGGGGCTTGATTGGGGAGGGGGAGGGAAATGGGAGGCGGTGGCGGGGAGGAGGCAGAAATCTTTAATAAATAAATAAATTTAAAAAAAGAAAGAAATATACGTAAATGCAGAGATATATGTATTTGCACATACAAAAATCCCATAAAAATACAAAACCAGAAATTATAATATAAAATGGAAAAAAGCTCCCTCATACACAACACTATGAGATGAGACAAAAAATTAAAATAAAATACCCTCCAAAAATACTACTAAGTTCATTTTGTGTTGGACATCTATTTCAGGGCATAAAACACACTCTTATGTGCAGTTTGTATACCCAGTGAGACTCTATGGGAGATAACTAATTTTTCTTTGTGAACTAATAGCACTTAGAGATGTTGTTTGGGTTGTGATGGGGCTTGTGCCTATTTCCTCTCACAGTGCTCGGTCCCCATCTGGGTTGGACCTGTTCAGGACCTGTGCATTAATCTCTGCATCAGTTCTGTTCTGTCTACAAGGTCTTATTTCTTTAGTGTCCTCCATCCCCAATGGTTCTTACAAGCTTTCCTCCTCTTCTTCCTCAGTTTATTGAGCCCTAAGGAAGAAAGAGATTTTATGGAGACATCACATTTAGGATTAAGTTTTCCAACGTCTCTCACTCTCTGCATAATATCCAGCTGTGAATCTCTGTATTTGTCTCAATCTACTGTAGGAAGAAGCTTCTCTGTTGGTGGTTGAATAGGGCACTGACCTGTGAATTCAGCAAAATGTCATCAGGTGTCATTTTATTGCTACAGTTCTTTAGTGGAACTACATTTGATTTTCCATAGACCTATGACCTATCTAGTCTTAAAGCACAATAGTTTTGAGATGTGTTGAAAGGTGGAAATTTATAAATTCATAAATAAAGGATTATTCTTCTAAGAAAAAGGTTAACATCCTCTCTGCTGCCTGAGTAACATCAAGCTTTTATGAAACACATACAGCTACACTCAACTTTCTCTGAGCTGGTCTTTAAAATATAATGTGAAGACTGAATTGAGTTATCATTGGATATTCTATCAAATTTTATAGTATATATTTCTCTAAGATCTATTGAACTTAGAATCATAATGTAAAATCTTTATTAGAAAAGTAGTGAAAACTTCCCAACACTTACCTGAACATATTCTGTTCATTGAAAGACAGTATTACTGATATTCCTTACTAGGGAAGATGCTATATTTGTGCACTAACAAATTAATTTTCTTGAAAAAATATTTTAAGGTTCTTCTCTGTCATGAACGGCAATTGTCCTTCAATTTCCAGAAACTGGGAAATATTGTTCCTTCTGTGAGAAAACTGCTTATAATTGAATTCAGAAATTACAGTCAGCATGATATAGATCTGGAGCGAAGCTGATATGAAATATATATTTTGAAGACTGCTGCCCCAAGGGAAGAATATTTGTTAGGTCATAACTGCCCTTGGATTTGGATGACAGTCTGAATGGAGTCAATGACATTGATATTAGGAACGTTTTAGATTGATTTCTATTAAACAAAAATGCAAATAAATATCTATTTTAACTTACCACTGTGATGGTATGACACACTCTTTTCCATTAAAACTGTTTGTTGATTATATAACAAACCAATTTATCACTATAAACATGTGGAAAGTCATACATGTGTCATTTTTACCCTGTAGTTACTTGACTGAGGGAGTCAATATTCTTGTAAACATATCTGTAACTGGCACACATATCCCCACCTGTATTCCTTTAATAGAAATATGTATAGCTGTGAGAAAAGTTTCTTAATTTGATGTCGTTCATTTAATTTTCACATGTCAAACCATTCAGATTCTCTGAACTTATTTTAATTGAATCCTGGTGGGTTTGCAAAGTCAATTCCTGTTCATTCCTCTGTAACCAGCTTCATTAGAGGAAACCATTTTCAGTGGGCCACTTACTCATTTTCTTTAGTGAGAACATTCTAAAGCTGAATTAGCCCTTGCTATAATTTGATATTTCTTTTGTAGATTCTAAAATCACACATAAGGAATGTAATCACAAATATAAAAGTCCCAACAGTATTAGCATTTGCTAATTTTAAGTTTCTTTTTTTAAGGATTGTTTTAAATTTAGCAGTTGCCCTTCTATTTTAAAGTTCACTTTCTGTCTCTTGGCATGAGACATTATTTATTAAACATGATGCTATTATAAGCATTTAACATTTAAACTTAAAGGTAGATAAATAATCTATTAATTACTATAACACCCGTGAAGATATATTTCTTGAAAATCGTATCTGTGTTGGAATGAAGTGTATGTCTTTCAGAAACTTTTTCTAAAGTTGTCTCTTCCAGACATCATGTTTTCTCAAGTCATGACAACATGGACTCAAGGAAGTCGGCACTGCAACCATGGACTGTGTGTTAATCATGAGACCAGACTGAGTGCAAAGACTGGGATGAGCACTTCTTGGCTTCAGGTTTCACTTAACTACACCCTTCAAGTCCTATCTATGGCTATGGTCTAATTGAGCATCCAAAATAAATGTCTAGGAAAACTAAAGAGTAATTTTGCACATTGATGTACATAAGTTGTATGGTTTTAGGCATTTGTTTTGAACTAGGTGAGGTATTAAAAATGGAATTTTATGGATGATATCAGTGAGTCATGCAGGAGGAAGAACCATGCTAGCCTATAAGCTATACCTCAGCCTGACACACACTACACCATGTAATGACTCAGCAAGATTTTCACATTGGGCTGACAAGTATTGACAAAATGTACTTGAATGCACATGTCTCAGAAATACGCCATGGAAAAGGAGATTTTAGTTTTCAGGCTGCCCAGACTTGAATGATAACACAAAAACTGTATTAATTACAACTCTGTATGGTCAGTGGCTTAGGTGTTTTCTTAGGTAGCTCTTACATATTAAATTAACCCATTTCTATTACCCTATGTATCACCGTGTGGCTGTGGCCTACTGATAAGGTTCCAACATCTTCCTCTTTCCGCAGCTACACGGCATCTCTCTGACCCCACACCTTCTACTCCCTGTATTCAGTTTAGAATTCCTGTCTAGCTCTATTCTTCCATACCATAGGCCAAAGTAGCTTCTTTATCAACCAATGGTAATAAAATACATTTACAGTATGAAGAAAGAAATCACATCAATGCCAAATAATTTTCTGTGCTTTATTAATTTGCTGGTTACTAGGAGTTTGGACTAAGACAGAAATGAAACTGGTAAATATTGATATTTTAGCAACAACTGCTACAGAGATGAAGACTGATAAAAATTAACACAACAAACCTATAGAAAGACCCATAAAACTTATTATATTATATATCAATTATACTTTTATAAGTGTGTGTATGTGTGTATTCCATCCCATTTGGGAAATTTGATACTAATTTCTAGGGCAGAAGTGAGTAGATTTAAGACCTGGAAGGAAGCCCCATTACCTATTTCCTCTAAGGAATGTTGCTCATGACCATGACACACGTGATTAGCATGTGACATCCTACTTACACTTTTTTATACATGTGTGCAGACTACTGGCCTTTTATGCTTGTGTCTTTCCCTCTCACTCAGATACCAGCAAAGTGAGCACAGCCAGTGTCCACTATTGTTACTGAGTTAATGCAGTATTTCTGTCCCCTGTTCCCAACCCCTGTCTATAAGTCAGCTTCACTGGATGCTCAATAATTACTGCAGTCAGTGAAAAACCAAGGGCTTCTGCCATTGCTGTCTCAGATTTTTTTATGTATTCTGAAGAGCAAATCTTGTCCAAACCACCTTGACTTCTAGTCTTGATTATTAACTGCTATTTATGTTTCATTTTCTTCATGTTCACTAAAAAAGATCCATCCC
Source organism: Neodon shergylaensis (assembly GCA_025134845.1). NCBI lineage: Eukaryota > Metazoa > Chordata > Mammalia > Rodentia > Cricetidae > Neodon > Neodon shergylaensis. The sequence goes on from JABTXL010004107.1 coordinate 149,510, forward strand.
ATTTTAGGAAGAGAAGTAGAGTAAGTAGATTCAGTGGAGAATGAAAGGGAGATAGCCCAGTAATGAATATACCTCCATGGTGATTTTTATAAAACAAGATATATCACAATTTACTGTAATGAGGTTAAACTACATTCCTCATGCAAGTTAAATGAAGTGAAGTACTCCTAAGGACCTTGCAGCACTTTGCATAAGGATCAGACTTGAGGTCAGGAGCTACAGAAGATATCTCTGTGTAGATGAGACTTGTTCGGGGATTCTGCATATCAGCTCAGGGAGTGAAAGAATGAGCAAAGGGAATAGTCATTCTTCACCCCCTTTTGTGTCTCCCAACACACAGAATTGGGGACAAGCTGAGAATCTGCAGAATGTGTGCTTGCTTAAACTAGTGGATAATTGGAGATACCAGAAGTCACAGATTTGTTTTGCTTTTCAAAATACAGCATTTGAAATTCTTTAATAGATCTCTGCTGGGAAAGATTTCTGAATGCTTTTGTCTTCATTTTTAGGATTCAATGTCTTTTTTTTCCTACACAATTATCTGGTTTCTATAAGAAAGATCAAGTTTCCAAGGGGAAGCTGTTTCTGCCAATACTAATCTTGGAATTAAAACCTTTTAAAAATCTTGGACTTGGACCCTCTCTGTCTTGTTTGATGATACAGTGCAGATACAATCTTTTGAAAATCTGTGTTTCATAAATTATGTGGTTTTCTCCACTCAATAAAACACGTATTCACAAATCCTACTGAGTTGATAAAGGTAATTTAAGACATCTTTTTTAAAATCCTCAGTCCTACCATTTAAGGAAAAATATAATGAGATGGAGTCATTTCCACTTGCGGCACCGCATAAATCTAAGATGATCCAGGTCATTGTGAAGATGTATTCTGTTCATACAGTTTATTAGAACCATTTTTCATGATTGCACTCTACATTCTATTATAGTTTAAAAGTTATTCATCAATTTTGACATGAACAAGAAGACAATTGTTTTAAATCACTAAACATCTGACACATTTTCAATTATCAGCTATCTTAGTAACTGATTTTCAGCTTTGTTGAAGGTAATAAGAATTTCATAAGCATTTTCAATAGGTTGCATATCTTGTCTGTTGTTAATAAGGAGGACAGGTATCTTTTTGGCATCCTTATTTCCCACTTTTGAATGTTTTCAATGCAAGAATTCCTAGAAAAATGAGTCTGGAACAATCACACAATAGTTAAGAGCACATGCTTTACCATCAGGAGGGTTAGAATTTAGATCCTAGTGCCTGGATAACAACCAAACTATAGCTCCAGTGCTAAGGGATGCTGGCACAAGAGCATCTGAGGCTTGCTCACTTTCAGCATAACTGAGAAAAAAACTGCCACCAATTAAGGGAGAGACCCTGATTAGGAAAAGCAAATAGACTGTGGCGGAAGAAAATACTAGGAGCCCAATTCTGGCTTCTGCCTACACATACAAGTTAACCACTGATCCATCCTCTAGCTCCACACAGTAGGCTGTAAACCTTTGAAAAGAAAGAAATGATAAACTGAAGTGAAAACATAATAAGTAACATGATTTTTCTCCCTACATGGCATATATGTATATGCAAACCTCATGCTGTATTCCACGTGTGTGCGTGTGTGTGTGCGCGTGTATGTGTGTGTGTGAATTAAATTCATTTAAGAAGAAATGCATAGTGCATTACCAAGTACATCTATAACTAACCCTTCTGATTCAGAGTTCATTTTTTATGTTAAAATTCATGTTTGAATTCATTAGAAAACGTGATCTCAGAGAAAAATTATATGTTTCAATTTTGAATTCTCTGTTGTAGATTTCATTTTCACACTTTCACTCAGGCTTGGGATTTTTTCTTTATAGAAATTTATTCACATTATAACATGTAATAAATGCATTTGTTTGATTTTCCTGTAATAACATTTTTTTATAATCCAGTGTTGCTACATTATTAATTAAAATCATATCATTTCAGTGCTAGTTGGGTTTGGAATTTTACCCTCTCACATATCTGTGCCTTGATCAGAAAGATGGAAACATCATTTGTCTTGGAGGTATTGAGAGGGAGGCTCTGTCTACCTCTTCCCCTCAGTTGAGCTAGTGATTGCTGTCTCTGGGGATATGGTTCTAGAGCCTCTTAGGATCCATCTTTTGCCTTCATCCTGCTAATCACTCTCCTAAGGTCTATAAATAGTACCACCAGGTTTTCTCACAGAAAATCTGAAAATCTCTACTTCCTTGGGAGTGAATGTGCAAATTCCAAAGTTCATTTTGTTCCGCAGTCATGCCATTGCTTTCTCTTTTTTTCTTTTTCCTTTTTTGGTTTTTCGAGATGGGGTTTCTCTGTGTAATAGCTGGAGCTGTCCTAGAACTTGCTCTTGTAGATCAGGCTGGCCTCGAACTCATAGAGATCTTCCTGCCTCTGCCTGCCAAGTGCTGGGCTTAAATGGCCACTGCCCAGAAGTCATGCACAGTTACAGCAGCAAACATTTTGTGTCTGTCCTCCACCCATCTCAAATCATCATCTCTCAAAAGTCTCACAGAATTCTAAGAATCACAAAATTTCCTCATATTTCCTTGTCATTACATGCCTAACATTCAATTTCAAAGGCTGTTGTCTTAGCAGCATTTTATAAGAATCAAGAGTTTGGGAGTACAGCTGTTAAATGTCTTTAAAGGAGTCAGACACAAACTGGTGAAGTAGTCCACTTGTCCACAATGGTGATACATAGAGAGCAGAGGTCAAAGTCTAGATCTGTCAATATAAAACCACGGTGCAGGAAATCTGAACTCCTAAAGTGCATTTGGGTAATTTAACTGAAGTGATGGCGCATTAACCCTGAGAAATGAACAAGTAGCCTAAATTCTGCAGGTAAAGACTGTCAAGGCTTTGACATTTTTCCTATTACTAAGATCTCTTGCCTCGAGGGACCCAAGGGCTCTGCCTCTCCCTAGAACAAGGCCACTCATGAAAATGACCCACTTAAAATGAGGCAGGAAACTTTCCCCATGTGTTCACAGAAAATTTGAAGAAATTTAAGTAGCAGTGAGTGCATAATCAGAGCTTTGGCTGTCTGAGCAGCTAAGAGTCCTTCACAGCTGTAATGAGTTTTTAACATTCTCCCGCCTTTGTTATTTGCCTGGCTTGTTCTATAATAGCAGCTCTTTAGCCAGCATTATAGAGGCCAGGAAATGGTAGGGTGGAAGTCCATTCATTCTAGTAAATGTGCTCCTGAAATGAGTTCAATGACTCTATCCTCATGCTTCCCAGGTATTCTACCCACCATAATAATCAAAACTGTTCTTAACACCTATTTTTAGGAGAGAAATTAGGCCAAAGTGAAACACTAGTAGCACAGGTTTTATCTTGAATCCATGGAATAAAAAGGGTTAGTAATGATTTTCTCTTTAAGAAAGATAATTGTAATTAATGCATGAAGTGAAGAAGGACATAGGAAAATTAGTAGGCTATAGATACCCAGAAGTGTGCACAAAGGTAAAAGTTATTAGGATTGATTAACTAGACAAAGCCACATTTGTTTCATTTTGCCTAGAATTTGTTCACTTGCCTCCCCAGTACACACTTAAGGAGGCTGGAAGAATATTCTATTCCAGAGACAGTGAAGGGTTTCATCCCAACTACCACTTTGACTTTGACCTTAAAAGACTGAACCCAGGAGGGGGGTGGAGGTCCATGCTTTTAATCCCAGCACTCAGGTGGCAGAGTGAGGCACATTTTTGAGTTCGAGGCTCACCTGGTTTACAGAGCGAGTTTCAGGACAGGCTTCAAAGCTTCAGAGAAAACCTGTCTTAAAAAAAAGAGAAGACTAGATACCCTTGGTATCATGACTGATCATACTTAGGACGGAAACACTGTACATTAATGTCAGGCTGTGCGGCAGGATGAAAACTGTGAACTGGTTTTCCATGTGGCTGTACCATTCCTCTGATAATGTCTGAGGGTCTGGGTTGCCGGGGTGTCCTCAGCAGGGCTGGGTGGAGCCTTCAGTCACTCTTTCCCTGTCTGTTGATTTGTCTGAAAATAGTGTTCTATGTAAGGAGGAGACAGACGAGGCCATACTCTTGAGCTTCTTATTTTTTTTTCTGACAAGATATTAATTAATCCCTTCTGCATTTAGTCTTGGTATCTCAGAATTAAGCAGTCTCCAATAGGAACATTGTAGCAGGGCCAACTTTTATGACAACCATTGGGGCAAAGCAATAAAGGGCAACATGATGTCAGTCTGAGAAAAGACACATGCTCTTCAACAGAGGGATGGACAGGAACTGCTGGTACTTGGGAAGAAGTGGACAGCTGTCACTGGGAATGTGTTTATAACAGATGGGAGCAGCCTCCTGCAAGCTCATGACGAACCTAGCAGTGACTGTGGGAACAAGTAAGAGTCCCCAGAGTGAAGCAAGATGAAAGGATAAAGTTCTGATATTAATGGATTGTGTTTACAGAAATGTGAACTTCAAGTTAATAAATGCACACTATCAAAAATCAATTCACTCAAGATTGTGTCATTGAAAACAGTAAATCAGGTGCCAACGTGATAGTCTGTCAACTAAAACATGAACAAAAGACTTTTAAAAATATACAGAATTGGGGCTGCAGAGATGGTTCAGAGGTCAAGAGCACTGGCTACTCTTCAAGAGGTCCTGAGTTCATGGTGGCTCACAACCATCTATGATTGAATCTGGTGCCCTCTTCTGATGTGCAGGCATACATGCAGGCAGAATGCTATATACATCATCATCATCATCATCATAATAATAATAATAGACTGTCAACTCCAGATCATGTAAAGTTCTGGCAATTTAAAAAAATATATACAGAATTGTCTTCCTATTTTTGAAAATAAAAATACATGAAAATACTCCTCGTTTTTTTTTTAGGGGAATGTTATTCAATGCAGAAGGAAGTATTTTGTGTCAGAGCAATTTGAGTACATTGTGGAAGTGTTGGGAGGGCAAGAATCTAGGCAATTACAAGAGAGCTTTATGCTTGAGCATGTTTGAAGCTGCTTGGACTACAGCACACACAAAAACTTGGGACTATCATGCTCTGAGTTAGTGCTAGGCAGTTTTATGTAGCTGGTCTGAACATAAGATCCTGGAAGAGTTTCTTCCTTAGATTATCAGTTACTGACACATTACATATTGGACTTATTTCCCAGCAGCTACAGCTGTGCATGTGTGTGTGTGTGTATGTGTATGCTTGAGTTTATGTTTTTTATGCACGTGTGTATGCATTTGTCTATGTGTGTTTTTGTATTTATGTATGCATGTTTTTTTTTCTTTCTCTCTTTCTCTATCTCTGTGTGTGGTGTGTTTATACAAGTAGAGGTCAGAAGATCATACTGTATCCCATGGAGTTGTAGTTCATGGGTTTTGGGATCCTAATTTTGCTTCTCTGAAAAATCAGTATGTGCTCTTGAATGCTGAGCCATCTGTTTAAACCAAGATGTTTAAGCTCGAACATTTGATTTGGTAAATTTTAATTAATACATAAGAATAAATCTTAGTCCTATTCCTCACCACCATGAGCTCTCACTTCTGGTTTTGATTATAATTATTGTAGGAGGCTGATTGTTTGTTCCCAGCTGCTGAGACCTGAAATAATCACACAAAAAACATTATTTGCGATATTGTTTGGCCAATATCTCAAGTGTATTTCTGGCTAACTTTTATATCCTAAACTAACCTATCTCCATTAATATTTGTATCACCATGTGGTTGTGGCTTTCCAGCAAAGTTTTGGTATGTTTGTTTCTGGTGGTGGCTCCACAGCTTCTCACTAACTCTTTCTCCAAGTATTCAGTTTATTTTCCCTCCTAGTTCTACTCTGCCCTATCCTAGGCCAAAGCAGCTTCTTTATTCATTATCTAATAAAATCAATGGAACTTCCTACATCATATAACCATTCTGATATGTATAAGATGTAATTTCAAAGTAGTTGTAATTTGCATTTCCCTGATTGCTATGGATATTAAGCACTCTTTAAGTGTTTCTCAGTCACTTGAGATTCCTCTGTTGAGAATTCTCTCTTTAGATCGGTACCAAATTTTTAATTGGATTACTTGGTGTTGTTGTTGATATCTAGTTTCTTGATTTCCTGAGTTCTTATTATATTTTGTATATTAGCCCTCTGTTGGATGTGGAGTTGGTGAAAATGTTTTTCCATTCTGTAGCTTGCCTTTTTGTCCTATTGATTGTGTGTGACAGTTATCCCAGACCTAAACCAAACAAAATTTCAGCAGAGAAAAAGAATTATGAACAAATTTCCCTCATGATCATAGATGCAAAAATACTTAATAAAATACTCACAAACCAAATCAAGAGTACATAAAAAAAATCACTCATCATGATCAAGTAGGCTTCATTCCAGATATGAAGGGTTGGTTCAACACAAAAATATCAGTTAACGTAATTCACCATAAAAACAAATTGAAAGATAAAGGTACACAATCATCTCAGTAGGTGTTGAAAAGCCTTCTAAAAAAATTAACACTCTTTCATGATGAAAGTATTGGAGAGATTAGGAATACAACGAACATACCTAAATGAAGAAGGATGCTTCATGAATGAAAGAAATCCCACACTAGCTTAGAACCGAGAATAATAGAGGGTTATTTATTTAGAGGGTAGACTCACAAGTCACAATCCTCTGTTGGAACAAAGAACAGAATCCGAATCCCACAGCCAGAACAGAGGACTGACAAGTACTTTACATAGGAATAAATAGCATAAGAGGCCACACCCTAGTGGGCCGGTAACTTAATGACTGCTGGAAGTAGAAATTCCTACAGCACCTAAACATAATAAATTTATAGCAAGTCAATAACCAACAATGAATTAAATTGAAAAAACTCAAAGCAATTCCACTAAAAGCAGGAACATGACAACCTTTCTAATCTCCCCATTCTATTCATTATAGTACTTGAAATTTTAGCTAGAGCAATACAAAAACTGAAGAAGGTCAAGGGGATCCAAATTGGAAAAAAAGAAGTCAAAGTTTCATTTTTAACAAATGATATGAGAGTATATATAAGTGACCCCCAAAATTCTACCAGGGAATTCCTACAGCTGATAAACTCCTTCAGGGAAGAGGCTAGATATAAGATAAATAAAAAAATCAGTAACCTTCCTATATACAAATGACAAGCAGGCTGAGATAGAAATCAGAGAAATGACACTCTTTACAAAAGCCACAAATATTATAAAATATCTTGGAATAATTCTAATGAGACAAGTGAAAGATTTGTATGACAAAATCTTCAATCATTTGAAAAAAAAACTGATGAAGATACCAGAAGATGGAAAGATCTACCATGCTCATGTGTCAGTAGAATTAACATGGTAAAAATGGCCATTTTACCAAAAGCAATCTACAGATCCAATTCAATCCATAAAAAAATTTCTAACATAATTATTTACAGGCCTTGAAAGGACAAGTCTAATCTCACATGGAAACAACAACAACAAAACCATGATAATTAAATGAATACTGTACTTCATAATAACTTTCTGAGATATCACCATCCATGATTTCAAGTTGTACTTTTGAGTAGTATTCACCACATGGTATTGGCATATAACAGACATACTGATCAAAGGAATAAAATTGAAGATCAAGACAAAAATCTACACACCTATGGACACCTGATTCTTTTTTTAAGAAACCAAAAATACACACTGAAAGGAAAAACATCTTCAATTAACGTTGCTGATCAAACTGGATGTCAGCATGTAGATGAATGCAAATGTATTCATAATTATCACCATTAACAAAAGTCAAATACAGGTGAATCAAAGATTTCAACATTCAGGTTAAACTTGACTGATAGAAAAGAAAGTGCAGAATAATCTTGCATGCATTGGCACAGGAAACAACTTCCTAAACAGAACACTGATAGTGCAGTCATGAAGATTGACAATTAATGGGACCACATGAGGCTCAAAAGCTTCTGTAAGGCAAAAGATACCTCCCTATATTTTAATGTAAGCTATAGCTTTATTTGAAACATATGTTAATTATGACCTGACATCAGTTATAGCAGGCATTACTGTGAATAAAAATGGAAAGACAAAAATCAGGTCAAAGTGACTTTTTTTTCTTTTCTTTTCTAATACTCTATTTGCTTATAGGTTTAAAGTCTAAAAACTCTAACATCAATACAGAGATTAGTGTCTGCATTGGGGAACATGATTGTCAAGTTGATCTTCCTTGAAAACCAGCAGTAAATAAGTGAATAAATAAAATAGATTTTATGGTAGACGGTCCCAAGTTCTATGGGAAATAGAGAATATGGGATATTAGAGATTCTATGCATCTGTAGGCATATACAGAAGTAGGGTGGTTCTTTGATTTTTCTTCTGTAAAAATGTTGAGGTGAAAATTAATGTTCATATGATCTATTATGTGTATTGAGAGAAAATAGTCATAGGCTAGAGTAGATGAAATATCAAGGTATATTTTTCCTCATTTGGAAACAGTTCTGGTTCTTTTTTGCTAATCTACATCTGTTGCAAAATGAAGTTTCTTTGATGAAGGTTGAAAGCTACTGTTTTCTGTGGGTATAAGGACAAATATTTAGAAGGCAGTTAGGAATTGTATTCATTTAGGGGAGTGACAATAGAATGTTCTAATCTTGGTTTTGATATCTCTGTAGTGATGAATAGTTATCTGGATTTACAATAACAGGAATGATTGCCTCCAGTTTAATGGGTATTAAGTACAGTGAGACAAACATTGATTACTCTCAAACTACAACTATTCACCCATGGCTGTGTCTTATTGGGCTGGATCTTGTTTTGCTGAATAAACATTCCAGTTTGATCAAAAAAAGAGAGATATACAATAAAAAGAGATTCAAAGATGAAGAAAACCTCTAAATGTTTTACAGTGTGTTAAGAAATGCAGGCTTTGGAGAAAAAAGGTTAAAGTTCTTAAAATAAAAAAGAAGGAAAGAGAGTAATTGGGTGTGGTGGCATATACTTTAATCCCAAAACTTGGGAGGCAGAGGTAGACTGACCTCTGTGAGTTCAAGGTATGGTGACACCTTCTGTTAATTACAGCACTTGGGAAGCAGAGTCAGTCAGTTCTCTGTGAGTTCAAGGACAGCCTGGTCTACAGAGTGAGTTCCAGGACAAAGATACACAGAAACCCTGTCTCAAAAAGTATAAAAGTAAAAATAAAAGAAATAGAATTTTAAAATAAAGCCACATAAGGATGGGAAACACACAGAGAATCTGGATATTGTATGCTATTATGTTCTCTTTGAGTTGTTTAGATGCAGAGGAAGGAGCAACAGCTGCTAAAAGATATTTGTTTTTTAATGCTGCTGAATTAATCCAAGATAGGTATTTTGAAAATACCTTGACTTCAAAATTGAAATCAAAAGATATGTTACTTTGGAGAAGAGGTTTTTCTTTTGTTTCCACAGAAAATGAGAAGTTGTGGATTCATTCTGAGTTAAGAAAAATCAGGTTTGATCAAGAAAGACCACCTGAGAAATCTCTTTTAGGAACAGATGTCTCAGATGTCTGAGTTCTTGTCAGGAGCCATTTCCCTCCTAACAATCATTACAGGAACCATCACCCCGGGGAGTCTGCAGAGAACCCCACACCCATAATTATGTTGAGAGTTGTTCTATTGACAGAACCTACCCCACACCCAATTAGCTGTTATCTGTTAGCGGAACCCGCCTCACATTCCAGCTATCCAGGGAACTAGGTGTGTCAACTTGTGAATGACCTCTTGGCCTACGTGACCTGACCGAATGTAACCTCCTGGCCTACGTGACCTGGACCACGTGACAAGAGTCCAGGCCCCTGTGCCCCCTCCCCCAATTCCTTACCCTATATAAGCAGCAACTAGGATCCTAATAAACGGAGGCTGTGACAAACTTAGCATGGCCTCCTCCTTCTTTCCTAGCCCATTCCCTTCCAGGTAGCACCCCTCCGTGACCCTGGAATAACTGATTGCAGGGTGGGTTACAAACCCCTAGACTGAGTGACCCACCCAACACAACCGACAAGTTCTACATTCAGAACAGATTCAAGATTGCTACTGATATGATCAGGACTCACTGGATACTTCAGTCAGGACTTAATTATAATTCTAAATTTTCTTTAGGTTCCCATAAGATTATCAGCACCCCCAAACAGCAGGAAGTAGCTTGGAAATCTACACTCATATTCCCAAAAAATGAACTATGGATATTTTCCTTTGTTTAGAATGTTGGTTACAAGTTGTTATGGCTAATGGTCAGTAGAAAAGCTAAAGAAAGGATATTAAATTCAGAGTTCTTTTTTTTTTAAAGAAGAAAAAGTGGTGTGAGAGAATGGTCTGTATTCTGTCAATTATATTTTAAATAAATGCTGGTTGGCCAGTAGCCAGGCAGGAAGTTTAAGTGGGGCAACAAGAAAGGAAGTAGAGGCAGGTCAATGAGAACAGAAGAATTCTGGGAAGAAGAAAGTCTAGTCTGCAGTCCTGACCCTGCCACAGAAGGAGCAAGATGTAACTACATCACTGACTAAGGTACCAAGCCATATGGCTAACACAGGTATCAATAATGGGTAAATATAATTAATAAGAGTTAATAAGAAGTGTGAATTAATGGGCCAAACAGTTTATAACTAATGTAGACCACTGTGTGATTTCTTTGGGACTTAATGACTATGGGGACCAGGCAGGAAAGAAACCTCAGACAACATACATGCGACAATAATAATTAAAAATGAATGGGTCATGAATTTGAAAGAGATGTTGACACGTGGTAGAAATTGGAGAAGGAGTTGCGTGGAAATTATGTAAATATAGTACTCAGGTATAAAATTATAAATAAATAAATGGATGGTCTAAGCTGATTTTTGAACTCAACCTTATTCTTAGAGGTAGGTACCCTAGTGTATACTCATATTTTGCCTCATAGTGAAAACTCATATTCTGCCTCAACAGAAGACAAAAAGAGTTAATTGTTAAGTTAGATCTGTAAAATTTCATGTATGTATAGATTTCATCAAAAATAATCCCCCAAATAAAAGAACTGTTTCACAAGTGAGAAAAGTTAAAGCTTTTAATAAACCCATGCATGCCATGAAATATGTTTTTGATATTCTCTTTAGTATGGTCAACTGTTGGCTATTTCTAGAAAATTAAAATTCCAAGTGACACATGGAATTTTGAAACTTGAAAGTAGATCTTAAGGGACATCAAAGTCTTCCTACTCTTTGTTCACTCTGGTTCACTCACCGAAATAAACCATGTGTCACCAAAGACATCATTGATCCCTAGAAAGAGACACTGCTGTGACCATCTGTGTCCCACTGTCTACATTGAGAATGACCATTTTGATATAACATACAAGACCAAGCCAACTTTTTATATGACTGAAACCTTACCAAATATCTTAACTGCAAAGACAAATGGAATTTAGAACTAGTACTAAAGGCATCTTCAAGTTTTTACACCAAACATCCTGTACAATATTGTGTGACTTTATCTTGGGAAATAAGAACAAATATCTATACATCCAAGATACTATACCAGTCACAGATTAGAGAAATAATTTGACTCAAGTCCAACTTAGTAAGCAATATTACAGGTATGCAGTGAATAATTTATGTGGGTGAAATGACTCAAAAGCAGTTGTGTTCCTGAAAAGTTCATCTTGTGTGGGTGTCCACTCAGAAACCAATATCCTTGAATCTTACTCCTTTTATAATCATAGGCAGGGACTTTGAGAATCTTGAAAATTTCTGAACTTCCTGAGACTTTCAATATCTTTAGCATCTGGACCATTATGAGCCTCTTAACACTTTCCATTATGGTATTTGCCAAGTGGGAAGAAATAGCTACATATTTTATTCTACAAGTATTGCCATGGCTGCTTATGAAAGCCATGTACAAGAAAGATGGCCCATAAAATTCTTAAAAAGGGGAATCTATTTATCAAGTTCTAGAAACTTCAAAAGAACTACATTAAAATGATTGTAAAAGTTTGGTTAGCAAAGATCCCATAGGCTCATATATTTGAATGTTTAGTCAACAAGGAGTGGCACTATTTGAAAGGATTAGAAGATATTGCCCTATTGGAGGAAGTGTGTCACTAGAGGTAGGCTTTGAGGTTTTGAAAATCCATGCCAGGCCTGACTCTGTCTCTGTCTCTGTCTCTGTCTCTCTCTGCCTATGGATCAAGGAATAATTTTCAGCTACTGCTTCAGCACCTGGCTGCCTGCCACCTTGCTCCCTGACATGATAATAATAGACTAAGCCTCTGAAACTGTAAGCAAGTCCTCAGTTAAATATTTTCTATTGTAGGAGCTGCTTTGGTCATAATATCTCCTCACAGCAATAAAACAGTGGCTTAGATAATGATAAAGAGGTGGAAATTTTTAATAAAAAAATAAAAATAAATAAAAAATCTTAGTAACAACTGTAAATCATTATTCCATATTAGTAATAGGTCAATTTCTGAAAGATCCTTATATCTTTGGGGGATTCAGAATCATCCCTCCTTGATTGATAATGCTCATTTTTCAAGGTAGCTTTAACTAATTACAGTTTTAGATAGCTATTTTGAGCAAAGGGAAACAGGCTGCTCCAGTTTCCCAGGATGTACCTTGTACTCGACCAAGGCTCAGTGGATTTGATTAGAACAACTGGCATGGTGCTGCTGTTCTTGAAGTAAAAAGAGCAAGGAGAATGACATCTGATGTCTGAGTCTTATGGGACCTTAATATTTAGTTTAGAGTTCTACTGTAACAACAAATGATTATATCAAAAACTGCCAATGGGGGAGGCATAGAAGTCCAGAAGTCCATCATGTATATGTCTCTGCATAGTAAAAGAGCATGTGTGAAAAGTTGGGGTGAAGTAGGTTATTATGGACATGAAACCAGGACCAGGGTGGCTGCTTGAAGTGATGACGTGGTGACCGGGCATTACCATAGAGATGTTAGACCTTTTTCTGCAGACTGGCTTGAGACTCTCTAGGAAGACAAGGATGATTTGAATCCCGCACACTCCTGCCTCTGCCTCTGAATTGTTGCTGAATTATGGTATTATAATTTTAGGATATGATTTTATATCTGAGCTGCTTAAAATAGATCCTTTTTATTAAAATATAAATACATAGCTCAGAGAAATTCTCTTGCATTAAAAATTGAGGCTTAAAATCTGAGAATTATTTCTTTATAGATTATGAATGTTTTATCAGATAATAAGCAAGTCATTTGATAGAAATCTCCCTTAGTTGATTTCATTTTTCTTCTCTTTGTACATCTGGGAAACTTACGCTGGAGCACTTTAAATCCAACAGAAGTCTCCACAGAGCCTCTCAGACAAGTTCAATGAAATACAACGCTATAAAGAAAGAAGATTAGATATTTTTTAAATTATTGTTTACTGAAACTACACAATATGCAACCTGAACTCGGCTGAGTCTGAATAGATAAGAAAAATTCATTGTAGGTGTTGCGTAATTAAAATTTATTTATTTTATATGCATGTGTGTGTTTCTGAGTATAGAGATTTATGTATTTATACATAAATATACACAAGCATGTAGGAGCTTGAGGATGTAAAAAGATGGTGTCAGATCACCTGGAACTGGAAGTACAGGCAGTTGTGAGTACTTATGTGGGTGTTGGGAAGTGAACCAGGATCCTCTGCAAGAGCAGCAAGTGCTCTTAAACACTGAGACATTTTTCTAGCTCAATGACCAGTGTTAGTGCAGGTTTAGAATACGTCTCCAAATCAGATTTACTGTGGTAAAATTTACATTGACAAAATTCACATCTTCTAAGGCTCTTGTTACATGTAGTTAGGTAAGCCCTGCCATACAAAATTCCTCACCATTGTAAACTGTTAAGTTTTTCTTATTTAAAAGTAGTCTAACCCCTCTTTTTCTAAGTTATTAGACTTTTTTAATGCCTCAGAATTTTCAAGAATATGCTGCATGTGATATCATATTCTATAGCTCTTGGGTCTTCTTTCCTTTACTAAAATAATAAATAGCTCCTTAGGTGTCCTTTGTAAATTATTATGTATAGCTCATTTCACTGAGTAGTAATTTTATGAAAGGCAGTTTCTCAATATGTGTACTTGATTACCAGAGTTAAGAAAGTCATTCTTTCATATTTTATTAACCTTTGACATGCAACAAATTTCATACAATTTTAAAATAATTATGTTTGAAAAGTGTATATATATGCATGAATGCATTGTAGAGTTGAAAATAAGAATCTGAATGGAATTTTAAATATTTTCCTGCTTTCTTTTGTTCCATGGCAATGCCGTCTATATTCTGTTCTTATAAAAATTTTACATAATAAAATTAACAAACTATTATTATTATGATGATGATGAGATCAACATCTTTATTTCAAAGAAATTACTTTTTAATTACCCATTTTGTTATGTATGTATGTTCATATGCATATTGTGTCTGGCATATATACTTACTCCATTTTTGCCATTTCAATAATACTTAGAATTGCAACCTATGACAATCATATATTTTTTTCCATGAGCTTTCTCTATAATGCAGGTAGTTTATTTTGACAGTTCGCCTATCAATGTTATAAAAAGTATCATATGCATTAGTAGACATGTAACTTTATTTCACCTGATCATTTATACTTCAAAGTTCATTGTCTCTGCTATTGACTTCCATGGACGTGACTATTGTTTCTCAAAGTCTTCCTATGATTTTTACATATCCTGGTATGGTTCCAAATTGTCATCTTTTCATGACTTAGTCAGATGTCATGACAATTTCCAGCTTTATCTATTGTAGTAATTGTGTAGAAATATATATTGTGGCTTGAATTCCATTAACGTGATGATGGATAGTTTCAGCATCTTTTCAACATTTTTTTTTGCTACCCATGAAACATTTTTTACTAAGTGTGTATATAAACTACTCAGTTTGACATTTCTTAATTATATTGTTTTCTTATTTTAATCATGAAATATTGCAGTTTTATGTTTTCAAGTTGACTAATGTTCACTCTACCCAAGCAGGCTCATTTAACCCTTCTTATAATATACAAATGCTGCCATAAATTCTTAAAAACAAATAACAGTGATTTTGCCATATATCCACAAATGTTTATTAATTCTACCAGTATTGCCTTTATTTTATTTTATTTTATTTTACTTTTTGCTGTGCTGTTCAAAAATGCTTTTCAATTTGCAATAATCTCTGATCAGGAACAATTATTTCCCTTTATGTATATCTGAAAAAATTTAATGAAGTATGTAAAGATGCAGCCTCTTATTCATTTGGCTCTTAGGAGCCAATTATCTTTTTAGGATAATTAAAACTGTAGAAACATATTACACAGATGCTAACCCTAACCCTATTTTATTGTCAGACTGTGACCCAGCGTTTGACACAAACTGTGGGAGAATGGCCTGAAATATTGGTTAACACTTTACAAAGTGTCCTACAGTTTAGTGTCTATATTAGTTACTTTTCTGTTTTTGTGATTAAAATACCATGAGAAAAGCAGTTTAGGGAGGAAACTGCCTATTATGGCTTACACTTTCAAAGACACAGTCCTCATGATGGGGAAGGTCTGGCAGCTGGAGCTTTGAGTATGCTTAGCATTCAGAAAACACACGAACCACATTTCATCTATACATAGGAACTGAGAGACAGAATAAGAGATGAACCAGGCTATAAAACCACACAGAACAACCCAGTGAAATCCTCCATCAAGGCTCCACCTCCCAAGAGTTACAGAGCCTTCCCAAAGAACACCATTAGCTAGGGACTAAGTGTTCAAACAAGCAAACCTGTAGGGGGATTTCACACTCTCACCACAAGAATGTATCCTTATTGAATGACAAAGAAAACTCAAAGCTAGAAATGAACCAAGATGTTGCAGTCTGTATTTCTTGTCAATTGAACTTCAGAATCTTCTTATGATAGAACAATGTGCAGTGTTAGATTCATAGCATTTTCTGACTTCTCATGATGGCTGAACCATTACATCTCCATTAGATGATTGTTCCTTTATTGTTTAAATAATTTTGTGGTTCTCTCTGAAAATGATACTACCAGTGGTATAGAAAATAATTAACATTTTTAATGCCATAATTCTGTGTTTTTATGCGCTAAGCAATACTAACATGCCAGTCATGATTTTTTTTGTGCCAAAGGGGGAAATTATGGATGCATGTGTATGTATGCATGGATGTATTTATCTGTACATCTGCATACCTATCTAAGTTTTTGAAAGTTAAAATTAAGCTATGTTCTTTGTTTCTGGCTGAATTTCCATTCACAGTCTTGGAGTTATTTTCGAGAAATCATTTTCATGTTTAAAGGTTTTTCTGAGGTAAAACTCATAGCCTCCCAATTTCCATGCAGTCAAAATTTGATATAGGATGAATGCTGGAACCTTCTATAAAATGCTGAAATATGAGTGATGAAACTTACTGAAGAAACTGTGACTTGGCAATCAGGGTTTCCACTGTTCTCCATAAATTTTTCAACTCAGCATTTTCTGGAAAATCTAAATACTTCTGAAAACCATGAAAGCTGGCAATGCATGGCTGATCAAAAAGTACAAATTTATATGGACTCGCATTCAGTAAAGTGGCTCTAGGTATTCAGCTAGGTAAGTGTACAATGCTGTAGATAAAAGATGAAATAGATTTAGGTTAAGATATATTAACCATTGTTTTATATATTTTTACAATTTTAAAATACTCCCTTTAAAGTTGCTTTCTCCAACTGTTCACAGTTACAGAGGATTAGGCTGATAGTAGAATTGGAATGGTGGCATGTACTATATATTCTAACAATCTTGAATTAAATTTTGTACCATCCATAATCTCTTAATTTACAGCAAACCTCATGGCTTCATGATAGAGAGGATTTGGGAGAATGTGGAGAATTATATTGACGTTAGGTTTTATGACCTAATACTTTGCTTTTTATGTTCAAATTAGCTTTATTGTTTGCACCTCTGAAATGGATAATGCAACTGCAATAGGCCTTATATGGAATCATTCTGCACCCATGCTTAGCATACTTTTTTTTTTTCACCGTTCATTCAAAGCTAAGGGGCTCAGTCGTTGAAATCAGACAATATGTGTTACCCAGGCATTAAAAGCTCATCATTGTGAGTTTCTGTGTTTAGTAGAAACCAGTGGAAAAACCCTTGAGCATGGTGTCTTCAAAGGGACATCAAGTCCAAACTGCTTATTCTAGGTACAAAATTAATACTGGAAAGATTCAGAGATTTCTCTGAGCCATTTACTTAATTAACTAATAGTAAAACTAACACGATCAATACAATCAATACACTTACCAGTACAATAATTATTAAATATTGTCTTACCACTTTCTTCTCTCTTATCTGATTATATCTCCCTCCTAATTATTCTGTCACCAAGAAGGAACCTTTTGCCAGCAAAGTTGAACCAGTTTTTGTCAAAATTGAAGAGTAAAATTTTAATACTAAGTAGCGGCAGGGTGCCAGGGATTCATTACTGCTCTTTTTCCTAAATTTTCTCACAGTGAAGAGCTGTCACAGTTTGAGAGATGAAGAAATGCTTTGCCTTCAAGTTAAGTTTTGGTACCATGCACACATTCATCCTAGTACTTCTGCAAACTATGCAGAAACTGAGGAACTATTGCCCATACTCCTAAAACATTGCTGTAGAGAAAATGTACTTTGATGCCCATTAATTTTGATATGGATTTCTTAATAAAGTTGCTTTAAGTTTGATAAGGAGTGATTGATCTTTTCCTGCTTTCACTTCATTTGTGTACTCTATATTGCCTGTGTCATATATTAATGTAAATCTAAAACCACACAAGTATACAAAATAGCTATGCAGTAGCTGGGCTGGTTGGTGGTGAACACCTTTAATCTCATCACTAAGCAGGCAGAGACAGATGAATCTTTGTAAGTTTGAGACCAGCTTAGACCACAGAAAAATTCTGTCTTGAAAAATCAGACAAAAACAACAAAACAAAACAACCAAAGATATATAATAATAGCAAAAGCATAAAGTAAAATGGCAATCTTGTCATTTTCATCATTTTTATACAGAAAATCCACAATAAACTACAAGAAAATCCCTACCTATATTTTCAGTGCATTCTGGATGTGTGAACGCAGAAGAAAACAGGTTAGCCACTTGATTCCTTCTGTCAGCACTGACCTCCTGCAGGGGCCATGTGATCCACAGCTAATCCATGCTGTCTTTCTGATTGGCAGGCATGAAGTCCACCTCCCACAAGGAGATCCTGGAAGTTGGCTGCAGATGGTGGGAAGTGATTCTGTTATCTACAGTGGGAGATTCTTGGTCTTGTAGTCTGGTGTGGTGACCATGACATGCTGCATCCCAGGCTTTATTCATCTGCCATCTGAGTCCAATGAACTGGGACATTTCAGAAGTGTGTGTCACAGTGTGAAGGAGGGTTTGGTAGTACATATGCTGTGTTACTTACAGGGAGGTGTAGTCCCCCACTTGTCTTTTAGAGCTGGAAAGTGAGTCTCAGATTGTTTCCAGTGCCTTTGGCCGAAGGCTTACCCATAGCCTTCAGGATAAAAAAGTGCCACTGTATTTTACTTCAATACCATGAAAGATGATTGATTAATCACTGTGAATAAAGTAACAGATTACATAGATGATGCTTATGAACATGTCTTGATCCAGAGAAGGCTTTTCTCCAAATGTACATGTGTATTTACAATGGGATAAATGCAAACAAAAGCCAAGTTTAAAACAAAAGAAAGAGGTTATATCCGTCATTTTCATGAAGGAGTTTTGCACTGACCATCCTGGGAACTGTAAGAGGAGATTTTCTGTTCTGCCCTCCCACTCCTCATCCCAATAGCTGCTTCCAAATTACCACACAGAGACTTAATATTAATTACAAATGCTTGTCCAATAGCTCAAGCTTGTTACTAGCTAATTCTTACATTCAAATTTATCCATATTTCTATTTATGCTTTGTCACATGGTTCATGGCTTGCTACCTCATTTTCTACACAGACTGCTTGCTTGGTGGCTGACTGGCATCTCTCCTAACTCTGCCGTCCTTCCCATCATTCTCAGTTTGATTTTCCCACCTAACTTCCGGCCCAGATACTAGCCTGTCTGCTTTTCATTAACCAATAAGAGTAGTACATATTTACATTATATAGAAAGATTATTCCACAACAAGGAAGAGAGAGGAAGATACTTGTGCACATAAATGAAAGGAAAATAATGTAGGATATGAGTTTTTTTTGGAACTGTTTAGTTAATTGCAGTTTCTCATGGAAAGTGTACCCTATGCATACCTAAGCATATAATAATAAAAGGGAAAATGCTACCATCTACACCACATTCCTTCACTTGAACATTGGGGACATGCAGTTTTCTTCTATTTTAATTATCACTCTTTACTCTTTCTGAAGGACATTTTCAGCAACATGCAAGCTCATTCACTCCTGCTTTCATAAAGCTTGCATTCAATAATATGGTTTTCCTTTAGGACAAAATATGTAGAACTGTCTAAACTTTGAGTCTAACCTATGATTTTCTTATTAGTTGCAGAGCTGTTGAACATTCCTCTCCACCAGTAAAAATAAATCTGACTCATTTCATGATCACCACTAGTTCTTCCAGAGGCTCGAAAAGCTTTGCATTTTATTACATATGATAGGAGATGGATTTATCTGAGGCATAATCGGAATTCAGTTTAGAACCAAGAAGTAAATGGCACTACATTGAATGCAGTGCCCACTTCTGACAGTGGGAAGTCTTCCCCATGGGCATAAACAGGCAGGCTGCATCTCCACCACTGATACAATGCTGTATGTGGTAACTATCTCCTTAAGGACCATAAATAATGTTGGGAAACCTGAACATGAATTGTGTTAGAATCCTGGAGTGGTTTTGACATGCCTCTTTGACATGCCACACTATATTTACCCTCAAGTTCATATCCATGTCACCATCACATCAGTGCTGAGTAGTGTTGCTTTGTGACTACATTGGCTTCCAGAATGGGATAACACTAAACCATGCAGGTGGTCTCCCCATTTTAACACTAGGTCAGTTTTTAGAAGTTGTTGTTCAGTGATGCATAGCAAGTGCTTCCGATAAGATGAGCATGCCAATGTGTTTTTGAACATTTTAAGAATTTTACTGAAGTTCTATCCCAGAATGAAAAGATTGACTACCAATTTTTCAATAAACAACCCACAAAACAATAAAATGAGAATATAACTGCAGCAATTTAGCTTATGATTAATCAGCTCACTAGAAGTTCACTCTGTTATAAACATTAACTTGAGACTTGCACAAATCTCATTGAGTATGATATTGTTATCCATTGAAAAGGATGGTCTAGTAAGTATAAGAAGATACATCATTTAAAAATTAAAATGGTAACAATGTAAGTATGATGCTGTGGTTAAAATATATTGAAATTTTGTTCACTCTTTAGATCAGAAAAGGGTCTGTAATATAGAGGGATGATGGGAATAATGGGTAGATCGGTATGAGCTTACTCACACTAATAATAATAATAGTGAGCAATAGAGTGAATACTTGTGAGCTATTATTTATAGAGAATTTACATTGTTATAAATTCTTGTATATTCATACAAATTCAAATTATATTTGTTATATTAAATATGCTTCTATTTCCATTTAAAATATTTGTATACCTATGCAGTTATTTTGTCATATTGAATGCATGCATATTTCTACCTCTAAGACGTTTTGTAAATTGGTACATTTTTAAGATATATTTTTTGTATTAAATTATACATTTCTACCTCTGATCAAGATACTTATACATTGTTTACATTTTGAGGTCATTGTCCTCATTTGCTGCAGAGTTGTTTAAAGATTGTTTGATATTCTCATACAAGGTATTAGTATTTAAGTTATACAGTTATTAAGTATTAAAGGTCAATAGTCATATATGTGTGTTATACTTACAGTTAGACTAATCAGGTCCTTTGTACAACTAGAGATTGTATTCTGCATATATATGTAATCTTTCACCACTTCAAAGAGCTGTAGAACATGGCATTTAAATAATTTAGGGTTATGTTGACGTGAGACATGATTACTCCTGATAGCACCAGTCTATTCCCAAGAGAATGTTTAGCACCAAAGACACTCCACTTGGAATTTGTTTTCTTCTTGTCAAGACTGCCCTTTGTGTAAGGAACTGCCCATTCCTCAACCACTGACAAAATGCACGGTATCTGGACTAGCCAATCAGGATACAATAAAAAAAGAGAGAGAGAGAAAGAGACTACCAAACCTTGCCAAGACAGGGAAAGATAGTTTTAAAAATCTTCCTGCCTCTAAAAATGGTCTATCCACACTTAAGGTCTTATCCACAGTTGGCTTCTCCAGCATTGCAAATGTGACTTTGATTGCTCAGGTAGGCAGTTGTCTCTGTCATCTATTGCACATTTTGGAAGCTGCTTGATTGCACTTCTTGACTACTCAAATAATATTGTCTCCCTTCTCAGGCCTTCAATGGGGTTGAAAATTAGATAGTCATAATTACTTTTCTATTATGATTTATCCAAGCCATTTCTAATACAAGACTTAGACTCCTTAAGATAAAATAATTATTAAAACATTCAGCATATGTTCCTTGCTTCATATTGTTTATACTGGTTGTAATTCTAATATTTTACTTGACATATGTTCTTACAATATATAGTTTTGTACTGGGTTTGAAACTCTCTTATTTAGAACAAAAAGGGGAGGTGATGGGAAACCTCCTTCAGCCAATGGCATTTGAGAGGCTGGACCATGTGCAGCATGGCTTTGGGTACCAAAAGGCCAAAGGAACTTCTTTCTTGATCTGTTACACTTGCCACACCTAGATGTGGGATCCCATTTCTGTTTCCTCATTGTCATCCATGAGTTTGCCTTTTAATTAAGAAAAAAACTTTTTGTATGCCCCATTCGAAAGTAGTGTGGGATTATTTGATTCATGTTCTCCCCATCTGACGTGTCCGCTTCAGAGAGAAGACTACAGGTTGGATAGAAGAAAGGGTTAAATTTCAAGGAGTTTACAGAGGACACCATTAAGCATATATCACAGAACATGCTAGATCAAGCTGAGATCACTTTTTTTAAGATTCTTTACTTTTAATACTGATGCAGCAGAAGGTCCACGAAGATATGAACCTTATCCCAATCTTATCAGCATACCAAGAAAGATTTTGGATTGCTACTCAGTACTGTTCTTGCATTAACACACATTTCATTGCAAAATTTTACACCCCTCAGTGTGAAGAAGAAATGTTCATGATTGTGGCTCTCTTTCTTCTTTATTAATTATTCAAAACCCTGCATTTATTTTTTTCTGTCCTATGGCTATCTTGTGATCCTGTTCATATGTGGAAACTCCTTTAATTAAAGTAAGTTTTTGTGAAAAGAAACACATTATTAATTCTACCAAGGCTGGTGAAAAAGGACACTTTACATAGGTGCATTTTAGTAAAGCTTTCATTCCTGATGGGAAGATAAGCTCAGTGGATCACACCAAGTTCAATGAAAGAAAGATGAGCGAACCATAACAACAAAGAAGTAAAGATTCTTTGCAAAAGTTTGGCTTATTCAATTTGACCTATCTTGGAAAGTCAAATGTGACAGGTGACTGGAGTCTTTTTGTCTATAAATGAAGTGACTTTCTACAGGCATAATTTACTTCTCTTCAGGCCATCCCCTCTCTGTTCTGGAGACCCTCCAGTAGTGGGATGCAGCCACTCAGACAGTCACGTTTCTACTCAATAAAGTTATTTAATTGTAGATATTAATTACATCAAGAAAACGCCTTCACAGGAACATCTCAATTTTCTTTAACTGGAAAAATGAGTATTGTATGTTCACCAAGTTGGTATACAAAATGACTCTTCCATGACACAAGAGGCATGCTGATGCAAGCCTTCCTGAGCTATGGGAGGTCATCTGTCATCCTGTAACCACTGGGTTAGGTAAAACTGACATATTGAAGATGTATGGAATAAATACAGCAAGATTTGTACCTTGAAATGCAGGGTTAAGTCACTGACAATATTAATTTTCATCGCTCATGTGTGCACGTGTGTGTGTGTGTGCATGTGTTTCTGTGCCCATAGTTATATTGTGTTCATGCTTGACCAGAAGTGGGAGACCAACCTCAGCTATTGTTCTTCAGGAACCACAAAGAAAATAAAATTTTCGTACAGGGTCTCTAAATATCCTGGAGTTCCCTAAAATGGCTTGAACAGTTTCCCAAATGAGCCACTATGATTTGGCTCTCTGTCTAACCAGTTCTCAGTTTAAAATCCTTTACATCCATGCCTGGTTTAGCTTTTTTAATGTGGGCACTGGTTGACTGAACTCAGAGCCGTACTTATAAGACAAATTCTCTATTACCCCAGACTCTTCAACTTATTTTATAAGATTCTTTGATTCATTTTATAGAATAAAAATAATTTATTTAGTCAAAAGACCATGGTGCTATTAAAACTTGGTGTTGCATGCAGACAACAGAATCCACAATATCCCAATCTAGGTCATCCAACATGAGTAATAATAAAAAGTATTAAAATAGAAACACTTGTAAGTTTACTATGATTTTGCATTAATTTCTCTCATGAACATTACCCAGAGCTATACTGGGGAGAGAAATTGGCCTATGTATCACTTAAAAATTTGACTCAACTGCTTGGTCATAATTGGCTTGATCTTAGGGACCAGCACATTTCCCAGCACACTGACTAGTGAACAATGATTTGAGGTCTCTCATTAAATAGAAAATTCTGCCTTTGGGGATATCTTAATTAGCTAAGTCCAAATCACTCTTAACAGTATGTGGGCAAAACTTTATGTTTTAAAGTAAAAGTTGGATCTACATGAGAGAAAGATATAATATTTGACTTTCTATGTCTAAGTTACTTTACTCAATGATTGTTTCTAGTTCCATTCATTTACCTTCAAATTTGTCATTTTCCCCTTATAGCTAAATAAAATGCTACCTTGTTTATATACTGTGTTTTTATTACTCATTCATCAGTTAATGAACATTAGGCTATTTCCATTTTCTACATATTGTTAATTGAGAAGCACTGAACATGGATGAGTAGGTATCTCTAGAGTAGGATATAGAGTCCCACAAAAAGTACATAAAGGTTCTAATTTCCCATATATTTCTGAGCAATTGTTATCATTTTTTTTATCTTAGTCATTCTGATGAGGGCAAAATGAATCTCAAAATATTTTTGCTTCATATTCCCTAATGGCTAAGCATGTTGAACTGAATTGCACTAAACCTATAAATTTCTTTTGACAGAAGGGTAGTTTTCACAGTACTAATTCCACCAACCTATTAGCATAGGTAATTTTTCAGTCTTCCATACTTCTCCATTTCTTTCTTCATGGAATTAAATTTTTCATTGTAGAAGTCTTTGATTTACTGTATTAAGTTTGTTCTAGCATTTCTGTTGGTTTAAGGCAATTGTGAATGGAAATGTTTCTTTGATTTCATTCATCCCATGTTTGCTATTGGCATATAGACAAGTGTCTCATATACTTGTAATTTTGCTGTTGTCATTATGTCTCATGCTGACCAAACCTTTACTAGTGCCTGGAATACAGTCCTCACTTTTCCTTGCCCCCTCTTGATGTGTGAAAAAGTTCCCTCCTTTAAACTGAGGTTTCTTCCTAGATAGACAAAGTTGACTGTTGTTTGAGGTTCTGATTATTTCTTACTGTGTTAAAATCCTTGTGCATCATTCCCATATGTTATATCTCAGTTTTCTTGTTGTTTACCTTCATAACAAGGTTTTCTCTTACTTTCACCACTCTACTTACTATGGACTGAAGCTCCTTTTACCTTTAAGCAAGTAGTCCCATACTGTAGGCAAAATGCAAATTATTGATTCGCACACCACTATCTGCATACCTATCTCCTCATCCTCCAAGACTGTTGCTATTATTAATTCCAGAAATATAATAAGGATCAGTAGTGAGAGGATACATCCTTGCAACACTCCTATGATTGCCCTGGACAATCAAAATGCTCCTCAGAACAGTGGCTGAATGTGACTGAGATGACGTCTCAAGAGGAATCTAGGTGTTGCACAAGATATTAAGAAATATCTCCAACTACAGAAGGAAGTAGACTACAGAATATGAAAATGGTGCTTGAGATACTTTGACCGTGTTATGAGAATGAAAGACAGAAGATATCAAAGACAACACTACTAGTAAATTTGCATGGCATAAAATGAAGAGGAATACCCAAAAACCGCTGGATAGGCAGCATAAAGGAAGACTGTGGAACCTTGGATATGACAATAACACAAGCATGTAGGGCAGCACATGATAAGAACAACTGAAGAAGCACCATAAACTGGCTGCCCATGCATGCTTAGCATTGCCGGGCATAAATGATAATGATGATACTGATAATGATGATGTTATTTGGTGTGTTGAAGAACTATTGAGTATATATATTTATTTTGTATTCAATCACTTAACTGAAAGTGTGGATTTGTACTAGAAGTATTTTGGCTGAATTTTGGAATTTCTTATAGAACATGCTTTCATTAGCATCCTCTAGAACCAAAGAAGCATGATCATATTTCTTCCTTGTTTGCCTTTTCTTTATATTAACTCTAAGAAGAAAGGGAAATCAATAGAACCAAGAACTGGCTTGAATTACAATGTGGTAAACCAATGGGATTGTTGGACTTTTTTTTAATTAATTTATTTTTTATTGAAAATTTCCACCTCCTTCCCTCCTCCCACTTCCCTCCCCTCCTCCCCTACCCTCCCCCTCCCTCTCCAGTCTAAGGAGCAGCCAGGATTCCCTACCCTATAGGAGGTCCAAGGTCCTCCCTGTTTCCCCCAGGTCCAGGAAGGTGAGCATCCAAACAGACTAGGCTCCCACAAAGCCTGTCCATGCAGTAGAATCAAAACCCAGCACCATTGTCCTTGGCCTCTCAGTCAGCCTCCACTGTCAGCCACATTCAGAGAGTCTGGTTTGATCACATGCTCCATCAGTTCCAGTCCAACTGTACTTGGTGATCTCCCATTAGATCAGTCCCGCCATCTCAGTGGGTGGATGCACCCCTCGCGGTCCTGAACTCCCCGCTCATGTTCTCCCTCCTTCTGCTCCTCATATGGACCTTGTTGGACTTTGTACAGAATTGTGATTAACTCTGAAAACTGCATGACAAAAAACCCAGTCTCAGCATCAGTGAGAATGAAAAAATTGCTGCATTGTAGAGGTTTTTTTTTTTTTTTTTTTTGATTTTTTGAGACAGGGTTTCTCCTTAGCTTTTTGGTTCCTGTCCTGGAACTAGCTCTTGTAGACCAGGCTGGTCTCGAACTCACAGAGATCTGCCTGCCTCTGCCTCCCAAGTGCTGGGATTAAAGGCGTGAGCCACCACTGTCACTGTAGAGTTCTTTATGTAACTAGTTTCCTTTCCAACAGCAGCTGTTCACAGCCTATGTCTTCTGAGAGAGAGGATGCAGGCATTGTGAGAGTTTCTTGTGATATCCATGGGATTTCTGAGCCTCCCTCTTTTCTTGTGTGACTCTTAAGATTGGCAATGGATGAGATAAAATTACAGTTATCACAGTCATGCTGCTGAGAGAGCAAATTCCTTCAAATGAACAGGCTTTATACTCCTCATGGGAACTGTTACAACCAATAAAATACCAACTACATCCATTCATTTTTATACATTGATGAATCTAGGTCTATAAATGTTTACACCACATTACATTCTAGGCAATAAGGTCTTGGTAGGGGCGAGGGTATATCTGTAGTAGGTAGTAGTTACACAGTGTCAAAGAGAGCTATGTAATGAGATAAGACCTTTTATTTATTCTTATCAAATTGTGTTTTTACATAAATCAGTGTTTTATAATAAGTTTGGTCTACTTTTAATCTTTATTGAGTTATAATATTGATTAAATCATTATTTAGTACAACTTTATTTTGATCTCACCCAGAGTCCCAGCCAGAGCTAAATAATGGGACTCTCTCTTCTTTTCTTATCTATCTGTCTGTCTATCTATCTATCTATCTATCTATCTATCTATCTATCTATCTATTATCTACCTACATATCTCTCTCTCTCTCTCTCTCTCTCTCTCTCTCTCTCTATATATATATATATATATATATATATATATATAT
>JABTXL010004107.1:176721-246721 GCA_025134845.1 Neodon shergylaensis
TATATATATCTGGCTGGGACTCGTTATGTACAGCAGGATTGAAATTAGAAGTCTGTCTCTGTCTCCTGAGTGCTGGAATTGGAGATGTGTGTGGAATCAGCATGTTCCATTAAGTTTAAACCATTTAATCACAATGACAATTATACTAATTTATGTTTATCTATTAATGGTTTTAACATTTAGAATATATTAACTTCCATTTTTCTTATATACATTAAGAAGAAAAATCATGAAGCAAGTCACTAAACCTTTTTATCTTGATGGATTGATTCTTCTATGTTGTATTTACACTGAAAAAACATATTAAATTGAAATCCCTGTAAATATCTCATCTGTATTTTAGCCATCAGTTAGTAATTATAAGAGAAAAATATAGCTAATACTTCTAATGAAATCATTTATTTAGCTTTATTATAAGTATAAGTTAAAATGGCTGCTCGAATCTATCTTTACTGCTACCAAATATGAATAGATAGAGTTTTGAGTATAGAGGTCCTTAACCACGTTGTAGAGGATTATCCTGTTCCTTTCACTATTTCTTATCTTAGAAAATCTCTTGGAGATAAAATGATCACATATCAACCAAAATCATTTAGATCTATGTTCTAAAGTGATGGTTTGCATGACATTAAATTTCCAGTGCCGACTCTAGTGTGTTATTATTTTATTATGTAGTTTGTGGGCATTTACAGCATTACCTTACAATAGAAATAGAATCTACCTGCATTTTTCCTAAAGGACACCACACCCTGGGAAACACTTAGAGATTCTCCAGCTGTTTCTATTTTTTTTATTTACTTTTTTTTCTCTTTTCTTTGAATGGCCAGAGCCTACTTCTTGGCAGCAGAGAATGATGTGTTTGTTCATTTATTTATTTCATTCTCATTTCCATTGTGAATCACTGAGATAAGTCTCCAAGCAAATAAAACATCGCAAGCAGCAACTTATGGAATAAAACTAGTATCCAAAAATAGCATAGTGTGATAGGTAAAATATTTGATAAATACTAGGTGCTATGGGAACAAAGAGGAAGATGGAGGGTTCTGTTCACGATGGCCAGATTCCAAACACCAAGGCACAATTTGCACTTCTGCTACACTTAGAGAGGAGCCAATTTTCTGGCTCCCAAGCCAATACCTTCATCATAAGCCCACATTCATGTTGTAAAAGTGATTTACTTTCTTGACTCTAAGATCTCAGATTCCAGAGGTCTGGTAGATGAAAACCAGGTCATCACTGGTTTTTGTACTTAAGTTATTTAGCAGGTCCTCATTTGACCAGTCAAGTTTGTGAGTATAACCTTTACTCTGAGGAGGAGACCATTGAGAGACCCTGGTAGCTGATGGAGTTCCTACAACAGAACACATGGTAGGGTGCTTCACACAGAAGTGGCTCCAGATAACTAATATGGCTGTCTTGAGCTGCCATTGATAAGTGGTTTACGCAGATATGAATTCGTCGCCTAGAAACTCCCCATTTAGAAAAAGCAATGCCTATGACCTGAATGTGAAACACCAGGCAGTGCTTCATTCTCAGCCACTGTACTGGCAACCGGGGCAACAACAGAGATCCCCAAAATGTAGAAAATAAAGAAAAGAAAGACATCTTTGGACTTTAGTGGTAAGACCATGTAGAACAGGCATCTCTAGTCATGGTGAACACAGTTGAAAGAACTGGGCAAGTCGCTACACCAGTTTCGTAACCACAGGTGACAGAGCCTATCATGACTTGACAGAATTTATTATATCAGATTTATGTTGAGGCCATGACCAGAGAAACATATTATTCTAACACAAGACTGACAAATAATATTTTTATAAACATTTATGCAAACACTCTTTCTAAGGAAATCTACTAATATTCAAATTCAGTGTTATATTTGGGTCCTTACTGGTCAGAGGTTGCAGTCTACTGTGGCCTGGAAGCTTTCTCCAAGCTCGGCAACATGGACTTTCTCCCGAGAATGACTTCCTGCTCTCTGCTTAGCCTTATCTGGAGGATGGCTCTAGTCCTGAATGCCTGGCTTATCTCAAGCATGACCCTTGACATATTCCCTGCAAATGCTTTTCCCCTGCTGACCATGTAGTGATTAAGTAACATGCTCTAGCTATTTTCATGGGACTGTGCTGCCATAAATCCAGCTTTATGATAGAAGCATGCCATAGGGTTTCTCCCAGGCTCCCTGATCTTATATATTTCCTATACTCAGGAATAAAGTTGAGTTTTTCAGTGAAACTATCTTCCAGGGGGCAATCTCTATTATATACACAACCATCTCAATCCTTTTATGTGTTTCTGCTCACTCCACCCTCATAGACAAGTGGCCAATGATCCCAAGGAGAAAGAAGGTGCACAATAGTACATCATGATTAGGGACATTGTATTCCGAGAAAACTTGGTGGATTTAACTGCTATAATCAATCAATAAATTTCACTCTGAGTGTAAACAAACTCTTTCCCATGTGTACATGCTCATCCAGAGCTTTAGTATTTTGTAAAATTTAGGAAAAAATATCTGTGGCCATTATATGAGCAAAGGTTCTAACAATGTAGCTTTCCTGGACTTAGGAAAGCCCATGTTCAATGACTGGTATTAGAAGAGAAAGAAGGGAAAACAAAGCAATTTAGGAACAGAGAAATATATACGGAGCAGCATCAGTTGTGTTCACACACTTCACAAAACATTTCACACCGAAGTGTTCTGCACTGGAAAAAGAGGTGCAGACAGGGTGGTTTCTGTAAGACAAATAGCTGTTGTGATCTGACTGCCCTCTCTCCCCCTGAATGACAGCTAAATTTCCTTGTAATCAACAAGGATGTTTTTGTTCCTTTGGGCTGGTGGTTTTCCGCAGAAACGTTCCCAGTACACAATGCCCTGATCTTGACCTCTGGTTGCACATCATGTCTCTGGACAGCTGCCTAAAGATAAAAGGCTCTAGATCAGGGAAAAATAAATGTTATTCTTCCTCTATCATTGAAGCCTTAGTGTCATAATTCTGGCACCCTCTGCCAGTTTTGGTATCCACACTGGCACAACAAATAACAGCAGAAGCTAGAAAGAGTCTCCACTCAAATGACCAGAGTGATATATCCCCCTGAATACACTGACTGCAGAACTCTGGACTCCAAGAAAGTACCCTAATAAGATATTGTCTTCAGACCTCTGGATTCCACAGCTATAAGAAGATAAATTTTCATTCAGTTAAGTCACTTAATTGTTCTCAGTACTGTATAGAAACATAGTAGAAAAGAAAATAATTGAAATACATTCAGAAAATTAACAGATGATCACACATTTATAATAAAAAGAAACACCCAAAAGATAAGAAAAAACAGAATTTTTTCAATCTATGATTAATATTTTTAAACAAACGAAAAATCGTAGTAGTTTCTACAAAATTTATTGCTGAAAATGGAAAACTTTCCCCTAATTTCATGGAAGTTGTTGCACTTCTTTTATCAGTGTATCTCTTTGAGTGAACTAATTTTGAAGAATTGAAATGCTTTCCTTACACATTTAACATTGTCTCTGTTAGTGTAAAGTGGACATAATCTAGATAACACGCATATGTAAGTGAAGTTATACATTTGTTCCAATAAAATTATTTCATTCTAATGAATTCACACATGCTAAAACCATTGCACATTTTAAGTAATCCAGTCAAACTCTTACCCACTTCCAAACTCCACACATCTCACTCAAACTCCTTAGGGTTGGGATAGCCATTCCACAACATGTAGCTTCACTTAGAAGTTTATACTTTCATTGCCAGCAACAGTTTTACTCATTCTTTAGGATTATGGTTCTTGATATTTCAATATTCCAAAGATTCTACCTTATCAAAGTATCAAAAAAATCTGGTGGATTTGAAATTAGAAGAGTAATAACTTTGTAAGCTCTTTCTTGACTAATGTGTTCTTTGGCAAATGTTATTAGCATTGAAAATAAGAGAAAAATGTAGAGCTCAATAAAAATCACTTAAAAAGTTAAAAAAACAATAAATTTAAAAAAGAAAATAGTGAATTTATCAATATCACAAAAGTTCTGTGCTGCAGGAAGTCTTACAGCTAGGGGTTACCCGCCCATTGGGGCATGGCCTCTTATACTATATAAGCCGGTGTAGAGCCTGCATCTGCTCTCTTTTCCAGCCCCTCTATTCCAGCTGTGGGATTTGGTTTCTGATCACTGTTCAAGCAGAGTATTCTGATTTGTGAGTCTACCCCTAAATAAATAACCATCCATTTCTCAATTCTGAGCTAGTGTGGGATTTCTTATAAGAGAGTTAAAGAATATATAGTTATAGCTTTCTTTAGTTATGACAAAAGATGAAGTCGATATAAATATTGTAACGGTAATTCTTGCTGAATAACTGTTTTTTATATGTAATTTTATTATGTTAAAGTTAAAGCCTTCCTTTTTGTCTAAACAGAAAAGGGGAAATGGTGTAAGAGGTCCTTCTGTCTTTGTGTTGCTTTCATTGGTTAATAAAGAAACTGCTTTGGACCTGTTGATAGGGCAGAACTTAGGTAGGCAGGGAAAAATAAATGGCATGCTGGGAGAAAGAAGGCAGAGTCAGAGAGAGATGCCATGGATCCACAAGAGACAGATGCTGGGAATTTTACCTGGTAAGCCACTGCCATGTGGCGATACACAGATTATTAGAAATGGGTAAATTAATATAGGAGTTAACCCATAAGAAACTAGAGCTAATGAGCCAAGCAGTCATTTAATTAGTGCAGTTCCTGTGTGATTATTTCGGGGATAAGCTAGCTGGGCATCCAGGATGAACAAGTAGCCTTTTGTTGCAACAGCACTGAAAACATGTTTAACCAGTATTTTATGATATCTTCCATTGGTCCCAGAGGCAGTTAAAAACATTTCCATGCAGGTTTTCATACTACTATCTCAGGCTTTTTTTATTTTATAACTACCACTAGTAACTCAACATACACAATACAAAATATTTATATACCATTATTTCTGATACATCATTATGTATTAAAATAATTAGCAAGAACTATTTAACAGTGCTAAAGATGAGCAATTGACAAGACTTTAGGAACAAGAGAGACACTAACTGTAATTATTGTTAGGAAGGTTAGGGAGAAGAAATAGTTATGGTCCCTTTGGAGAATAGTTTTATAGCACATACTAACAGCTATAAGAACTTTTATGGTCTTAGGCCTATGAAACCCAAGCATAAATGGAAAGTCTAAAGAAATTATTATGCATATACTTTTATGCTTTCACAGAAAAGAGAGTCAGTTATATAATATTATACAGCGTGTTGTACATTAGAAAAAACCTAGAGAGAAACTATAGGTCTGGTGTTCATGTTTACTAAAGCATATGATTGTTTTCAGACACTGAAATTTTATATATCTATAAAATATCAAAACTCTATGGACTCTGTTAATGATCAGGAAAGAATAAAGAAGTAATTGTGAGAAGGTACATTAGCAGGGCTAAGGACACTTTGATTTTAAGAAGGAAGATAAGGGTTAGGATAGGGAGCAATGGAAAAGAATTTGCCTTCCATGTGCAAGGTCATGGGTTTAATTCTGGGTACTTGTATAATGCAAAAGGGTCCAATATTTCAGAGCCATTCTTGAACATCGCCAGATTCAAGGGCTGAAGTCCTTGCAGACTGTTAGAGTAGCTCCTTCTTTAAAATCATGAATAATCACTTATGGATTCATTAAAAGTAACAAGGATAACCGCAAACTCTTGATACACAAATAAGTGTAGAGGTGCCATTATTGATCAATCCAAAATATGGAGTAAGAAAAGGAAGGCTTTGTGATTTTATTGTAAAGACCTCATAGAATGATTATCTGTTGCATTCTAAGGCTTCTGTCAGTAGCCTCCATTTCTTATGCTACACAGACCAAAAACCTTGAATCTGACCTGCGCAATGCATGAAGGAAGTACAAGTCAGAAGATAGATTATTGCATCACTGGGTACCATACACCAGGATTGCCTAAATATTTTTCTCCATATTGGGGAGTTTTATGGTTAGTAAAAAATGGACAATGATCAATTAAAAATGACCTGATTTGTAGATCTAGTTTTTCTGTCCAGACCACTTGCTCCCAAATGACTAGTAGCCACACTACATCTCAAATAACTAATCCAGAGACTTAATATAAGTTATAAATATTCCTAGTTTGGTTGTCTTGACTATTCCTGTATGGATACTGGCCAATCAGCTTTGTATTAAACAAATCTGAATGACAAACTTCAGTGTACAAAAGAATTATGCCACAACATTTCTCCCCTTTTTGTCTAATTAAAAAGGAAGACTTTAACTTTAGCATAGGAAGGTTATATACCACAAAATAGTTATTAAGTAAGAATTGCAATTCCAATATCCAACCCATTTGTATTTGAAAAATTAGAGAAAGTATTCTATTATTTATGTTATCTTTGGACTCCAAAATTTTTACCCAATTTACATTTTATCATAACTAAGGAAAACAACAACTAGTCTTTAAATCCATCAAACCTTCCAGAAGGATGAAATGTCACCTAATGACAGGGACACCAGGCTGCCTGGACAGTCACCCAAAGTTGGTGTATAATGTTGGTGTATACAACTCTAGCCTATGGACCTAGCATATCTGACAGACTTTCCTGTGAAGCAAAATTTTGAAGGACTTCCTACCTTTTCTTGGGAAAATTTGATAGTCTTTTTTCTTGTGTTTTGCTAGTTCAGTTTGGACAGTGACTGTCAGCAGTTAAGGTAAGGACAATTTCTTGCCCAAATGGCTAATTTTTTTTCCACAAAGAAAGCAAATTCCATATGGGATTTTTTTGATGCCCATCATCTTCTCTGAAGTAAAGTGCTCCCAGGAGCAGATGTCTCATGGTCATGAAAAGCCTTAGGTTATTAAACATATTAAATGTCATATTCCAAAGGCCTTTTAAGTGTTAGAAGACCATCTCTCTATTTAAGAATATCTGCTTATGACCTTGAAAACATATCTAACAGGAATATAGGTTTGACAATTTTAGATGACTGTTAATCTGTATTTTTAAATATACATTACATTTTAAAATAGTCATAAAGCACAATAACCCAAATAATAGAAACATTCATACATTATAACAAAATTAACTTTAAATTTGTATCAATACACAAAAATCCATACCAATTTAAAATATTTATGGCTAGTAGTTGCCTTTATCTGTTTAATTATAGATTCAATAACCTACCCTTTTATCCTATAATGCCTGTATTCCCATTTTCTTTTCAGAAAGAGATCTTTAAATCTAATCTCCTTTGTTCAGCTTTTTTCTGACCATTACAAATAACAATTTGTAACCAACCCCCCTTAAGTAATAGCAGACATCCATAAGGCATAGTACTCTAGACTTTCTGTTGTTTGTAGATGTTACTATATTTTGGGGAACCTTCAGAAAACTGGGATAATTGTGACGTTCCAACAAGGATAGCCTGTGAGACTGGACCACCTCAGCCATCAGCGTTGAAATTGTTTTGAGTGTAGAATTTTGAGAAGACAGTAATAGAAGCATTTTGAAATTCTGGATCACCTAGGTCATCCATTTCATTGGTGTTTGGTACTCTTGCTCTGAAAATACATAAATTTTTAAAGGTAAAAATACATATCTGCATTAATATAAGCATACTCTGTTTATTGTGCATAAGTCAAAGATGATTTTTTTATTTTACGTTAGAGCAGGTAAAATGTGCATCAATTGTCTTGTAGTTCTTCTAGATTCACTTCTTTATGTTTGCATTTAGATTTTTCAGGGCATCTTCCTTGATCAAATCTGTTTTCCTTAACCTGGAATGAATTCAAAGCCTCTCATTTCTTTTGGAAATAAAAGTAAAACCTCTCCCCAAAAGCAACAACTTGAAGGCAATATATTCTTAAAATATATAGGTTGGTTGAATCTAGCAGTTTTTATAATTCAATGACAAAAATTTCAAAGACAACACAATAACATACAGAATCCAGATTCTGTATATTTTCCATCTATACAGGTGTTATTATATTTTTTATTATTCTATTATTTTTCTAAGGCCTTTTTCTACTCTTTTTCTTTTGTCTTACAAGTTCCTATATATTTTTAACACACTGTAACCCGGTCAGAGGTTTTTCTTTTTCTGATGCTTTCTTTACTGCTTATCTGTAAACTTTTCTGTCTGCATGAGCAAGAAGCCTAAACCTGTCATACACCGTGGCTAAGAGAAGTCTCTATGTACTGTGGCCTAGATGAGATATTGCAGGAACCTGCCCCACTTCTTAGCTCATGGTATTTGGCAGCCTGGTCCATCTCACATGAAGCTGTCAGGCGATGTATCTCAGCATTGTGGCATGAGACTGTGAGACAAAAAATCTGTGCCTACCTTCATTTTTGTGTGTTTTGCTCCTTTCTAAACGCTTTTTAGGTCTTATGTGGATCTACAACTCACATTTGGAGTCATTTCTAGTTGGAGTTTCCCTGTCCCTGTTGCTTGTTCCCAAACAGTAGTCACTTTCCAAAGAACTGGCTTGCAGACTTGATGTAAATTATAAATGCTCAGCTGAGAGCTCAGACTTACTACTAATTAACTCTTACACTTCAACTAAGCCGCATTCTTATCTATGATTTTCTAGATGACTTGGTAACCTTTATCAATACAGCATGCCCATCTTGCTGTCTCGGCATCTACAGGCATCTCCTCTATCTCTGTCCCTCTTCTTCCCATCATTCTCCTAGTTTGGTTGGTTGTCCTGACTTTAATTCCTGCCTGACTGTTGCACAATCAATTTTTCATTAAACCAATCTGAATGACAAGTTGTCACATTATTCAAAAGGGTTATTCCAGTGCACAAATTTGTTATTTAGACAGTATAACTATGTACTAAATATTTCCATGATTAAAGTGAGCAGCTGTGCTCCTATGATCTTTGTGATTATGTACAGCTATAGAAAAAGTCGCATGAACAAGGATGAACTAATATTCTAGAGAAAAATCTATATCAGTTATTATATCTTCCAGGATATTTCTACAATATGAAAATGACCTTTTTTCTTTATACAAAAATTCTCTTCATTACAATAAAAGAGAGGTTGAAGTGCCTCCAAGGTCTTCAGTGACAATAAATGGAATTCCTTGTGTATTGGGGATTGTATGCATGAGGAATTTAAAACGGCATAGATACTCAGAAAAGCACTTGACCATTACTACTATTACCATCCCAGTTCATCAGACAGACACTGATGCAAGATATAAAATCTATGACTTACAGCACTGGAAACTCTGACAGGAAATTTTGGCTTTATTAGGCACTTTTGTCTCTACTGAACACTGACTATTTTGGAACCCTCTCTGTAAAACATAAAGATATCATTTTATCCTTGAGTAACTATGTTTTCCATTCCATTGTGTAAAGTGTGACTTTTTTGTGCAATGACATTTTACAGGATTAAAGATAATAGACTATCAAAATAAGAACTTTATGTAGAAATTCTAAGTATGATTTGTCAGCTTTGTATCACGAGTGAAACATTCTCAACAGAATGTTCAGTGAGTAAAGCTTAATATTGAATATTCATTGTACTCTTCAGGAAGTGGAAAATTAGAAGGGAGTTAGTGTTAGTTTCGAGCATTGACTGAGCAGTAGTTCTATGGGAAATAACATTGCAGGACCATTGTACTCTGCAAACCTAGGGGAGATTTACATAAACTGATAGAAGAAATAGGGACTAATTGACCCTTAAGTTGGAGCTAAAAAGTAAATATGATTTAGAAATTTAGTTCATCTATATCATACATGAATGGAAATATGACACACAAAAGCACAGAGCTTAAGAAGTTCCATTCTTGATAATGTAAATCAATGATTGGAGGTTGTAGTGTTCCCTGGAGTAAGTCATGGGAGATAAGTTAGGGGAAAATGTAAGTGAGGAAATAAATACAATACTTGAGCAGATTAAGGACAAGTTTCAAAATTCCATTCTAGGGAAACTTAAAACACTCTTTTGTTCTCTGTTTAGTTGACTAACAGGGACATGCATTTTTATATAGAAAACAACATTTTAATCACTGTAAGTATAGCAGATACTCACTTGCACTGAATCCTTAATCTAAATGTTGTGTTAACAATATATTGCATCCTTTAAAATGTGAAAAATAATCTATAAATACAAGTTAAACATATACAATTTAAATCTATAAATATAATTTAAACATCCATATCAGCAATATCATATTTACATAAATGTGGAACAAGTATCATTCAGACAGTTACAGTTGCTGGTATGTCATTTCATCTTTTCATGGATAGGCTAGAATTTTACAGCTAATACTTTGGTGCCTACTTCAGATTGCCTCCAGTGTCTATGTTAATTTAGTACATTCAGTTGAACATGAAATGCATTCCTTATGTAAGTAGGACCTAAGTGTTGTGGTCTGTGTGGAACTGAAGTTTTCCATATGTAAAAATAAAGCAAAATTTTGAAAAGTTAAACTGTCTATAATGAGAAGAGGATGATTTCACATTATGTAAAGGGATAAATGATACTTCTGAATGAGTTAATCAGAGGAGGGATGTGAGAAGGCACCCTGAGGAAAAAGTACAGGAGAAGAAAGGGAACATTCCTGCGTCACTGTCACCAGGACATCAAGTGTGTATCTCACTCACAAAATTACCAATATTATGAATAGGAAATTCCCAAGGTTAGGGAGACAAGTAGACTGATGGGTCCCAGCAATGCCTGTGTTCTAGTCTCCAGATCCAATAGATACAGTATTTTAAAGAGCAAACGTACCTTAAAGGTGTGATTTCCTAAAAATTGAAAGAATCTTCTTTCATATAATGCTCTCAACTTAAACATATTGGTTCACAGGAGTGAGCAACTTTCATGACCACATTGAGAGAAGAGTTAGAAGATTGTCTGAGAGAAACGAGGAACTGCCTTTTAGATAAAAGAAGGTCTTCAGAAGCCAAGACCTGGGGACACTTGGCATCTTGAAACAGAAGAAAATGAGTTCTCTGCCAGAGTGTGCAGGAATGAACAGTGCCCTAAGAAACGGAGATTGTAAACTAGTGGGACTCCAGCCAGACTTTCAAAGCTGCCAGGTTATGAATTTGGGTTGCTTTAATCCATAATTTTGTGGAAATTTGCTAAAAAGGCAACAAGAAACCAAGGCTATATTGATGTGATTAACTCCTTTTTGCTATTGAAGATCTGGGTTGAGGAAGTATGAAAGCACAAGAAACCTTAGGTTGCTAAATCAACACAATGTAAACACTCAGCCTCTCTAGAATAAGCAAGAAGGTATTAGCAAGTCCCTGAAAGCTGCATTTAGTGACTGAAAGTTTCTAATCTTTCCATCTTACTGTTCTGATTGGCATGTCCTCTAGAGTGAAAATAAGTATGTATTTTCCATTGCTGTGAGATTATTACATGAAGCTAAGCTTACCACACAGGATGAAGTAGGCATTTATGGGTTTGCTGTTGAGCCAACACACCCAGCTAAGGGGAGCAAGAGAAAATCTACCATTCACTCTAGTTTTAGAAGAGCTAGAGCTGGGTCAATAAGCTCAAGTATGGGGTGAAGAAAGTCCCCTTACAGAAGGCAGTAGAGGTAGGCAATGAGAGAAGAATGGCAGAGAAATCTAGAAAGTGTCCATAAGAAGCATCTCTACAATCAGATTTGATTTCTGTGATGCCATTTCATTGAGAAATCTCATTATGCAAGCAAATATTTTCTATCTGGTCTATACCTATATTTTCAACTTGCTTTTTAAAGACAAATGTCAAGTTACTAAAAAAAAAATCAATGTGAATACTTTCCAAATGCCTCAGAAGGTAGAGTTCTGACTTGGCATTCATATTATCACCCAAGATGCAGTTGCCTTATTATTTTTAGTTCATAATTTGCAAAATGTAAAGGTTTCTTTCAGGAATAGTTATAGCAACACTAATTCTAAGAATTAAAAATTGTTGCCTTTCATAGCCTTTTCAATTAAATTGCAATAATTTACATTATATGTCTATTAATAAATATATTACTTCCACAAGCAAATTTGCATGATATACCTTTATTTTAATAACTGAACACTTTTTCCCGTGCACATATTTCAAAATAAATGTCCAAGGTTCCATTCTTATGACTTCTGATCAATGTACTTAAGTAAAGACTTTTAGCCAGAACTTCTTTTAAATCCAAATGTTTTAAT
The DNA here is from genome assembly GCA_025134845.1 of Neodon shergylaensis. Classification (NCBI taxonomy): domain Eukaryota; kingdom Metazoa; phylum Chordata; class Mammalia; order Rodentia; family Cricetidae; genus Neodon; species Neodon shergylaensis. The sequence goes on from JABTXL010004107.1 coordinate 188,921, forward strand.
TACCACAGTGTATAAAACAATCTCTATGATAAAATTATAAACATCTATGCTTATGGTGTGACCAGGCTGTGACGACTGAAAACCTTTGAGAAAACTACTATAGTTTTGTATGTCTATGAAAAAAATTAGTTGGAAAACTATCATGCATAGGGAGGCAAAGTTATCTGTCCCTCAGAATCTTCTGGACTCTGTATTTCCCAGAAGAGAAAAAAGTCATTTACTTTGTTTCTGTAGGTAAATAATTACATAATCAGTGCTTTGTCCTTGCACACCTCAATATGTGTGTATTAAGAATCTTATTTTTCATAATATCACATAAATTTCTATCTCTTTTCAATTGGTGTCACAGCCCTGTATATAAAAGAAATATTAAAGTTAGTAATTTCAAACACATAGGATTGTTATACTATGTGTATAAGAAGAAAAGAATACATAAAAATAATAGGTTATAAACCACCTTCAGCAGAGACAACAGGAAGAAGGTTGAGAGAAAGGAAATAAGTAATGGGAACATACAAAGACATATAAAAGATAGGACTGACAGTAGAGGCTATGGTTTCTGGATGTGTGCTAATGTTCTCCTTGTACAAATTACCTCATTTAATCAGATTGATGATATGATAATGGTGTTATGATCATATTATTTTAGAGAAAAAGTTACTAAAACAGAGAAATTGAGGTATTTACTCAGAGGTGTGTGGTTAGGAGGGGCGGTTGAATAATGACAGGTGCAAGAGCCTATTTTCAGAGCATCTTACCACTACTTCCAATCAGGAGAAGAGGACATCCATAGCAGAGGTAATATGAACAAGGAAAAAGCCTGAAATATGCTGTAGGAAAGCTAGATAGCTCAGTATAATATAGGCAGAAATTTCTGTCCCACCCAGTCCCACAACAGTTCAGTCCCAGTGAAACACACCGAGGCATATATTAATTATAAACTATTTGGCCTATTTGCACAGGCTTATTATTAACTAGTTCTTGCATCCTAAATTAACCCATAATGCTGTCCTTGTCTAGCCACATGGCTTATGACCTTTTCTCAGTGCAGCATTCTTGACTTGTTCCCTCTACATCTGGCTGGTGACTGCCTCTTTCTTTTCCCTTTCCCAGAATTCTATTAGTCTGGTGGCCCGACCTATATTTCCAGCCTGGCTAATGGACAATCAGTGTTTCATTAAAGCAATATGAGTGACAAATCCTTGCAGTGTACAAGAACTTTATCCTACAGCAGTATGATGGGCCAGAGACCATGGGACAGGAGTTGTGGAACGAAGATTTGATGGAAACACTATGATCCAGACAATGGGGCTGGTTGGTGTGTGCTTTTTGTGTGAAAGATGAAATAGATAAATGGGACCACTTAGCTTTAACTGTAAGGAGAGGACAGCCACAATCAAAGAAAAGCAATACTGGTATTCTGAGCATTAGAAAGATGCAGTGAGCTGTCAGGACACTCACCTACTTTGTGGAGTGATTAGATTTGATAGAGAACTCTATAATGGAATAAGGATTTATACCTTGCTGCCATTTGTAAACACTGAAACCACTCACAAAGAAACAGAAAGGTTAAATTCTTCAAGCATTTTTGTCCATTTGTTATCTACCTTGGAAATCTTTTGGGCATTCTTTAGGTTTTTCTGTGACTTTGAAGTCAATTAAAAATTACTTACTATCATCATAAATGAATGGAAGAGAGACAAGACACTTTCCTTCAACTGTTGTGACATCACAGAACAGCGGGATCCCTTCTGTAGGCAAGAAATGTCCCTTCAAAAACTAACTCTGTGAGGTCAGACATTTGCTTCCATCCCCTTTCTTTGTGAAACCACAAACTCAGCTTTCATCATCATTTCAATGAAGTCACAAACATCTGCATTTAGTCCCCTATCTCTGTGAAGTCAAAGACTTCTTTCATCGCTATTTCTGTGAGGTCATAAACTACTTTCATTCCCATCTCTGTGAAGTCATCTACTTTTTCCACCTCCATCTCTATGAAGTCATCGACTTCTTCCACCCCCATCTCTGTGAGGTCATAGACTTCTTCCACTCCATCTCTGTGAAGTCATAGTCTTCTTCCACCCCTATCTCTGTGAAGTTATAGCCTTCTTCCATCCCCATCTCTATGAAGTTATACACTTCTTCTAGCTCTATCTCTGTTAGGTCATCGATTTCTTCCAGCTCTATCTCTGTTAGGTCATCGACTTCTTCCTCTCCCATCTCTGTGATATCACAGATTTCTATTCCCCCATCTCTGCAAAGATACAAACATCTACCTCCTTCCTCATCTTTGTGAAATCATAGACTTCTCTTCTATCCCTATATCTATGGAGATATAGAATTCTGCTTTAATCTACCCTCTCTATGATGTCATGACCTTCTGCTTCTATCCCCATGTTTCTGTGAAGTCATAGGTCTCTGCTACAATCCCCTATCTCTGTGAAGTCATAGACTTCTTGCATTCCCACTTCTGTGAAGTCACAAATATCTGCTTCCATCCCCTTTCTCTGTTAAATCATAGATCACTGCTCTGTCCTCATATATGTGAAATCATAAACCTTGCCATTCATCACCCATCTCTGTGAAGCCACAGACATTTGTCTTCCTCCCCCATCTCTGTTTCCAACTTGTTTCATTTTAAGTTTAGGGTAAAAAAATGCAGCAAATTGCCTTTTGGTGAGACATTTTCTCAGTTTTGTAGACATTATCTCACCAACAGATGTTTCAGTAGGTGAAATAGTCCAGGGACCAATTCATTCCTATCTTTAAAGGGTAAGGAGGTTAAATGACTCATTTATGGAACTGAAAGTAGAGTTCAGCATCCACAACAGACTCTCTGTATAAGAGCATCTAACAAATGTCTTCCAGAAAGAGAATGAGCTAAAGGCTATTGAAATTTTGTCATTTATTACTGAGGATGGTTTATTCTAGGTACACAACATCTGCTTTCTTGTGAGACATGATTCTGTAAACAAGAAAATCAAATGACCTTCAACTTCAAGTTTCAGGGGATTATTGTTACAAGCAGGTACAGAAAAGTTTCTTGTTTTCAGCATGATTTATAATAGGCATTATGTATGCTATAGCAGGCCACTCTGTGAAAATGGATTAGGATAAGTCATAGGTATATGTGATAGAAAGCCCAGTGTCTGCTTTACAAAACTGATCTACTTTTGAGTCCTTGATTCTGCTAATGTAAAGTAATGTATAAAAACAACAACAACCAAAATCCATACCCAGTGAAGGTATCATTTGTGGGGAGATCACTTCATCATTGTCAAAAGATAACTTCACCTCTTCTCAAAGTATTCTGTTTTCCTCTGTATTTATTAGTTTGTATGTAAGTGTATGTTTTTTTGTATGTTGAGGTATGTTCATGTTTCCATGTATATAGCATAGCATGCATGTGGTGGTGGGAGAAAAAGTAGAAGATTTAGTTTTCTTCTTCCTCCATGTGGGATACAGGAATCAATGGAAGTTGGGTCATCAGTCTTGGCAACAAGTACTTTTGAGTGATAAGACATCCCAAAGCCTCATTAAAGAATAGTTCACACATTGTCTTTAGAATCTAGTCATCAGCTTCTCTTCTTATATTCTGGTGGTTAATTTTTGACCTATACTTCCAAATGTGCTTCAGTCCTCCATGGTCACACAGTCTCTTAGTTGAGCTTATTTACTCCTCGCTTGCTCTCTTGGGCACACTCCCTTCTCTCTATACCAGCTCTCTTCCTTCACCAGGCAAAGACTGACTTGAATCTGCTTTTTCTTGTCTTCCATGGATCTTAAAAGACAATCACAGAAATTATTTCCTTAGTACATGTGTATGTTCCTGTTTTTAGGAAGTGCCATTTTAATCTGTTTTTCTCTTCCTATAAACCTACTTTTCTCCTTGAGTTTATCATTCTCCTGTGAAATTATTATTATTTCACACAATGTAAATAAATTTAATTTACTTTATTCATTGTTTATCTCTCCCATGCATCATGCCCCTTGTTCTGACAAAGAAACAGCTTTGTACCATTCCATTCATCAGAAAGAATCTTAAATGCATGTTGTGCCTCTGCTAGGGATTATTCGTTGAGAGAGGGTAAACAGCATTTATAATCAGTAGAATTGTTGAAAATTTAGAAAATGCTGATAAATTAGCAACATGTCTTTATGGAAAATGCCCATTGTCTTATGAGCCCATAGAAAATCTTTCATGTGTTTCATTCATAAACCAAACTGTGTAAACTGTGTATAAATGATTCAATTTGAAGTATGAAAACTTTGATTTAACATTGGTGTAAAAGGGAATACAGGAGGAAAAATGAACAGCTATCTAGAAAATATTTCATGGGTAAAACCATGATTTTGTGACTTACTCTGTTCTGAGTTTTTCTACATTTGAATATCTGGTATTTCAGAATAAATACCCAATTATGAAATTAAAATCAAAAGTTGGTTTATACAGTCTTCTAGTCAGCCAAAACCCCAGGGCACTCTCTTTCCTGGCAGATGCAGACTGGGAACCTGGCTCATGGCCCTCTCAGCATACTTGTCTTGGACTCATCTGTGTGTTTTAATAGTCATGGAAAGGGAACAACTAACACTTTTGTTGTTTTTATTGTTGTTGTTTTGTAGAGAAAAAATTCCAATCTGCTAAAAGTTTTGTGGTTTCATCTTTTTTGTTGACATCTCCATATAGATCTTTTGAATTTTCTTCTAGGAAAATTGAACTCCTCCTTATTATTAAAACTAAATGCTACATAGTTTTAAGAAGTAAACTGAAGAACACTAGACAGAAAAATAGACTTTTGGTATTACCCCTGACTTGATAACAGAAGACTTTAAAGTGGAATAAGTTTACATTGACTATTACACTCCTCTGCTCTGTAGCTTGTCCACTAAACACTTGGTTCTCTTTAACTTATTCAGGTGACATCACTCACTCATTATCCTTTCTGTGACGTCACATACAGATGAAGCTAGATGACTCTAAGTGACATCATCTACTCAGGTAATCCCTGGTGATGATTCTAAAGGCTTCAGTGCTACTTCAAACGTCTGCTTCTTATTTTATTTTTTTACTACACAGCCCACTTCCATCTGCCAGGATTTCAACTGCAACCACCCCTGTTCTGTCATGAGTACTTGCTCCAGCATCTACCACTAGGGATGTGGGGCAGGGCAGTGTTTTCTAGATTTTGCATAACCTGAGAAGTATATCTCACTGCCAGCTATAGGGGTCCAAGAAATTAGCTGCAGTTACCTTGGCTATCACTTCGCACCATAATGTTCCCCACGGTCTAGAATTCCTTCCCTGTCTTTCCTTTTGTCAAAGACAGTTTTATTCCCATTATATACTGTGTCCATTCAGGGTCTAATGGCAAGTATTCTCATGGAAAGGGATGGAATTCTAGAAAATAGATCCATATCTATCACCATGCACAAAACTCAAGTCAAAATGGATTAAAGACCTCAATAATAATCTAAACACATTGAACCTGATAGAAGAGAAGGTCGGAAGTACTCTACAACACATGGGCACAGGAGACCACTTCCTACGTATAACGCCAGCAGCACAAACAATAAGGGCAACATTGAATAAATGGGACCTCCTAAAACTGAGAAGCTTCTGTAAAGCAAAGGACACTGTCATTAACACAAAAAGGCATCCTACTGACTAGGAGAAGATCTTTACCAACCCAGCAATGGACAAAAGTCTGATCTCCAAAATATATAAAGAACTCAAGAAACTAGATTTTAAAATGTTAATTAGCCCAATTAAAAAATGGGGCACTGAACTGAACAGAGAATTCTTAACAGAAGAAGTTCAAATGGCCAAAAGACACTCAACCTTTTTAGTGATCAGGGAAATGCAAATCAAAACAACTTTGAGATACCATCTTACACCTGTCAGAATGGCTAAAATCAAAAACACCAATGATAGCCTATGCTGGAGAGGATGTGGAGTAAGGGAAACACTCATCCATTGCTGGTGGGAATTCATACTTGTGCAACCACTTTGGAAATCAGTGTGGCGGTTTCTAAGGAAATTCGGGATCAACCTACCCCAGGATCCAGCATTACCACTCTTGGGAGATGCCCTATCATACTACAAAAGCATTTATTCAACTATGTTCATAGCAGCATTATTTGTAATAGCCAGAACCTGGAAACAATCTAGATGCTCCTCAATGGAAGAATCGATAAAGAAAATGTGAATATATATGCATTAGAGTACATTTATTCAACTATGTTCATAGCAGCATTATTTGTAATAGCCAGAACCTGGAAACAATCTAGATGCTCCTCAATGGAAGAATCGATAAAGAAATTGTGAATATATATGCATTAGAGTACTTCTCAGTGATAAAAAACAATGATATCTTGAATTTTGCGTGCAAATGGATGGAAATAGAAAACAGTATCCTGAGTGAGGTAACCCAGACTCCAAAAGATGAATATAATATGTACTCACTCATAAGTGGATTCTAGCCATAAATAAAGGACATTGAGCCTATATTTCTTGATCCTAGAGAAGTTAAATAAGAATGTGAACCCCCCCAAAAAAACATATAGTTATCCTCCTGGATATTACAAGTAGACAAGATTGCCAGGCAAAAATTGGGAACTTGGGGGTGGAGAGGTAAGGGGAAATGGGGAGAGAAAAGTGAGAAGGGGAAAATGGGGAGAGCCTGGGGGAATGGGAGGGCTGGGATGGAGGAAGGGTGGATATGGGAGCAGGGAAGTATATATCTTAATTAAGGGAGCCATTTTGGGGTTGGCAAGAGAGTTGACTCTAGAGGGGTCCCCAGGAGTCCAAGGAGATGTCCCCAATTAGTTTCTTGGGCAGCTGAGGAGAGGGAGCCTGAAATGGTTCGATCCTATAGTCATATTTATGAATATCTTGCATATCACCTTAGAACCTTCAACTGGCGATGGATGGAGACAGAGACAGAGACCCACATTGGAGTGCTGGACTGAGCTCCCAAGGTCCAAATGAGGAGTAGAAGGAGGGCGAACATGAGCAAGGAAGTCAGGACTGCGAGGGGTGCACCCACCCACTGAGATGGTGGGGCTGATCCAATGGGAGCTTACCAAGGCCAACTGAACTTGGTCTGATAGAACATGTGATCAAACTGGACTCTCTGAATTTGGCTGACAATGAGGGCTGGCTGAGAAGCCAAGGACAATGGCACTGGGTTTTGATCCTACTGCATGTACTGGCTTGGTGGGAGCCTAGTCTGTTTGGATGCTCACCTTCCTAGACCTGGATGGGGAGGACCTTGGATTTCCCACAGGGCAGGGAACCCTGACTGCTCTTTGGACTGGAGAGGGAGGAGTGGGGGGGGCGGGGAGCGGGGAGGGAACTGTGAGGAGGGGAGGAGGTGGAAATTTTTAATAATAATTATATAAAAAAAAAAACACAAAAAAGACTCATGGTCAGAATGTTTGAACCACAATATCTTTAGGCCACTTTTCAGCTCTGTATTTATTGAGTTAAAAAGACAAAGATTATTTCTGATACTTTCAGGATGCTGGCTTCCATGAGACACTTTTGAGAAATTGAATTTATTGATCCCAAGGGCAGTGCCAATAGTCCTTAGCAAAGGAGGAAGTGTGAACATCAGCACAAGGTCTTAACCTCCAGCTCTGAGGAGGCTTGAAAGCCTTAGCTGTGCCCTGGGTAGTTCAGTGTTTCAGCTATTCGTCGGTATGGCATGGCCTCTGTGTTTGTATCACACATGTCTCCTGGGACGCAGTGGTCCAGTGGCCTTTTCTAACTTCTCCACATGCTCAGTCTTGCTGATAAATTCAACTAAGATGCTAAAATTAGTTGTTCAAATCATGCAGGAAAAGGCTCTTACTAGATGCAGAAAGGACACTATTAATGAGAGCCCCTAGGCACACTGAGGAATGCACAGATGTTGTTCCTTTAATCCTTCTAAGAGGACAAAAGTGAAAGTCTTCCGCCTATTTTGGAGATGAAGAGCTGGGTTTAGGGAAATTTAGAGTAAATAGACTCTAAAGTGACCAGATGCAAATACTGTGTGCAGAACACCATGACTCAGTACTGCCTGCTTCCTGGAGCCATTTAGCTATTTCTCTCACCATTTTGGTGTGGGAGGTCTTTCTGTCTATGTGTTGATTTTGTTGGTTAATGAATAAAGAAAACTGGCTTAACCTATAGCATGGGAGGAGGAAAGCAGATTTAGGAGACACCAAGGATCCTCTGCCTGAGCAGAAGCTGGGAACATTACCTGGTAAGCTTCTAATAAAATATTATTTTATTATATTTATAATGTAAATATAACATATAAATATTATAGAGGAAACGGTGCATTTTCTTTTATTCATTTTATTATTATATTTTATACTGAGTATAAAACAATATTTTCACTATGAAATGTTTCTATGTACATAAATGTTCTTTGCTAATATTCACCTCTACTGAACAACTGTTTCTCCAGGCACTTCTGTTGGTCCTCTTCTTCTTTTTCCTCTTTCTCTTCTTCCTCTTCCTTTTCTGCTTTCTCTTTCCAGAAACAGTCTTTTCTACTTTCATGTCTTTTAAGTATATGAAAAAATGAGAATAGTTGTCTTTTACAAAACATACAAATTTTATACATAGGCCTTCAGAATTATTTACACTATAAGAGAATTGAGCATCCCTTACATGTTAGTCTAAAATTAAGGAGGCTATTTCCCAGAGACCATCGTCACAGGAATGCTTCTTTAGGCTGAGCCCTTTCCTCATGTCTCATGGACAGCAAGGTGGGGACATAAAGCATGCACATATCCTCAGGAACTTCACCAGGATGTGGCCACATCTTCCATGCTTTACAGAAAACCCTCATAAATTTAATTTTCTCCTTAGGACTAGTTTTGTTTGTTTTGAATGTGAAACTTACCCTTTACAACTATCTGTGTCATGATCTTTAACTTTTACTTCTATTAGTATAACTCATACTTTATTTCAAATTGTTTTTAAATCATTATTCTCATGTTTAAAGCTAAATGAGGTCAATAAAACTTAACTCATTTCATAATAAGTCTTTGTAAGTCTCTGAGAACGTTGCGGCCACATAATAATAGAGATGCTGCTGTGTGGGAGTTATTTTTTCCTAGTAACAAGCTGGATCTCCCATAAATAAGCAGCAGTCCTGAGTAACAAATGCCTCCTAACCCTATCTATAATGAGCTGCAGTTATAATTCCTCATTCTCACCTTTAGAAATCTTGTCTAGGTCTCTAGGAGACTCACACCTGCCTCATTTGAGAGGAGCCAGCTGCTTTGTCCTTCCTGACAGTCATTTGCACTGCCTAGCAGCAGTCAGCCCATAATCAGAGTTATTGATGCTGAGGGTTTTCTCAATCTCTGCAGCAAAGTCACATGACACAGAAAGAGATGTAGCTTCATGCTTTCCATCCATGCTGTAGTTTATGACTTCCAAATGAGGTGATAATAAGCATGCTTTCAATGTTATTCTAAGTGATTATAATTTGTCATAATGGTGAGTATGCCAAGCATATATTTATGCTGGATGGAGTTTTTATCATGTTAATGAAGTAATTATCTTCCTAAGCCATGCAGTTATGCAGGTATCAGGTTCAAGTTACATTTGAGGAGAAAAGAAAGCATGAGACATTGAACTGGGCTGCACATTGCTGCATTTCCCTCCAGATAGGTAGAATTCACCTCCTAACACAGAGAGTACCTCTGCTAGAAACTAGAGACAAGCACCAGGAACCTCCCTTTGGCTTGTTAACTAAGGGTGTCAAAAAGACTCACAAAACACAGCCTATTGCTGCAGCTCTTTGTTACCTCCTAGAACTTCATAGTAAGACACTATTGCTGAAGATGTCACACACTCTGGACACTAACCACAAAGGAGTGGAGTTTGAGCTGACATGTGTCAGACTTTGATTCATGCATTTAAATATAATATTAGGATTCAGTGAATAAAAATGTAGAGATGAGCCCAGAATGCATCAGATGAACTTATCTACAGCTGAGTTACCTATGTGTTTTATTGCTTAGGAACAAGGGCATTTACCTCTGCAATTTTTTTTTCAATTCTCAAGTCTTAAACACAAGAGGGTTTATTTTAGTTTACAGTTCCAGAAGAGATACAGTTGGTCATGGCAGGGAGGGAATGGTAGCAGGAATGTGAGGCTGGTTGATGGTCAGGAAGCAGAGTGATCATATTTCATCCATATACAGGAAGTAAAGCGTGATAACAGGAAGTGGGGGCAGGCCATAAACCTCAAATTCCACCCCAGCTTCTTCTCTCCAGAGCTCACCTTTCAAAGGTTCTTTGCTCCTTATCATTTTATGCTTATGTTAATTTTTGCTTAGACCAAGGTTTCTTAGTCTCTGGTCCTTAGCCACCCAAACAGTATCAGGTATGGGTACTACCTCATTAACTGAACCTTAAGACAAGTTGGACATGATACCTTTTTTGAGAAGTCTACTCAAAAGGAAAAAACACCCACACAAATCCAGACAAAATGGACACTAAAGGCTCAGTGTGTCTGGGGACCCCCGAATCCTAATTAAATAGCCAGTAACCAACTGAAGACTCACCCCAAACCTGAATCATTCGCATTATTACAGAGAGGTTTATGTAACAGTTGTAATGAGACTGGAGTATGGAGACACAGTTCCTACATACTTTTGTTTGCTGTGTACAGATTTAGATATATTTATATCTGCTGGCAGAAGGCGCACAGAGAGGGAAAAGAGAATTACCAGTGAAGGTTTGCTAGGGTTTCTGTTCCAGAGAAATTGAGCTCCCTGGAGGAATCATTAGATTAACTAGCTGTTATCCCTTTCTGGCCTTTCTCCAGCCTGGTTTAATTACCTCCTTACACCAGGCAGAAAGCATGTCAGAGTCAAATCTTCTTGTCAAATCTTTCCACTTTAGAAAGTAATACAATTCTGTTTCTCTGTTGAGATTGTTTTTATTTGCCCCTAAGTTAACATAGATAACCATTTGCTAAAACCAGACCCACTTACCATTTTAATAGCCCGTCAGTGTCCCCATAAGCAGCGATGAGGATCGATGGGATGGCATTTCTGAGCCACTGTAAGCTTGTGAAATGAGGAGGTTTGTATAAATGTAAGCCAGTAATGCCAGTACTACAGAGGTTCCCTTTGTTTTCCATCTGTGTTCACAGAATGATCCTGCAGGCCTTGCAAAACTCCACAACAGTGTCTTTATCCAAGGCGTTTTTTTTTTCCTAACTGGTTACCTTGTGCACAGTAGGAATTTAAAACCACTAAACACCTCAGGAAAACTATGTCAATACAGAGCTACATCCACCTGACTCAGAGGCTTATTCATAAACCCTAGAGTGATAAGGAAACCATGGTTGCATAAGATGTTAGCGAAACAGCTGCTTCTGTAGGAGCACAAAACTGAGAAGCACAAAACACAATGGCCATTTGATTATGTTGAGAAATACTTGGGAAATTGGTAGGGTATACTTGGTGTTCCTGTGGTGTAGGCGGTTCTTCTGTTCATGTGTTGCTTTTATTGGTTAATGAATAAAGAAGCTGCTTTGGGCCAGGTAGGTAGAGAAAATAGAACTGAATGCTGGGAAGAAGGGCAGAGTTTTAGACGCCATGGATCTTCTGCCTGAGATGGACGCTGGTTAGAATTTTGCCAGAAAGCCACAGTCATGTGGCGATAAACAGATTAATAGAAATGGGTTAAATTAAGGTGTAAGAATTAGCCAATAAGAAACTAGAGCTAATGGGCTAACCAGTGTTTTAATGAATACAGTTTATGTGTGGTTATTTCTGGTGTAAGCTAGCTGAGCAACCCTGAAAAACAAGGGACCCTTTCCTTGTAACATTCCTGGGAGAGCTTTCCATAGATGGTAAATTCAAATGTACTCTGAATGTGGTAGCACCATTAAATAGCTTGGGCTCAGATGGACCAAAAGAGAAGGAACAGAAGTCCATTAGCTCACCTCTTTTTCCTGCTGCCATGAAAGAGATGCTCTCTTACACCACAGGCCTAAGGCAGCCATGCACCAAAACTTTGGCACTGAAAAAAAATAAAATTTTCTCCATTTAAATAATTTTCTTCACCTATTTGTGAAAGCAACAAATTGTGAGCTGCCCAGAAACCATCAAGGCAACTTTGTTTGAGATCCACATTCTTCACCCTACCAAGCCCTACTGAAAAATCTTTTCCAGATTTTCAACTGAAGGTGTCATTTTTATATGAACTAAAATAAGCTTTACAAAGCTGACTTTCATATAAATCATATAATATAAGCAATATAATATATATTGTTGACTCTCCATTTGTTTAGGGTTTCAGTTTCAAGAACCCCTACAAATACCATAATCCCATGTTGCTAGTGGTGTAAGAATTTGCATGTTTTGTACACATCATTCTGTAGGCTTTAATTAATTTCTGTTACTGTTGATACCAGACACAATGTAAAGTATTTTGAAAATACTTTATTGTTTAGGGCATAAGGACAAGAAGAAGAATCTGCAAATGTTTAGACTTTCTTACTTCAGAAATTTTCAATCCATAATTGTCATGACCCGTGGATATAGACTATGTATACACACAGAGCTTAATTCCAAGATAAACTTTAAAACAATATTTTTTTTAACTTTTAAGGTTTTTTTCATAAAGAGAGAGAAATGAGTTGCATTGACTAAAGGGTGTCTTCCCCAAATCCATGAATTTCTGACTTCAGTAAAATTGCATCAGTAAGAAGGTATTTGGGAACTGATCAGGGTTAACTAAGGTCAGAAGGGTGAAGCCTATTTCTTATATGGCTAATATCAAGAATTTTTCTCTTCTTCCCCTACTTAAAGGCAAAGTTAGAAGTAGGTAATTGCATTCCAGCCAGGAAGGGAGTTGCATAATAAATAAAACCCTATCAGAATCATATCATGCAGTTTCTAGTCTTTTATATCAAATTTAATTAACTGTCAGGCATAGCAGTGTGAAGCTTTGTTCTGATATACTCTAGAGAAGCTGAGACCATGAAATAAATTAAACACAGGAGCTCAAGACTAGAGAAGGAAATAATGTGGTGCAGGCTCAACAAGTCTAACAGCTGCAAATGCAAATTATTTGGACTGTGATCTGTGATGGTGCGAGAGAATTGTCTGTATTCTGTCAATAATGTTTTAAAGAAATGCTGATTGGCCAGGTAGGAAGTATAGATGGGTCAACCAGAGAGGAAGTAGAGGCAGGGTAATGAGAAGAGGAATATTCTGGAAAGAAGAAAGCTCTTCCCCCAGTCCAGCCCAGACCACCGAAGAAGCAACATGTGACCTACCCTGCTGTGAAAGGTACCAAGCCATGGGGCTAGTAAGAACAATGGATTAATATAAGCTACAAGAACTAATAAGAAGCCTGCGCAAATGGGCCATTAGTTTATAATCTTAGGGAGATCTCTGTGTGATTTTCTTTGGGACCTTGTCTGGACAGGACAGAAACCCCAAGCAGCCCAGCCTACATGTTACAGAATGGTGCCCAACGTGGATAACTGCATCCACATAAAGCCTGATACAGCTTGGGAAGTAATTCTAGAACAAAATGACAGCAATGTGCGTGGTTTCTTGGTAGCAACAATTTCTCAGGCCTGTTCTGCTTGCTAGAGGCAAGCAAGCACTCTCATCTAAGAGAGACTTCCTGACTCAGCTTTAGCTGGAAAGCCTTGTAGCTCTTTAAGAGGTCCTGCCATGAACCATTTAAATGGTGTTGATGAAAAGCTAACCCCATACTTTTTGGTTTTCAGCCATGGCAAGAAAAAAGCTGCACCATTTTAAAATGCTGGCTTTCTGGGCCATCCTGCCAGGGTAAACTATGACTCTTTCAGGCAGGCAGTCCAACTGAGTGTGGTCTGTGAGCAGAATGCTACAGCTAGCTTGCTGGCAGGGACCTTGAAATGCCATGGAATTGTGGCAATAAACAGGGCCCTGGCTGGTACTCAGCCATTGGGCTGAAATTGCAGAAAGATAAGGAATGGGCTGGATACAGCCATCAAAGACATGGCTTTAATCCTATCCATATTGCTTGGTAAATTAAAGACTCATGTGGTCAGAAAGAGAGATTCAAAGACAAAGAAAACCTCTAACTGGTTTACACTGTGTTAAAATATATGCAGGTTAAAAGTTAAAGTCCTTAAAAAAGAAAGAGAGTTGTTGGGTGTGGTGGTACACACCTTTAATCCCAATGCCTGGGATGCAGGGACAGACAGATCTCTGTGAGTTCACTGTGTGGTAGTACTGGGGGGGGGAGGCAGAGACAGACTGATCTCTGAGAGTTCAAGGACAGCCTGGTCTACAGAGTTATTCCAGGACAAAGATATACAGAGAACCTGTCTCAAAAAGTAAAAATAAAAATAAAAGAAATAGAGGATAAAATAAAGCCACATAAAAATGGAAAATACACAGAGAATATTGATACTTTATGCTATTAAGCTTTCTGAATTGTTTGAAGGCTGAGGAAGGAGCAACAGCTGCTAAAAGATATTTGCTTATAAATGCTGCTGAATTAATCTAAGATAAATATTTTGAAAATACCTTGATGTCAAAATTGAAGTCAAAAGGTATGTTACTTTGGAGAAGAGATTTTGCTTTTGTTTCCACAGGAAATGAGAGGTTGTGGATTCATTCTGAGTTAAGAAAAATCAGGTTCTATCAAGGAAGACCACCTGAGAAATCTCTGGTAGGAACAGATGGCCCAGATGTCTGAGCTCTACATCCAGAAAAGATTCAAGATGCTGCCTGAAATGATCAAGCCTCACAGGATACTTCAGTCAGGACTTGATCATGACTCTAAATTTTCTTTAGGTCCCCATAAGATTATCAGTGCCTCTAAAGAGCCAGAAGTAGCCTGGAATACAATGCCCACATTCCCAAAAAATGGACTATGAATATTTTCCTTTGTTTAAAAAAAATAAAAGAGGGAGAAACGGTGTGGGAGAATTGTCTGTATTATGTCAATCATGTTTTAAAGAAACGCTGATTGGCCAAGTAGGAGGTATAGGCAGGTCAACCAGACAGGAAATAGAGGTTGGGCGATGAGAACAGGAGTAGTCTGGGAAGAAGAAAGCTCTTCCCACAGTCCAGCCCAGAACACTGAAGAAGCAACATGTGACCTACCCCGCTGTGAAAGGTACCGAGCCATGTGGCTAGCATAGATAAGGACAATGGGTTAATATGAGCTACAAGAGCTAATAAGAAGCCTGAGATAATGGGTCAATCAGTTCATAATCTTATGGAAATCTCTGTCAGCTGTGTGGTACAGGACAGGATAGAAATCCCAACAAGCTGACCCACATGTTACACGATGAGGTGTTCTTCATGTGTACTCAGTACAGTTTCAGTTACCTTCATAGTTACAGACAAAACATACCACAGGAAGAGAACACACACAGGACCTTGAGCAAAGCATAAATATAAGAAAACAGATAATGCAGATGGAGGTATTTTCCCGTGTTTCTTGTCAATATTTATCAGCAGAGTTTGACAGTTTCGGGTAAGTCACTTCTGTAATGTTGCCATAGTTACCACTGGTGCAATTAACTTCTAAAGTCATTGCAGAGAGAAAGAACACTGCACAGATTTACAGGACTAAACTGATTATATATCTTTAAGTTTTTAAAATAGCCTGATTGACTAAGGGAAGCTGTGGAAGTCTCTGCAGGAGTATACCATCCTCTGTAAACCTTCCCTGATAATTGTACCTGACAGGGAAGTTTGGATTCTAAATTGGTGTTGTCTTCAAACCAATATTAATAGCAACTCTGCATACATGCCATAGCATAGGTTTCTCAAGTACTTAAAATGTGCTTAAAGACAACTGTTTTAACACAATGATCAAATGCCCAAGGCCTTGCTCAGACACTGAGCATTAGCTAAGTCTTACAGACCACAGAAATCAACCAGGTAACTTGAGGGATCAAACTGGTTATCAAAATAACTTCATGATAGAAGCAGAGAAAACTCATTCAGCCAAAGTGTATTATGACCTAGACCTTTTGGTTTTAAAGTCCTCACTCCCAGTTGTCTACTAGGAAGTCTTTACATGTAAGAGAACAATAAGGGAAGTGAAAACAATTTTGGCAGTGGACTTCAATGAGCATGTTGGTGCTAAGTGCTCTGGGTTTACATGGATCATCCATCCCTGAAGAAGGATGTTATAAAAGACCTTTAAAAGGGAAAGTTGAATCTTGATCAGGACAGAGTTTATTGGTTCTAAGGACTTACACCTCTCTCATTGGCATCCATTGGATACACTATATCACAACCATTAAGTGTTGTGTTTATAGCCCCAGTGATCTAGGATTTCACCTTAAACAGAAAATCTCAAACTCAAAAATACTTTTCTGAATTTTTTTTAAAATTGTCAATTACTTTTCTGGTGGGTTAACACACTTACTAGTTATTCATAAAAGGATTGTTATATCTTTTAAGTTTCCAACAGATATTTGCTTATTATGAAAACTCAGGGCATGCACACTTGCAAATATAAATTTTAAATGGATAATGTCCTAATACTTTTAATATGTCAGTGGCCTTTTCTATCTGTAAATTTGCTGTTTAGACATGTAAAATACACATTAATTTTTCTTTAATCCCTTTTAATCATTGACTTCCATTCAGGTGTCTTCTACACTTCTCTCCCAATGCACGGTCTGGGAATATAAAAACAAAAGTGCTGCAAAAATAGATATTAATATTATAGTTTATAAGTTGGCACAATTGAGACTAAGAAAAAAAATTTTTAGGTAAAATACCTGTGGTAACTAACATTATGTCTTTGTGGTATATTACATAGACTGCAGTTAGTCACATTAGGTTTTAGATGTCCACTATTTAAGTCTACAAAATACCAACAAAATAATCTCTTTCTGAGAGCCACAGAAAGCTGAAAAGCTGCTGGAATCGGTGGACATATAAGAGTGGGCAGGAGTGCCTCTGTAGTGTAGATGACTTTGCCATGTTGGGTTTGGGTAGGATGGAAGTATCAAAGAGATGCTGATGAACTAATGAGATTAGTGAGTGAGGATTTCATTTTTGTTTTTAATATTAACAATATCTGGATCTATTTGCTGTTAGAGATGTTGCATATACATTTGCATTTTCCTTATCCCTTCCTTTAAATTTTGATTTAATTATGTTCAGACTATTGCTTGACCGACTTAAGAAACACTGCAGGATATTAGAGCTGGCCCTGTGGTCATGAGTGTGGGAAACCCATCCCTGACACCCATCAGCTTCAATGCTCATGAAAGCATATCCTGCATCACACTAGGGCTGCACAATAGACCCAACCCTGTTAGTGAAGGTGTAGATGAGCCAGCCCCAAAGTAGCAAGCATGGGAGAGATGGCCCCATTATCCTTCTATCTGGTGACTTTGTGAGCTGGGACCATCTGTACCCCACACAGGCACCCAGCAATACTTGGGTCAAGTGGAAGACATGGTCCTGTGATCATATGAGTGGGAGAGCTCTTCCAACCTCTACCAGCTTCAGCACTTGGAAGAGCAAGCCCTGCTCCTCTCCAGGGTGGCACAATAAAGCCAATGCTAGCAGCGAGAGTATGGGTATCCAGCCCCAAAGTTGTGAGTATGGGAGACTCACAACTTTGCAACTGTCTTGTGGTGGCATGGACAGGGGAATGATACCCTCCTGCCTGCCCATCAATGTCTGAGGCAGGTGGGAGAGCAGGCCTTGTGGTAATAAGAGTGGGAGAATTATCCCAGACCCCAACCCACTGCAACATTTAGGAGCGCCAGCCCTATACCTGACCAGGGCAGCACAATAGAGCCAACTCTAGTAGCGCAGCTATGGGTGTGCTAACTGAATTTGTGAGTATGGGAGAACTGTTTCCATTTCCTGCCTACCTTGTGGCAGTATGGGTGATGGAGAATTGCCCTTCTTCACACCCCTACCCATCAGCATCTAGGGCAGATGGGAGAACTGGCCCCATGGTTATAAGACTGACAGAGCCAACCTGGTTAGTGCAGGTGTGGGTGACACAGCCCCAAAGTTTTAAACATGAGAGAGCTGTCCCCGTTTTACATCTATCAGTCGAGTCCTACAGCTGCCCCAGCTCAGCACCAAGATTATAACTTACCTATTCCATCATCCACCCCATCTATGATCTGCTGGAGCATGTGAGGTACCTGACATAGAGAGCCAAAGCTGCAGGATCTCCACAACACTGGGCCAAAACAGAATATCCAAGGTGAGCCCTAGTGAAGGCCCAGCATCGATAGTGCAGCAGAAACCAGAGGCCTAAAACCAGACCAATCTCTCTTCACAGCGAACACTTGCAAGTAAAGATAGAAGACGGACAAAGGGGTTTATGGTGTGACTCACTGTGTCACACTATGGCTTCCATGATGGGATTTTTAAGTCTTTTCCCTTATTTTATTATTTTTTTCCTTTTTTTCACTTAAATTTTGTTTTATTTGTGAAGTGTGCAGGGGCAGATGCAAAGGGGTGGGGAAGTGAATGAGGTCAAGATACATGATGAAAAAGATACATAGAATCAATAAATACTTCATAAAAGAAGAAACCCTGCCAGCCTCCTAAGTTTTCTTTTTTCTCCTTTAATAAAAAGTAGATAATTTTTTTTCTCCAGAATATATTCTTATTATTGTTTCCCTTCTCTCTACTCCTTCGAGTTTCTCCCTTCCTCTACTTTCATCTGGATTTACTACCTTTCTGTCTCTCATTAGAAAGCAAATAGCATTCTAGTGAGAATTTGACTTCTTCTTCTCCATTTTATATCTCCTTTTGTTGTCTTATTGCTTTAACTAGAACCTCAAGTACTATATTGAATAAATATGGAGAGAGTAGACAACCTTGTCTTGTTCACTGTGAGTTTCTCTCTATTTAGTTTGATATTGACTGTTGGCTTGCTGTATAGTCCTTTATTATGTTTAGGTATGTTCCTTTTATCCCTGCTCTCTCCAATATCTTTATCACAAAGGGATTTTGTATTTGTTGTATTTTGTTGAAAGTTTTTTAGTATCTAGTGAAATTATCATATTTTTTCAGTTTGTTTATTTAGTGGATTACATTGATAGATCTTCATATGTTGAAGCATCCCTGCATCTCTGGAATAAAACCTACATGGTCCTAGTCGATGATTTTTCTGATATGTTCTTGGATTCAGTTTGCCAATATTTTATTGAATATTTTTGCATTAATGTTTTGAGTGAGACTAGTTTATAATTCTCTTTCTTAGTAATGTCTTTTTTTGGTTTGGATATCAAGGTAATTGTAGCCTTGTAAAAAGAGTATATCAATATTCCTTCTGTTTCTATTGTGTGGAACAATTTGAGGAGTATCGGTATTAGTTCTTCTTTGAAAATCTTGTAGACTTTTGAGCTGAAAGCATTTGGTCCTGGGCTTTTGTTGTTGTTTGGGAGACTGTTTCTATTTCTTTAGTGGTCAGAGGTCTATTTAATTTGCTTATCTGGTCTTGATTTAATTTTGGTAAGTAATATTTATCCAGAAAATTGTCCATTAAGTCTTCTAATTTTTGTAGAGTACAGGTTTTCAAAAAATGACCTGATGATTCTCTGGATTTACTCTGTCTCTATTGTTATGTCCCCTTTTTGTTTCTGATTATGTTAATTTGAATACTCTCTCTCTCTTTGTCTTTTGGTTAGTTCAGATAAAGGTTTGTCTATTTGGTTGATTTTCTCGAAGAACCAACTCTTTGTCTCACTGATTCTTTGTATTTTCTTTGTTTCTATTTTGTTAATTTCAGCTTTCAATTTAATTATTTCCTGCTGTCTAGTCTTCCTGGGTGAGTTTGCTTCTTTTTGTTGTAGAGTTTTCAGGTGTTCTGTTAACTCACTAGTGTGGGATTTTTCCAGCTTCTTTATTGTCCGGGTCTGGTGCTATCCTGGACCATAAATTATTTCTCTGTACCAGACCCCAACTTAAACTATCTCTTTCTTGACCAGCGTGGAGGCGTGGCAATAAAGACACAACTCACATGGCTTTATCAGGAGGGAGATTCTCAGTGATCCCTCATGAAGTCCTGAGTTCACATCCTGAAGAATTCCTCTCGCTTTATTCTCCAAGCAGCTTTTATACTAAAACATAAACTGAGGGGGAAATACACCAGCATTCTCTCTCCTAGGTAACCAGGTGAATGACTTTTAGTCATGTCCACAACTACCTGTGTGCTCTATATGTTACCTGTCACTTAGGCTGAATTAGCATTTCTTTTCAGGCATCCTCCAAATTACAAAGAAAGGAACAAAACAACATCCTGACCTTTTCTTAGGTAGTGACAGCCTGTCTGGAAGATTACGTGGCTATCCTCAGACACTGACTATGGCTTTAGAGCCTGGCTGCCATATCATATAGAAATATGGGCCTACAGTTTATGTAGGCACTTTTCTCTTAACACTGATTTCTTTGTGTCCCATAAATTTGGATAGGTTGTGTGGTCATTTTTGTTGAACTTTAGGAAATTTTTCATTTTGTCCTTTATTTCTTTCTTGACCCATTGGTGATTCAGGTTAGCATTATTTAATTTCCATGTGTGTGTGAACTTTCTGAAATTAGTGTTGCTTTGAATTCTAATTTTGAGCCATGATGATCTGAGTAGATACATGGAATTATTCCATGTTTTGTATCTATTGAGGTTTTTGTTTTGTTACCTAGTATGTAGTCATTATGTAGTCATTTGAGAAGGTTCCATGAGGAGCTGGGAAGAACATATATTCTTTAAAATGTGTGGATAGAATGCTCTGTAGATGTCTGTTAAGTCCATTTGAATCATAACGTCTGACAGTTCCCTTATTTCTCTGTTAAGTTTTTATCTGGCAGACCTGTCCAGTGGTGAGATTGGAGTGTTGAAGCCTTCCACTATCAGTGTGTGGGGTTTAATATGTGATTTAAGCTCTTGAAGTGTTTCTTTACATATGAGGATGCTCTTATATTTGTGGCATATATATTCAGTATTGAGATGTCCTCTTGATGGATTTTTTTTGACTGATATGAAATGTTCTTCTTTGTCTCTTTTGATTGATTTTAGTTTGAAGTTTATTTTGTTAGATATTAGGATAGCTTTAACAGCTTGTTTCTTGGGTTCATTTATTTGAAATTTTCCCCAACCCTTTACTTTGAGGTAATGTCTGTCTTTGAGGTTGAGGTGTGTTTCTTGTATGCAGCAGAAAGTTGGGTTCTGTTTTCATATCCAGTCTGTTAGCCTGTGTTTTTTTATAGGTGAGTTGAGTCTATTTATACCAGAGGATATTAATGACCAGTGTTTGATAGCTTCTGTTATTTTAGTTTTTGTGGTTAATTATGTTATAGTGTGTGTTTTCCCCTTCTTTGGGAATTGCTATTGTGAAATCATCTATTGTTTGTGTTTTGTGGATGTAGCTAACTTCCTTGGGTTAGAGATTTTTCTTCTAATACTTTATGTAAGACTTTGTTTGTGGCTGGGTACTCCTTAAATCTGGTTTTGTCATGAAACTCTATTTTCTGATGATATTGTACTTTACATAAGTGACACAAAAATTCTACCAAGTAACTTCTACAACTCATAAACACCTTCATTAATGTAGCAGGATATAAGATTATCTCAAAAAATAAGTAGCCTTCCTTTATACAGATGATAAATGGGCTGAGAAAAATTCAGAGAAACATCAGCCTTTACAATAGCCATAAATAACATGATAACCAAACAAGTGGAAGACCTGTATGACAGGAACTTTAAATATTTGAAGAAAGAAGTTGAAGAAGACACCAGAAAATGGAAAGATCTCCCGTGCTCTTGGGTAGATAGAATAAATAACATAGTAAAAAAGGCAATCTTACCAAAAGCAATTTACATATTCAATACAATGCCCACAAAAATCCCTGCAAAATTCTCCACAGACATCAAAAGGACAATACTCAACTTTATATGGAATAGCAAAAAAAAAAAAAAAAAAAAAAAAAAAAAAAAAAAAAAAAAAAAAAACAGAATGCCTGAAGCAATTCTGTACAATATAGGAACTTCTGGAGGCATCACAATCCCTGGCTTCAAACTCTACTTCAGAGTAACAGTACTGAAAACAACCTGGTATTGTCATAAAAACAGACAGGAGGACCAAAGTAATCAAATAGAAGAGCCAAATATCAATCCACACACCTATAAAAACCTGATTATTGAGAAGGAGGCAGAAAATATAAAATGGAAAGAAGAAAGCATATTCAACAAATGGTGCTGGCATACCTGGATATCAACATGTAAAGAATAAAAATAGATCCATATCTATTGCCATGCACAAAACTCAAGTCCAAATGGATCAAAGACCTCAACATAAAACCAATTACATTGAACTCATAGAAGAGAAAGTGGGAAGTATAATTGAATACATTGCCACAGGAGACCACTTCCAAATATAACCCCAATAGTATTAATTGAAGGGAGAAATTAATAAAAGGAACTTCTTGAAACTAAGAAGCTTCTGTAAAGCAAAGACATAGTCTACAAGACAAAACAGCAGTGTACAGAATGGGAAAAGATCTTCACCAATCCCACATCGGACAGAAGGTTGATCTCAAGAAATTGGTCATCAAAATACAAATAATACATTAAAAAGTGGGGTACGGACCTAAACAGATAACTCTCAACAAATGAATATAAAATGGCTGAAAGATACTTAAGGAAATGTTCAACATCCTTAGCCATTAGAGAAATACAAATCAAAACCACTCTGAGATTCCATTTTACACATGTAAGAATGGCAAAGATCATAAACACTGGTGACAGCTTATGCTGAGAGTATTTAGGGAAAAGGGAACACTCCTCCATTGCTGCTGAAAGTGCAAACTGGTATAATCTCTATCGAAATCAGTATGGTGATTTCTCAGAAAATTAGGAAACAACTTATCTCAAGTACCAGCAAAACCAGTTTTGGGCATATATACAAAGGATGCTCAATTGTACCACAAGGACATGTGCTCAGCTATGTTCTTAGCAGCACTGTCTGTAATAGACAGAACTTGAAACAGCCTAAATCCCCCTCCAACAAAGAGTAAATAAAGAAGATGTAGCTCATTTTACACAATAGAGTACTGCACAACAGAAAAAGATAATGACATCTTGAAATCTGTGGGTAAATGGATGGAGCTAGAAAACATCATATTGAGTGAAGTAATCAGGACCCAAAAAGACAAATATCATATGTACTCACTCATAAGTGGTTTTTAGACATAAAGCAAAGAAAACCAGCCCACAAACCACAATTCCAGAGAACCTGGACAACTATGAGGATCCTAAGAGAGACATACATGGATCTAATCTACATGGGAAGTAGAAAAAGATGATATCTCCTGAGTAAATTGGGAGCATGGGGATCATGAGAGAGCATAGAATGGGAGGAGGGATGAAATGAGGGGATCAGAGAAAAACATATAGTGCAATAGATGATCTCACAGCAGCAAATCCCAAAGCAGGCAAAGGAGCACAGAACAACATCACCAATTCAAACCAAAATAACAGAAATTATTAATCATCGGTCATTAATATTCCTTAATATAAATGGGCTCAACTCACCTGTAAAAAGACACTGGGAATGAATGTTCCAAGTTCTCTTACTCACTGCATATTATCTGGCTGTGTGTCTCTCTATTTGTTCTCAGTTGCTGCAGGAGGAAGCTTCTCTGATGATTGGTGAGTAAGGTACTGATCTATGATTATACCAGAATGTCATCAAGAGTCATTTGATTGCTATGTCCTATTAGTGGAAGCAGTACTATTTTCTTTTTAACCTTGGGAACTTGAGTAAAACAAGCAGTATTAGGTATGGGTTCTATCTCATAGAGTGGGCTTTCATTGAAATCAAATATGATTGGTTAATACCATAAGTGTTGTGCCACCATTACACAACCATATCTTGCAGGAAGGATACCATTGTAGCTCAAAAGGGTTGTGTCTGAGTTGGTGTTTACTATTATATTTTGATAGTATGCATGGTATCTTCCTGTATCAATGATGCTAACACGTAGAGGTATAGATTCTCTGAAGGCATCAGCTTTATTTCTCTATGTTCAATAAGAGGTATATGAGTTGTCTTCAGCAATAAGGCCTTGCAGTTAGTTTGTGGAGAAAACCTACAGTCTTGGCAACAGCTAGCATTGTCCAGGGGTTCCTATGGGACACTTTGGGCTAACAACTCAATTAGATGTGACCAAAACCCAGTACTAGTAGATGCATATGGTGATAAGTGAAGGCTATTGGGGCTCTGTTCCCCCATCATTTAGTGATTTAATTTAGATAGCTGTCAGATATGTACGCATTTTAAGAACTTTATACTATATTAGGTTTCCATACTACCCCTCAAATGTTTCTTAATTTTTCCCTCTACTCTTCTGTTGAGGAAAATTTATGTTTTTTTTTCCAATTTCTGGCTATTATGAATAGAGCAGCAATTAACTTGGTTGAAAAGGTAACTTTGTGTTAGGACGAAGCGCATATAATAATATTTACATATAATAATAACTAGTATTATTTATTTTATTTCCTGGCCACAGTTTACCTTGCCTCATCTCCTCCCAGTCTAACCCTTGGTTCTCACTTCCCAATCCTCTTCTCCTCCATTTATGTTTAGAAAAGTGTAGGTCTCTCATGAGCATCAACAAAACATGGCATAATGAGCTGAAGTAAGACTAAACACCTTCACAAGTATTAAGAGTGGGCAAAGGTATCTAGTATGAATAAAGTCCCCAAAACCAGTAAAAGAGTCATAGATAGCCCTTGCTCTTGTTATTATAAATACCACAGGAAGGATGAAGCTACACAATTGTAACACATATGCAGTGTGCCTAGGACAATCCCATGCAGGCTTTCTAGTCGCCGATTCAGTCTCTGTGAGCCCTTTGAGTCCAGGTTACTTGATTCTATGGGATTTCTTGTGTGTTCTTGACCCCTTTGGCTCCTGTAGTAATTTCTCCCACTCTCAAGCAGGATTTCCTGAGCTCTGCCTAAAGTTTGCCTGTGGGTCTTCATCTGTTGCCATCAGTTCCTGGGTGAAACCTCTCTGAGACAGTTAAGCTAAGCACCAATCTATGTTTATAGAAGAATATTATTGGGCATCATTACATTGACATTTATGTCCTCCACTTATATTTGGTTCTATTATAGATATCTAGGTCATCCAGTCTGTGGGTACTGGTGTTCCAGGTAGTGGCTGGGGTAGGCTTGTTCTCTTGGCGTTAGTTTTAAGCTAGACCATTGGTTGGCCACTCCATCAATCTCTAGGACATCCTTAGCTCAGAACATCCCACAGGCAGGACAGACTGTAGGTCAAAGGCTATGCTGCTGGGTTGGTGTCCAAATCCTTCCACTTGAAGGTTTGACTTATCACAGGAGATGGCCAGTTCAGGCCAGGTATCTGCTTTTGTTAGGAGTCTTAGCTGGTATCATCCTTGTAGATTCCTAAGAGATTCCCTCATGTCCCCTCCCATTTCCAATAGTCTCTTTTTAGTACTCTTCCCATCCACTCCACTCCCCATTTTTTAATTTAGTTTATTATTATTTTAGTTAAAAAACAAAATGATGATCTTTTTTCATTTTACATACCTGTCCCAGTTACTCCTCCCTCCTCTCTTCCCATCTTTCAACCCTCCTCTTCCACCCCAGCCCCCATCCATTCCTCAGAATGGGTAAGGCACATGGCTTTGAGGAAGGACCAAGGCCCTCCCTGCTATATCTAGGCTTATTAAGGTGTCCCTCTAAAGAGAATGGGTTCCACAAAGCCAGTAAAAGCCATAGTGATAAATTCTGGTGTCACTGTTGCCAGTGGTCTCACAGTCTGCCCCAGCCATACAACTGTCACCCACATTCAGAGGGACTAGTTTGGTCCTATGCTGGTTCCTTCCCTGTAGGGCTGGAGTTGGTGAGCTCCCATTTGTTCAGGTAAGCTGTTTCAGAGGGTGGGACTATCATGGTCTTGACCTCATTGCTCATATATACCTAGGCCAGTACCATGCCAGCTCCCTGGTTGTCAGTTCTGTCTCTGTGATCCCCTATATTCCTACGTTACTTGAGTCTGTGGGTTTTCTTGTGGTATTTTTGACACCACCTCTTGGCTCCTACAATTATTCCTCCCTGGGATTCCCTGAGCTCTCTCTAGTGTTTGTTTTAGGTCTGCATCTGTTTCCATCAGCTGCTGGATGAAGTCTTTCTGAAGACAATTGGGCTTGGCACTAATCTGTGTATATCATTAAGCACCATTACATTGACCTTTTTTTCTACAGTAATGTTTTGTTCTATCCCAGATCTCCTGAGAATCTTGATGCTCCAGGCAGTGTCAGGGGTGAGCTTAATTTCCTGACATGGTTATTAGATTAGACCAGTCATGGGTTGGCTACTCCATCTCTAGGTCACCCTTATATAATGATATCTTTTTTGTACAAATAAAGTTTGCCTAAAGATCAGAGAGTAGAGCTATCCACTAGTTAACCATAGAGGTCTGGAGGTCTATACAGACTGACAAAAAGTGATCTCACTGGGTAGAAAGATAAAGATAAAGTGATAAGGTGGAAGGAGATCGTCGCTTTTCAGATAGAAAGCTGTGGTTTTTAATCTTTTTATTCCTTATCTCTGATCTCTCAGCATTTTCATCAATATCTGATTCAGGAATTTTACTTTTAAGACCTATTAGAACTCATGCTACACTTTTACCCCACCCCATACATCCCATAGTCCGGATAGTTTGTAGTTTGAACATTATTTGCCTGGGTTGGTGTCCGATTCTCTCTACTTGAAATCTTGCCTGGTCACAGGAGATGGCCAGTTCAGGCTACATATCTGCTGTTTCTAAGAGTCTCAGCTGGGGCCATCCTTGTAGATTACTGGAAGATTCCCTTGTGTTAGATTTTTGCCTGGCCCCAAAATGCCCCCATTCCAATACTGTCTTTCAGTACTCTTACCTTTGCCTTCTCCCACTTGATCACCCATGTCCTGTCCCTATCTACCAGCAGTCCACTCATGAAATTTCTTTTATTTCCCTTTCCTTGGGAGGTTTGGGTGTTCCTGCTTGAGCCTTCTTTGTTACCTAGTAGCTCTGGGTCTATTGAATATAGCATAGTTATCCTTTATTTTTACAGCTAATATCCACTTATGAGTAAGTACATAACATGATGATTGTAGCATCCCGGAGTGAGATGCTCATTGTCCTTAGCATTAGGACTCAGGCTTTAAAACTAATTCTTCTATCAATGGTCTAGGACTACAGTTTTGAAAATGTTTAGAAATGAATTTAACTTAATGGTCCAGGGATTCTGGAGTCTATATATAATGACTTACCATAAATCTTCTCTTTTTATTGCTGCTATTGTTTCCTATAAGGAGATAGGAATTGAAGGAGTAAAGAAGGAAGGGAGGGGAAACTGTGATCAGGCTGGGAAAATTAACTAATTAATTAATAAAAGGAAAAAGAAAAATCATCCATGAAGTGTATAAGGTAATGAAACATGAAAGGAAACATGCTTCTTTTGTCCCTGAAGTCCAACCCTCTCATTTATTTTCAATTTATCCAGCTTCTCCTTTGCATATGATATGAGTTTAGCACTCGATTCTCCATCCGTTTCACTCTGCTGAGATGCCTTCAGAATAACTGCACTGTAATAAGGTCCAGTCAGAGTGAATGTCAAACTTACACAGGTATATTTCTCTGATATACCCGAGAAAATATTCTATCCATATTGTTAAATTTAGTAAGTCAGTATGTTGTGGGAGTTGACTATTTTCCCTGAGCAAGCCTGGGCGAGAGTGAAGTCAAAGGTGACAAATCAGATTAGACACCTGGTCTGCTGTCAGAGAGCCAACAGAAGCAAACAGCACTGGGAATGATCAAATGCAGGTTAACATTCATCTGCTACAGTAAGAACAACTTAAGAAGAAATACAGTAAGTCAACCAAAGACCAAAGTGACAGGTCTAATTTGAAGTGGATGGTCATTTTATAGTTCAATTTTTTTTTCTCATAGAGATCCCTACTTTAAATAAATAAATTACATGTGCATGACCAGTATTAAAACTATACAGAATTGTAAACTTTAAAATATGCAATTATTTTTCTTTACTTTATTTCTCCTCTTCATTGCTCTGATACTTCAAATTGAATCATATACCTTAATTATTTGTTTGGTAACTGAGCTGTTTTCATTATTCAGCTTAAAAGTAGATATTTTTAATTCAAATTTCATTGCCAATTTATATTGTCTCAAATTCAGTAAAACTATTTTGGCTGACATGAAAAATGTCATGTCATACAGTTTTGCATTTTCTTTTTATTTATATAAATGTTTTGGGCTTTCTTATTTTTTGATTCTTAATGTGGGTTCTATACAAACTTTGGTTGACTATTAGTTCTCTGCTTTTCTCTGAGGATTTCCTGGGTTTTCTTCCCATCGTCACACCTGTCATAGTCTGAATTTCAGTTGTGGAAAACACACTAAAGTTGTAAATTCTGTATAGAATACAAAAAAGAAAATTTGTCAGTTTACAGGTTTCCTTGTTATTAGTGATTTATTTTTGTCTTGTTGGGCGGATGGACATTTAAAGAACAACCCCATGTTATTATTGACACTAGAACCCAGCTTTCACCTTGGAAGGAATAATAGATAGGACATAAGAGACCGAGGCCTGGCAACATAAATTCATGGCACTCCATTTACCATGTTCTGATGTGGTAGAGGCTTCATGAAGCTTTTTATAATTACAGGAAAAACGCAACCATGAAACAGGACACATTCCAGACATATTTTTGTAAACATCAGATAAGCTACAGGAGAGGGGAAAATCCTGCTGTCAGCCTTAGTTGGTATCTGATTATATCCTTAGCTTTGGGGTGTAGAGAGGTAACATAAAGTTTGTATACTCCAGAACAGTTTGCTTTCAAAGCACAGGATTTTAGGTCATTCACAGAGGAGGGCCATTAATAACGTTTTAGCAGGACTAAGATAACCCATGATAATTTGGCTCTTGACCTGAAGTAATTCAAGTCTCCATAATCACTGAGCTGATCAGCATTGTAGAAAGTTTTGAAAAGGTGTGGATCCTATTTTCCAAAAATTCCAGTTCATACTTTGCATCTTTGCTTTATAATGTGTATAATCTTGAAGAAATCATCATTTATTCACACAATAAAATGAAAGGTAAATTTTAATTTTTTAAGAGTATTTTTTGAGCTTCTCATTTCAAATACTTCAAATTCTGATTGTATGAGACAGAATGCAGTGGTCTGTGTCCATGTGACAATGCTTCAGCAAAGAAGAACTGGAGCTGGAACCTTCTGCTGTACTGTCAAGGACATGGAAATAATATCTGCATGACTGCAGCTCATCTGTACTGGGCAACATCCCATGCTAGTATCTGTCTGAGACAGTTGAAGGCATCCCACAGATCAAAGATAAGTTCATGTCAAAACCCCAACCTGCATCACAGCATCTCAATGAAGCTTCACCTATCTTAACTCCTCAGTATTTAGAGGATTTCTCTCCTAATTGACAATAACTTGACAATGAGCACAAATCATTCAAGCAGAAAATTTCCAAGACTGAATATTCAGTACTGTTCTACAAAGACTAAGGTGACAAAGATTGTTGTAATTTTAGTATTTTCTAGTCTCAACTTCTTCCTGGAATGTCATTCAAGAAACCGAAGTCAATTTTTAATTTTTATACTACATCCAAACACGTGTTTGTTCATTATTAAAATGTGTGTTGACATAGAATTCATATGTCTCCTCTTATGAGGCTATGGATTCCTTGCTTTAGTGAATAATGGTAATATATAGTGTATTTTTAAATGATGTTAATGTAGCCTAAGAAATCATTCTTCATTAATCATC
The DNA here is from genome assembly GCA_025134845.1 of Neodon shergylaensis. NCBI lineage: Eukaryota > Metazoa > Chordata > Mammalia > Rodentia > Cricetidae > Neodon > Neodon shergylaensis. The sequence continues at coordinate 218,775 of JABTXL010004107.1, forward strand.
TTATAGAAGAATATTGAATATTCTAATATAACATTAAGGACTATAAAGCCTACAGGAACCATACTTATATTTCTGATGGGCAAGCTACAGATTTTTCTTAGACATACTTATTTCTTATCAGATCAATACTTAAAAGGTACAGTTTCTTATCTTCATGATATTGTAAATAATATCGATTCTCTTGAAAAGTTGTTTCTTAATATACACTCAAGGTTCTAGATGTGTTCATGGAAATTCTCTAACAAACACTGCCTGATATCAATGCTTGGTTAAGTGACTGATTCCTAGATAACTGAAGTAAGAGTGAGAATTATTTCAGTTAAAATTAGAAAGTCTGGAAGAATGCTAATGAATGATCTTCAGCAAACAGGAATGCTCCCATATCAGGGATTCTATTATTAAAGATTTAATTATTTTATATACATATGAGATTTATGTATTTTACATATGCATACACACACACACGCACACATACAACTTTATGCCAGAAGAGGGCATTGGAGTCCACTAAGGTGGTTATGATCCACCATGGCAGTGCTGGGAAAGAACATCAGGACCTCTGAAAAAGGAGCCAGTGCTCTTAATCAGTGAGTCATCTCTCCAGCCACTCACAACCAAAATTCTTAAGTCAGAGTCCTATGTAAATATTAGAAGATCTCTAAATTCACATAAAATATATTTTCTCTTTTTCAATAACATAAATATTTAGTTTTCTTTACCAGGATGCATATAACAAATGCCATGACTGAATTACAGTTTGGAATTTAGTCCTCAATATAAATTAGAGAAATTTTCACTTAAAATGTGCTGTTTTTGCAGATTCCTCTATAGATCTTTCACATTTTAGCAACTTGAAATACAAATAGTTAATATACCCTATTTACATCTTATTTAAACTATTTGATGATAAGCTTATCCTAAAAGTTCTGATTTTGCAAGATCAGGTGAATAATTTAAATAAAACTGCAAGGAAACAGAAGCAGTCATCAAAAGCCTTCCAAACAACAAAAGCCCAGGACCAGAAGGTTTCAGTGCAGAATTCTACCACAACTTCAAAGAAGAGCTAATACCTATACTCCTTAAGGTATTCTACAGAGCATTTGTTCAACTATGTTCATAGCAGCACTATTTGTAATAGCCAGAACCTGGAAACAACCTAGATGCCCTTCAATGGAAGAATGGATGAAGAAAGTGTGGAATATATACATATTAGAGTACTACTCAGCGGTAAAAAACAATGACTTTGCGAATTTTGCATGCAAATGGATGGAAATAGAAAACACTATCCTGAGTGAGATATCCTAGACCCAAAAAGATGAACATGGGATGTACTCACTCATAATTGGTTTCTAGCCATAAATAAAGGACATTGAGCATATAATTTGTGATCCTAGAGAAGCTAAATAAGAAGGTGAACCCAAAGGAAAACATATAGTCACCTGCCTGGATATGGGAAGTAGACAAGATTGCCGGGCAGAAACTGGGAACTTGGGGTGAGGTGGCATGGGGCCAAGGGGAAATGGGGTGAGAAACGTGAGAAGGGGAAATTGGGGGGAGCTTGGGGAAATGGGATGGTTGGGATAAAGGAAGGGTGGACACGGGAGCAGAGAAATATATATCCTAATTAAGGGGCCATCTTAGGGTTGGCAAGAGACTTGACTCTAGGGGGGCTCGCAGGTGTCCAGGGAGATGTCCCCAGCTAGTACCTTGAGCAACTGAGCAGAGGGAATCTGAAATGACCCTATCCTATAGCCATACTGATGAATATCTTACATATCACCTTAGAACCTTCATCTGGCGATGGATCGAGATAGAGACAGAGACCCAAATTGGAGCACCGGACTAAGCTCTTAAGACCCAAATGAGGAGCAGAAGGAGAGAGAACACGAGCAAGGAAGTCAGGACCACGAGGGGTGCACCCACCCGCTGTGACAGTGGAACTGATCTATTGGGAGCTCACCAAGGCCAGCGGGACTGGGACTGAATAAGCATGGGATGAAACCGGACTCCCTGAACGTGGCGGACAATGAAGGCTGATGAGAAGCCAAGGACAATGGCACTAGGTTTCAATCCTAATCCATGAACTGGCTGTGTGGGAGCCTAGCCTGTTTGGATGCTCACCTTCCTGGTCCTGGATAGAAGTGGGAGGACCTTGGACTTCCCGCAGGGCAGGGAACCTGGACTGCTCATCATTCTCGAGAAGGAGGGGGAATGGAGTAGGGGGGAGGGGGAGAGGGGTAGGGGAGTGGGGAGAGGAGGAGATGTGTGGGAGAAGAGGGAGGGAAATGGGAAACAGGGAGGAGGCGGTAATTTTTCAAATAAATAAATAAAGGTATTCTACAGAATAGAAACATAAGGAACATTGTCAAAGTATTTTTATGAGGTTACAGTTACCCTGATACTGAAACTACACAGAAACTCAAACAGAAAAAGAGAATTACAGACCAATCTCCCTCATGAACAATGACATAAAAATATTCAGTAAAATACTTGCAAAGAGAATCTAAGAACATATAAAAAAATCATCCAACATGATCAAGTCAGCTTTATCTCAGAGATGCAGGGATGGTTCGACATATAAAAAATTATCAATGTTATTCACTATATAAATAAACTGAAAGAAAAAACACATGATCTTCTCATTAGATTCTGAAAATCATTTGAAAAAACTCCAACACCCCTTCATGATAAAGGTATTGGAGAGATCATGTATACGATGAACATATCTAAACACAATAAAAACAATATACAGCAAGTTGACAACCACAATCAAATAAATGGAGAGAAACTCAAAACGACTGCACTAAAATCAGAAATGAGACAAGGATGTCCACTCTCTCCATATCTATTCAACATAGTTCTTGAAGTTCAGGCTAGAACAATAAGACAACAAAAGGAGATCAAGGGGATACAAATTAGAAAAGAAGAATTCAAACTTTTGTTATTCACAGATGATATGAAATTATACAAAAATGACCCCAAAAACTCTATCAAGGAAATCCTACAACTGATAAATACCTTCAGGAATGTGACGGGATACAAGATCAACTCAAAAAATCAGTAATCCTTCTATATAAAAGATAAAGAAGCTTAGAAAGAAAACAGAGAAACATCACCCTTCATAATAACCACAAATACCATAAAATATCTTTGGGTGCAGTAACCAAAGAAGTGAAAGATGTGTGTGACAAGAAGTCTTTGAAGAAATAATTTAAAGAAGATACCAGAAAAAGGAAAGATCTCCCATGCTCTTGGATAGGTATGATCAACATAATAAAAATGGCAATACTAGCAAAAGCAATTTATAGATTCACTGCAATCCCCATCCAAATCCCAAAACAATTCTTCACAGACCTTGAAAGAACAATTATCAACTTTATATAGAAAAACAAAAAACCCAGGAGAGCCAAAAAAAATCCTTTATAATAAAGGAACTCCCAGAGGCACCACTATTCCTGATATAAAGCTCTTTTATAAAGCTACAGTATTGAAAACAGCTTGGTATTGGCATAATAACAGACAGGTTGACCAATGGAATAGAATCCAAGACCCAGATTTTAATCCACACACTTATGAGCACCTGAATTTTGACAAAGAAACTAAATTTATACAGTGTAAAAAAAAGCATCTTCAACAAATGGTGCTAGTATAAGTGGATGTCAACATGTGGAAGAATTAAGCTTGATCCATATATATCCCCATGCACAAAACTCAAGTCCAAGTGTATTAAAGACCTCAATATAAATCTAACCACCCTGAAGTTGATAGAGGAGAAAGTGGAAAATAGCCTTTAATGCATGGGCACAGAAGACCACATCCTAATTATAATACTAGTAGCACAGACACTGAGATCAATAATGAATAAATGGGTCCGCCTAAAACTGAGAAGCTTCTGTAAAGCAAAGGACAGAGTATTGACTTATTGAAGAGAAAAAGACAGCTTACTGAATGGGAAGAGATCTTCACCAACCCAATATGAGACAAAGGACTGATCTCCAAAATATATAAAGAACTCAAGAAATTAGACATCAAAATTCCAAATAATCCAATTAAAAATGGAGTACAAAACTAAATAGAGAATTCTCTCTTTTTTTAATTTTATTTATTTTTATTTATTTTTTTTTATTGAGAAAAAGAAAAAAAAGAGTTTCCACCTCCTCCCAGCCTCCCATTTCCCTCCCCCTCCTCCCACCCTTCTCCCCCTCCCCCCACTCCTCTCCCCTCCCTCTCCAGTCCAAAGAGCAGTCAGGGTTCCCTGCCCTGTGGAAAGTCCAAGGCCCTCCCCCCTCTGTCCATGTCTAGGAAGGTGAACATCCAAGGTGGCTAGGCTCCCACAAAGCCTGAACTTGAAGTAGGATCAAAACCCCGGGCCATTGTCCTTGGCTTCTCATCAGCCCCCATTGTTTGCCATGTTCAGAGAGTCCTGTTTTATCCCATGCTTCTTCTGTCACAGTCCAGCTGGCCTTGGTGAGCTCCCAATAGATCAGCCACACTGTCTCAGTGGTTGGGTGCACCCCTCGTGGTCCTGACTTCCTTGCTCATGTTCTCCCTCCTTCCACTCCTCATTGGGAACTTGGGAGCTCAGTCCGGTGCTCCAGTGTGGGTCTCTGTGACTATCTCCATCCATCACCAGATGAAGGTTCTATGGTGATATGCAAGATATTCGTCAGCATTGCTGTAGGATAGGGTCATTTCAGGTTCCCTATCCTCAGCTGCCCAAGGAACTAACTGGGGACCTCGCCTTGGGCTCCTGGGAGCCACTCTAGGTTCAAGTCTCTTGCCAACCCTAAGGTGGCTCCCTTAACTAAGATTTGTGCTTCCGTGCTTCCCTATCCAACCTTCCTTTATTCCAATCATCCTGTTTCCCCAAGTTTCCCTCATCCTCCCGTTCTCACTTTTCTCTCCCCATCCCCCGATACTCCCATCCCACCCCACCCCCAAGATCCCAAAATTTCTCCCTGGCAATTTTGTCTACTTCCCATAGCCAAGAGGATAATTATATGTTTTTCTTTGGGTTCACCTTCTTATTCAGCTTCTTTAGGTTCACCACTATATACTCTGTGACCGTTATTTATGGCTAGAAACCAATTATGAGTGAGTACATCCCATGTTCATCTTTTTGGGTCTGGGTTACCTCACTCAGGATAGTGTTTTCTGTTTCCATCCATTTGCATGCAAAATTCGAGAAGTCATTGTTTTTTACCGCAGCGTAGTACTCTAATGTGTATATATTCCACACTTTCTTCATCCATTCTTCCATTGAAGGGCATCTAGGTTGTTTCCAGGTTCTGGCTATTACAAATAATACTGCTATGAACATAGTTGAACAGATGCTTTTGTCATGTGATGGGGCATCTCTTGGGTATATTCCCAAGAGTGGTATTGCTGGGTCCAGGGGTAGGTTGATCCCGAATTTCCTGAGAAACCGAAACACTGATTTCCAAAGTGGTTGCACAAGATTGCATTCCCACCAGCAATGGATGAGGGTACCCCTTTCTCCACAGCCTCTCCAGCAAAGGCTATCTCAAATGGCCAAAAGACACCTAAGGAAATGCTCAACATCCTTAGCTACCAGAGAAATGCAAATCAAAATAACTCTAGGGGCCGGGTGATGGTGGCGCACGCCTTTAATCCCAGCACTCGGGAGGCAGAGGCAGGTGGATCTCTGTGAGTTCGAGACCAGCTTGGTCCACAGAACTAGTTCCAGGATAGGCTCCAAAGCCACAGAGAAACCCTGTCTCGAAAAAAAAAAAAAAGCAAAAAAGCAAAACAAACAAACAAACAAAAAAAAACAAAAAAAAAATAACTCTAGGATAGCATCTTACACCTGTCAGAATGGTTAAAATAAAAAAAAACACCAATGATAGCCTACACTGGAGAAAATGTAAAGTGATGGTGGGAATGAAAACTTGTACAGTAATTCTGGAAATCAGTATGGTGGTTCCTCAGAAAACTGAGAATCAACCTATCTCAGGATCCAGCAACACTACTCTTGGGTATATACCCAAAGGATGCTCAATCATACTACAAGGACATTTGTTCAACTATGTTTATAGCAGCAATATTTGTAAAAAATTAGAGCCTGGAAACAACCTAGATGTCCCTCAACTGAAGAATGGATAAAGAAAATATGATACATTTACATGATAGAGGACTACTCGGAAGTAAAAGAAAATGACAGCTTGAAATTTGCATGCAAGTGAATGGAACCTAAAAACCATCCTGAGTGAGGTAACCCAGACTCAGAAGAATGAAAATTGTATGGATTCACCCATAAGTGGATACTAGCCATAAATAAAATATAAGAAGCCTATAGTCCATGACCCTAGAGAAGCTAAGTAACAAGGTGAAGGTGAACCCTAAGAAAAACAGAAAAATCCCCTTGGGAAGGGGAATTAGATGAGATCTCCTGACAAAATTGGGAGCTTGGGCTTGGGAAGAGAAGGAAGGTCAGAGGAGGAGAAGGAGGGAAAAAGGAGAGAGGGAGGAGAACTTGAGGGAACAGGATAGTTGAGATGGGGGAAGAACAGAGATGGAGAGCAAGGAAAGAGATATCTTGATTGAGGGAGCCATTACAGGGCTAGCAAGAAACTCAACAATAGAGAAATTCACAGGAATCCACAAGGATGACCCCAGCTAAGATTCTAAGCAATAGTGGAGAGGGTGCCTGAACTGGCCTTGCCCTGTAGTCAGATTGATGACTATCTTAAATGTCACCATAGCACCTTCATCCTGCAACTGATGGAGACAGGGGCAGGACAGGGCAATGAAGCATTGAGCTGAAATCTCAAAGTCAAGTTGATGAGTGGAAGGAATGAAAATATGAGCAAAGAGATCAAAACCATGATGGGGATACCACTGAAACAGCTTACCTGAGCTAATGGGAGCTCACCAACTCTAGGTGGACAGCAAAGCAAATAGCATAGGACCAAGCTAGACCCTCTGAATGTGGGTGGCAGTTGTATGACTAAGGCAGACTGCAGGGCCACTGAAAGTGGCACCAGAATTTGTCCCTGCTGTTTGTACTGGCGTTTTGGAACCCATTCTCCTTGGATGGATACCTTGCTCAGAACGGATATAGTGGGGAGGGCCTATGTCATTCCTGGGAGCAATCTGCCTTGCCCTCTCCGGGGAGTGGATGGGGTAGAGTGGGAGGAAAGTTGGAGGGAATGGGAGGAGGGAGGAAATGAGAACTGTGATTGGGATTTAAAATGAAAAAAAGATAGTTTGTTTTCTTTTTTAAAACAATAAAATAAAAAGTTCTGATTTTGTGTTTCATGTTGCCCTTTTCCTTGAGAAGAACCAATAGGGTTCATCAAACTGAGAAGAGTGATCTACTACATAGCACATCCTTAAGATGTATTGTTCTCAAAAGTACTCTAAACTCTCCCCTTTCCATATGCCAATCATCTGGCATGCCCTGTCTCCTTGACTTCCAGTGTATGGCTCAATATGATCTTCTTTTAGGCAACTCTATTGTTGTCTTGCATTAGGTCACAGTCATATTTGATGTTGTGGCTTTCTCACATGACAGAATAATGTGTCAATGCTGGGCAAAATTAAAGTTGGAGTTGGTGTCAGTCTGTGTCAGCTGGACGGACCTGACTTTTAGGAGTCTTGAGCACTGAAGCATTTTGATACAATGTCCTGATAAGAGCTGTAACTGTATGTTTATATACATAAAGAAGATTATGATACTGATATGTGCTTTTTCATGAGACTTTAATAATTTAATCATTTATATATTGTCCTAGTCTGTGAGAGGAACTTAAAAAAATCAGATAATCATATGATCTTTTAAAAATTGCATTTTATTGACAAAACCATTACAACAAACTCCTGTTTCTTTCAGCTTTCTGAGGAAGCTACACAACAGTAGGCAACAGAGGTAGATGCAAATTTAAAATTATGTCCTGTCCTTGACCCATGTGTGCTAGCTCCTAACTGCTTATAATGTCATCTCCCAGAAAATCATATCTCTCTGACCTCCTCAGGTACCTGTACATACACATTAACATACACAGACATACATACATACATACATACAGACACACACACATACACATAAACTTAAAAGAAAAGAAACCAAGAATGCATATTCCTTATCTCATCTACTAAAATATATTTTAGATTTAGGACATATGGCAAATCATCAGGTACATGGAGAATTATGTTTCAGTGAGGAGATAGACTATATGAACAAGACATAGTTTAAAATACACAGAGATAAAGATGATTGGTTGTGGGAGGGATCTTTCCAAAAGAAACCTAAATGATTTGCATATTTAACATGTTTTATAAAGCCGAGTTTGCATTTAATATCATGAGTTTGACTATTACCTCTTTATGCAATTCAGTTCTACAGCAAGAGAACATGTTTCTAGATACCTACATAAATGCACACACTGACAGGGAGCTATTGGAAAGCATTGGTGGTTGTCAGCACGGAGCGCAAGAAGTCATGTCAGAAGAGTGAATGTGCATAAGCTCATATAGAACCCATCAAACTGTACCTAGGATAAAATGGAGTTACATAGCATTAGTTGATTTAGTAGATTCCAACACCAAAACAAGTTAAATAATGGCATGCAAATTCGTTAGGTTTTGAATTTCCTGATGTTTCAATTTCTTTTTAGTGACACGGAAACTTATTTGAATTTTTTTAATAGAAGCTTATTTTTCTGTGAGAAGACAATGCCACAAATTTCTATAATAACACAAGAATTGCTATTTTTCCTTCAACAAAGAAAATGTGTCATTGAAATGCTGTTTGTATGAGATGTGATTTTACCAACATACAAGCTTGGCTATTCTCTGCAAGCTAACTAAGCTTAATACAGTGCCTTAGGCCTGCAAAGCCTACATACACCTCACTGGGGATTTAGAATGCAAGAGAGAAATGAAACAGCTTTGAGGTCATTTGGCATGCTGAACCTTGGCAACTCTTATGTTTTCCCACACACTTCTTAGTGTACATAATAAATAAACATCTAAGATAAAGTGCTGAATTGCCCAGTAATGTAAGTCAATATGAGTTTTCTCTTCAAGATTTGGCTCACATTTTGTTACAATGACTTCTCTTCCCTTTTCTACATTATTGTATAAATTCTACAAGCTTTGAAGCTCCTTTCCATTTAATTGGATCATGAATACCTATTTCACCTTTGGCTGTACTAAACAATTCTGGATTAATGATAATTGATTTTCAGGTTTTCTCTTTTTTCAATTCTATGCTGTTTCCTTGTGGAATGATGGGAATCAGGCTTTTTCTTTTGAATATTTTATTGAGCATAAACTCAATTGCTACTATTGCTATGGGATGACCTTTCTGTATATTGTGAATATGTATCCCTCTCATTGGTTAATAATATGAGCTGTTTGAGTCAGCATAAGTTTAGTTGGAACAATCAGGCTGAGAAATCAGAAGAAGAGAGGCAGAACTGAGGAAATGCCAGTCACTGCTGGAGCAACAAGATGTACAAGACCACAGGTAAAGCCATAAACCTTGTTAAAATACATAGACTAATAGATATGGGTTAATTTAAAAGGAGAAGCTAGTTATAAGAAGTTAGTAATAGGTTAGTAATAAGCCTGAATGATAGTCCAAAGAGTTTTAATTGTTATTAAGTTTCTGGGTATTCTAAGTGTTCAGGACTGGATGGTCAGGAAGCAAAAGAACCACTTAAGTTAACAAGTGATGCTCCAATTTGTCACATGTACATCCAAATAAATCCTGAGAACATTAAAAGAAAAATAGAATTCTAGAACACACAAAACAGTCAGACATAGCTTCTTGGTAGCCTCAGATTTTCAGATAGGTTGTTTGCTGACTGTGAGCAGATGCATGGCTCCTTTAATAGAGGGCCTCCTGGCTTTGTGCTATCAGCCTTGATTGCTCTTTTGGGAGTTCCTGGTATGGAACAATTGATTGAAGTTTATGGACAGTGGGCTGCATGCTATTTGGAGGCAGTGTGGACCCACTGCTTCCAAGGGTTGGAATGGTGAGCATGACTTCCACTGGTTCCTCCACCATGAGACTAGATGCTCAGAGAACTGAGGGGGAGGAGCCAACTACAATGTGCTAGTGACATTCAGTAAGCTGAGCAGTATAGATGGTACAGCAGTTTTAAGACCTGTCTCAAGTGATCAAAAAATACTACCAATATGCAATAAGGACAGATTGAGACAAAAAGACCTGTAAATAATGGGTCACATTGTATTTAAAAGTGCTTGTAGACTTGGGAGATAGAGGAAAAAGGATCGAGACAATCATAGAGTAAAAGAGTAATTTAAAGATAACAAAATAAGGTCCTTAAAAGAAGAATAGAGCAATAAAAACGATAATAAGTAATGTAAAGATAGAAAATACACAAAGAGTCTGGGCTACATATATTATACTGTTTTCTTTGGATTTTGGCTGTTAATGAGCTAAGTGCTAAGAGACATTTCACTTTGGGACTGTTAATCTAAACAAACCTATATATTTTAAAGGTATCTTGACTTCAAAATTTGGGTCTAAGAATATGTTGCATTGGAAAACAGGTTCTACTTTTGCTTCCACAGGTTAATATGGTTTGATCAATGAAGACCCTCTGAGAGCTGTCTGATGGGAGCAATGGCCCAGATGATCCAATGTTTCAGAGTTCCTCCATTACAGTTTCCTCTGATTTCTACATCTGGAACAGCTTTAAGGCTGCTAGCTGAGATAACCCAGCCTCTAAATCAAGACTTGACTATAATCCTAAATTTTCTCAGGGTCTTTCAAAGATCAACAACACCAACCAATCAGCACTATGCCCAAATTCCCAACATATTATTTATCATATTTTATTTAAGGGGAGTTGGTTATAATTGTTATTGGCCATAATCAATTACTTTCTAAAATAAGAAAGGGGATATTATATAGAAATAGAATAACAGGGTAGATTATTAAATCTAGTTTAATCCAAAAATCCTGTTAATCCCAAGATACTTTGTATTGGTATGAATTTTAGTTTATTAATATAGATTTAAGGTTAATTTTGTTATACTTTATGTATATTATGTATATTTTTACTCTTAAAATATTGTTTTATACAGCACAATTAAAAATATAAGATATAATTAAAAATATCATTTTACAAAAATAGTCATCTATGATAGTCAAACTTACAGTCATGTTAGTTATTTTTTCTAGATATACACAGATATCTTTCAGATAGATAGGTATTCTTCAAACATTTCAAAGAACTACAGAATGTGGCATTTAAAATGTTTTAGTAACTTAGACCTTTCATGACAGTGAGATACATCTACTTCATGACAGTGAGACGCATCACCAAAGTACTCCAGAAAGGATGATGGGCATCAATGAAACTTCATATGGAACTTGTTCCTTTTATGACAAAAGCTAGTCATGTGGGCAAAGAAACTGCCCTTGCCTTGATTGCTCACAGTTACTGTCCAAACTGAACCAGGAGGGCACAAAATGGCAACTGCTGAGCTTTGTCAAGACAAGGTAGGTAGAGGTAGGACAGTTCCTCAAAAATCTCCTGCTTTACAAGAAAGTCTGTCAGATATTTTACACCTGTAGATCAAAGATGGATTCTACAAAGTTACAGAAGAAACTTAGGTGACTGGATAGGCAGCCTGCCATTTCTACAATTTCTCACATTTTTTTTTTGAAGAGGTTTGCCTACACTTCCTACTTACTCAGGTAATATTATTTTTCTTCTCAGGTCTTAGTTGGAGTTGAAGACTATATAATTATAGTTACAGTTTTTCATAGTTATGGTAAGAGATAAATTAAATATAAAACTTTAAACTTGCCAAGATATGCTAGATAATTAAACATTTGCTCTAATTTTTCAAATATGAATAGACTAGATATTATAACTGCAATTTTTTCTTGATAACTGCTTTGTTATATGTAATTTTGCTATGTTATTCTTAAAACTTTCCTTTTTCTTTCAACAGAAAGGGAAAAATGGGATGGGATGATCTTTCTGTATGCTGTGATTATTATTTAATCACTATTTAATTATAAAAGCTCTTTTACCAATAGGCAGAACAATCAATCTGAGAACTCAGATGAAGGGGGTATAGTTGCGAGAGATGCCAGATAACTGAATGAGCAGAACCTGTTGAAATGAGATAGAAAGACTTGAGCTACACAACAACAGATAGAAATATGAGTTAATTTAAATGTAATAGTTATCTAGTAATAAGCCCAAGATATGGATTGAGCATTAATAATTAAAAAGCACAATTAATAAAACCTCAAGAGAGAAATTGGGGGCAAACCTGAAGATCCAAAATGCAAAACAGCCACCCATTAGCTCTTACCTTGACCTCAGTCCAAATGACAATCCTGTCTCTATGAATCTCAGAATGAGACTGTGTCTAAGAGTTATTTCCTCCTGTTTTTTTAATCCTCTGTAGAACTGGAATTACAGGCATACACCTCTGGGAATAAAGCCATACATCCCCAGTTTCTATGGCAACCAGTGTTGCCACTGGGTGTGTTACCACTGCCTGGTGCAAGGCTGACCAGTGGAGCTATTTTACTCTTTGTTCTTCAGACAAGCTTTATTTATGAAAATAAAAGTGAAATATCCCTACAAATATAAGCCTCTGAGTGATTATTTGGAAGCAGCCAAGGAACAGGCTGGGACAGACATCTTTTACAACATCTTGTCAATAAAAGAAATGAATCAATTCCTTGTAGTTTATTTTTTTCCTTAAATACATCAAATTATGCCTTGTGGCTCTGAAGAGGTAGCTCAGTCGTTAAGAGCAAGTACTTCTGTTTCAGAGGACTCAAGTTTGGTTTCCAGCATCCAGGTCAGGTGGCTCACAACTGCCTGTGATTACAGTTCCAAGGTGTGATATCCTCCCCTTGCCTCTGCATATGTAAAATTTTGCATATGTGTACTTACTACCCCTTTACTCCACCATATACACATAAACTAAAACCTTGAGTGTAATTAACCTTGCAGGAATATCTTCATCAGCTTATATATACAGGGGAGGGCTTTCATCCTGACTCAAAGCAAAGTGCTAGACTTTGTTGACTCCATATGTTAAGCCTTGCCCTCTCTGAGGAGTGGATGGGTGATGGGTTGGGGGCGAAGGTGGAAGGAAAGGGAGGAAAGGAGTGAGTGAAAACTGGGATTAATATGTAAAATGGAAAAAGTTTTTTGTTTAAATAAATAAATTAATTTTCAAAAAAGAATGCATGCCTTGCATATGGTCCCAGCATTGAAAGAGAATCAACACTGGACCCCCAAATATATCATATTTTAAATATCTTACTTTTAATCATAATTTGAAATCTTCTGGCTGTGTGAACTTAAGAAGGCACTTCAGTGTACATGGTGTTTACATCTTGTCATCTGTACAAATTGCCTTTACATCATGAAATTGAGCTAATGACAAATGGGATGCTACATGAAATGCTGCTATTGTTATGTCGTTCCAGAATTAGGGCATATGAAATCCCCCAAGAATTAAAACTAAATCCGCCCAAACCTTTCTATCAAAATGAAAATAAGTCTCCAAAACTAACAAAGGAAATTTGGTACAGAGCGAATAATGAACTAAAGATCCGTGGAAACCTATCTTGGCTCTAATCCCAATGTTCCTTCATTCCTCCCTCTCCAAAGTCCCTGCTGCATGGGTCTAATTCTGCTTACATAAACATGTCATGTTTCTACCCTGTGAATGTAGTACTAGCTATTAAGAAGCCTCCAGGCACTACGGAAAATAATCATGTGTATTTCCAGCATAGTATGTGACTACTTTTAACCAGTTTCAGAGTGAAAAAAAAAAGAGAATATGTTTTCAAGGAAAAAGAGATTGACCCACAGTGGATTGGGGTATAAAGTACACTGAAGACAAGAATCCTTTCAGGCCACCATGCATTTCTCCTCAGCTTTGCATTAAAGAGAAAAAACATAAAAATCTTCTGAATAGTTTCAAAGCTAATTAACTCATTTATTTAAAAGCCCTTTTATTCACATTGCTTTATGCATAATTCTAAAAGTTGAACTGGCAGGATTTCAGGACCTCATATTTTATAATGCAAATTAGTCCTGCATCCTTTAGAATGTGGCCGCTGAAAATAGGTCATGGCGCCTGCTGTGCAGACAGAAGAACAGCTCTTACTGGGGAGATTTGACAGCTTCTGCAGCTGTGTTTAAGTGTTTCCACACGTGCTGACTTCCAAAACGAAATAAAACAATTTGTTTAATGAATGCCATTGACAGAGATCCCAGAAATTTGTGTTTCTGTGTTTAATATCTTTAAAAATATTTTTAAATGTTTTAAAAATATTTCTACAAGTGTTTCTTTTGTACACATGATTTGTGTGTGGGCACATGTGTGACATGTGTGTGTGTAGATATCAGAAGACAGCTAAGTAAAGTCAATTCTCCTTCCACCTTTAAGTGGATTCCAAAATTTAAACTTGAATGTTCAAGAATGTATGTTGAGTGCCCTTACTCCAATGAGACATATTTCCTGGCCTTAGTGGGTTTTTTTTAAATTTGTTAGTATAGTCCATAAAGTAGCAATACTAAAAATTTATAACATGCCTGTCATTCATTTTGAATTCCATTATGCAAAAATATATAATATGCTCCTATGTATTCCTTAGAGATTATTATTAAGTAATTATTAAATATGAAATTCTAAAATGGTGTACAAAAATAACATTGAATTTAGCTTGAACATGTGTTCAGCGTAAATTTTTATTTTCCTGTTAGGACTTCAATCTTTAACAAATGGGATTTTGTACATTAAATTTTCATAGTTTGGTCCTTTGAATTGTGAACAGAACAATGGATCAGTAATTTTGCAAAGCAGAACTGCATATTGATTAAAACAGCAAAAAAAGCAACCACTTTCATCTTCTTCTGCTTCATTAAGTGTCTCGCTTGCACTAACTTCTTCCTAATTTTGAACATCAAATTCAATGGACATTTTAGTCTGTGTGGTTTATGATGAAAACTGTGGCAGGCGACTTAAATAATATAATTCATTTCTTTTGTTCCTAGTATCTAGGCAAACCAAGATTAACTCAGCATTAGAGAGGGCATGATCTGTATTCCAAGCTGGTTCTTTTGATGCTAGACCTCTATGCCAGAGGAGGAAGGGTAGAGGGCAGGAAGAGGACATGGCTAGATGCTGTGTAAGGCATCTTCTATAAGCACTCATCGTGTTCCAAAAGCTTCACTTCCTAATATGACCACATCCTTAAATTTTGGCACATGTATTGTGAAGTGGATGCAAACACTGTGTATAACATAATAATGAAGACTATTCTTCATGCAGCTGAGATAAATTAAAGAGACTGGAAAAGTACAATGTTAGCTTATAACTTAGGTCTCACAGTAAACTTAACACATTAGTTTTATAAAAATATTCTCTACTAAGACTAAAACAAATATTAAAATACAACATAATATGATAAAAATTTTATCTTCTGAAATAGCCATCTGTATACCACAATAGCAAATTTCCTTTCAGATATTTCTTTGGCTCATGGTTTTAGATGGTCTTGCAGCACAGTTGCTTTTTGACTTATTATGGGGTGATGCATCATTGGAGATGTGTGTGCCAAAGGGAAATATTAGCCCCATGCATCCAGGAAGCACAAAGGATGAGGAAATAGTCAATGTCACAGTTTATCCTTTATAGTCATGGCCTAAACGACTTGCAACTGATATGAAAGACTGAACTAAAATATAACAGAAGCATTACACAATGAATGACAAACTGTGTTTGCAGAACCACAGATTGCTCAGAATTCCACAAACCAAAAGGCTAAAAACTCGAGTATTAAAAATTTGACACTAACTGCTTCCTATTGTCTCCCCCACTACATACCCCAATGTCCATGATCAGGTTTACCAGGCAATTTGAAGTTCATGATTTTGGAGTGTATAACAATTCCCTCTTTGTTCTTTCCATTGGGGTCAGAGTGATTTGTTTGAGCATTTGTTTCCAAGTGTCAAATGACAGGAAGAGAGGCAGAGACAGAAGGGTAATCAGCTCTATAGGAGTGAGTTGTTGGGTTTTCCATTTCTTATGTTCAATTATCAGAGTCTGTAGATTTCTGTAGTTGGTGTCAAGGAATTGGAGGAACAATTGAAAAACGTTAATATCAAGGTATAAATAGGTTGGTTAGAAGAAATTGAAATCAACCAAGATAAGAGAAAAAAGACAAATAAAATAATGACCAGATTTCAGAGGATATAAACAAATTGATACCAGCTTAACAAGATGACAATATGTTTAAAGAAAGTTCTATAGACACACAAAAAGTGTTCACACTCAAACAGTTCAAGACCCTGTGATGACGGGAGAGAAAACTAAGACTCAGCAGTGTGTTTTACAGCTCAAATGCTAAGTCAAATCTGTATGTTAGGTTTCTGACCTAAAAACAATTGCTAAGACTTACTTATTTATGTATTTTATACATATAGGTGTTTTGTCTATATGTACATTTCACATCAGAAGAACATATCTGATTCCATGAGATTATCAGTATAGCAGGTTGTGATGGGAATTAAACTCAGGACCTCTGGCAAAGCAGACAGTGCTCTTAAGCACTGAGACAGCTCTCATGTCCTAAAAGAAAAATTTAACATTTTTTGTGTCTCAGGTTCTATATGGGCTAATAATGTCAAATTTGGATTAATACCCTAATAGCTACTGAAGAGAAGAACATAGGTCATATTCTAAAATAGAAGACAACTAGTCTCATTCTTAACCTCCAGTAGGAAGAGACAGTGTTTGTTGAAAGTTAGGATTCAATTTTAAAAGGAGCCATAGTAAAGACATAATATTATCAGTCATATTGGCAGAGGATAGAAATGGGAGCTGTCCTTTCAGTACCATAACAATCATCTCTGGTACAAACCACTTGTTTAAGAACAGCAAAAATAGGTAACACTGCCTGTTCACTGCTGTGTCTTAAAACACATGAAGTGAGTTACAGTGACTGACAACTACACATTCCCCATCAAATATTTCTTCTGTAGCTCCTGGAAGGCTTTTCTCAAGTAGAATCTCTCTGTTACCCAGCTGTCATAGTAGTCAGTAGAGCACCAATTGATGGCATTTCTAGGTTTTGTAAATAGCATGGCCAACCTCATAACTCCCAGCCTTATTCCTTTCACCCAGTTATCTGTAAATACATGGCAAGGAGGAAAGTCTCTAGCAGTATGACAACATTGTCCAAGAGACATAACTAGGGAGATAGAAATGGCTTTTAGTGTTCAAAAACAGGAAATGGTTTAGAAGTCATGATGCTAACTAATACATGCTTTATTTATTATGATGATGGGAGAGGTCTGATTCAAAGTATAATTAGTCATGGAAAAAGACTGGGGAATATAAAAATTCATTTCATGAACTATACAAATTATGTTACAGGATGATAATTTTTAGTCAAATGAGAGGAATTTGTCTTTCCATATCTGATCTGGATATTCATAATCTTCCTTCAGTTAGTATTTTATGAACACTTTATGCACTGTTTTATAGATAGAAGATTAGTTTTCCTCAAAGTCAAATAATCACTGTTCAGAAGAAAATCGGATATGTATATTTTAGTTTAGATAGAGTTGATTAACTTTACTACAGCATATGGTGCTAAAATTTCCCTAAACAATCTGTTCTCTGTGAATCCCAAATGCATAGACACTCATTGATCTAAATTAAGTATGTAGTGGGGACTTTGGGATGTTTTTCTTGCTTAATATGTATACAAGGAAGATCTCAGTAAGTCACATTGGTAGATAAAAATGATAAAGTAAGTCACTATGTTTCAGGGCTCATTATGCATTTTGTGCATACAGTTACTATAGATTTATTCCTTAGTTCAAGAAATGTGGAAATACTACTAGCAATTTTATAACAATGTTTAATTTTTTAAAGCAGACAGAATAAGGCAAACTGAAATCATACTGGCAAGAAGCAGCCATGTGAACTTCACTGAATAATGGAAATGTACTTGAGATGAAGAAATGCTTGAAAACATTAATAATGAAAACATAATTCCATTTTTTCCAGGCTAAGTTGTCAATTTTTATTTAACACTCCCAAAGGTAAATAACACCTCTTTGGCATTAATAGATATCTTTCCTACAGTGAGATTGCCTGCATGGAGGATGGTGATGTCCATACTTTTTTTCTCTTAACACAATGCAATCAGTCTGTATCAGAGGTAGTTCCCATGATATCATGTGCCCATGTTTTCCCTCTTGAGGGAGGGGAGCACATAACCACATCCCTGGGTGTGACTAAATTAGCAATTATTTGGAAGAGAGCTGTTTGTTGTTTCCCAGCTATCTTAGACCTGAAATAATCACAAAGAAATGTATTAAGTAAAACACTGCTTGACCCATTGGCTCTTACCTCTTATTGGCTAACACTTACACGTTAATTTAATCCATTTCTATTAATCTGTGTATCACAACATGGCTGGACTTACCAGCAAAGTTTCAACACATCTGACTCTGGTGGTAGCTCCATCTTCTCTCCCTGACTCTGTCCTTCTTCCTCCCAACATTCAGTTTACCTTTCCCTGCCTTTCTAAGTTCTGCCTTGCTATAGGTCTAAAGCAGATTCTTTATTCATTAACCAATAAAAGCAACACAGAGACAGAAAGATCTCCCACAACTATTCATCCCCAGATACTATCTTTGGTTTAAAACACTGAAAAAAAAATCATTGTCAACTTCCTAGCTCACTGTTAGTTATATTAAATTTAAGATTAGCTATTCTAATTTTTTTCAGTTAGCTTTGTTAGAAGTGAATTGCATTTGATTATAAAGTTGTAAAACTTAAATTGAGTATGTTTTATTGGTGTTCAGCCAGCCTTACTCCCACTCAAGTCATTTTATGCTAGAGGGTGAAGGATAAAAGTTTTCTCATTTAATGTTATTGAAGACCAATACATCATGTGCATTATAAGTTTGTGTTAACAGAGCAAGTGGAAAGAATGTAAGGGGAAAAATATGAAATCTTCTAAAATTCTAGTCATCAGAGTGTAATCTTCCTCTACAAACACTAGATTTATTAATATCAATTCAGACTGAGTTTGTAGAAGTGTCAAGACCTTGTGTATTTTTTAAATGTCATTTTGCATGGTTATGTGCATGTTGTCTTATTTACTCACATTTGTGTTTTATTTCTTCTTTTTTTGAAAAGACATCACTAGTGAGACACCATTCTCTACAAATCCTTCAGCTTGAAAAGGCAGTTTGTGGAAGTATGTTCTGAGCATCATCAACACATTTTTTAGAACATTTATTTTTCTCTAAATTTAATCAATGTTTTAAGAACAAATCTGTAGGAATATATTTTTAAATAGTTAAGATGCAATGCTCAAGTAGAGTTCTTTTGGACTGGAGTAGGACCAATAGAAAACAGAAATTTTATATCATAGCTTAGTATTTTTCTCATACATCATATCAAAAAAGTTTTAAAACATAGCTTTATTGTCAGTTATTGTGGTGACTATTATCAAAACTATTTTCTTAACAAGTATGTATAAAAACATTCCATGCAATTTATAGTTATTTATTTTGAGCATATGGGTGATTTCTCTGTATGTATATTTGTGCACCACATTTGTGTCTAGTTCCAGTAGAGGCCAGAAGATCTTGAATTACCTGGAACTGGAGTCATAGTAGGTTATATTAGTTATAAAACAGAGGACCCAAGGGCACAATTTACCAACCAGAAGAATAAACTTTTTTTCTTGGCTTACAAATCAAAGCTCAATTTATGTATCCACATGCCAAAAGTAAAATGAGATCATGTTGGACAAACTGTGAAAGATGGACCCAGTGTGTAAGGAGCAAGAGAAAAGACATTAGACGGACCCTTACATAAGGTGAAGTAGAAACTGCCCTAAATATTAAACCAGCTGCACATATGTTATCACTATGTAGAACTTTACATCACAGTAAGATAGAAATCACTTGTTCTTGTTGATCTTGGCAACACCCAAAGGAAAACTACAGAGAAGTATCTGGTAAAATATAAAAGTTCTGACTATTTCTATGAGGCAGACAGATTAAAAGAAAGTATAAAAACTGGGAGCTAGAAAGTTAATTCAATAGTTAAGAGGACTTTATTGCTCTTTCAGAGGATCCAGGTTCAGTTCCTTGCACTTCATGACAGCTCTCAGCCTCCTGTCCTTGGGGAATAATACCCTATTCATGATTTCTCAGCACTGCGTACATGCACATATTCACACACAGACTCAAAGACAGAGGGCAGACAGACAAACACACACACACACACACACATGCGTACACAAACAATTAAAATTAAAAATAAATCTGAATAAGCATAGAAAAATAAATCACACTTGAGAAATCCAAACTAATAAATAATTCGAAAGTAATAAGATATCCCTCACTACATTGTTTTTTTAGCTGGTTTATTTCAAAATAAATTGAAATGATTAATGAGACCTCTAGTTTTTTTCTTCTTCTGGATTTTGTGGGTGTTGTGATCAGTTTTTTTGTAAATTCCGGATGCCACATGCTCTTCCTATGGTCATTTCAATAAGTTCGTGTATCCTCCAAAGTCAAGATTTGTTTCTGCAAATGTACCTTGACTTTTCCCCACACATCCAAATTTAAAAACAACACACTGTTCCACGAAGCAAAGGAAAACATGCTCAGTGGAATTGATGAGGGAATCTACTTCCCTTTGTGATGTCCTGAAATTATTTCAAATGTAAAGTCAATGAATGAGCTCATTAAATTAGAGGGGAAAATGCTGCTACTTGGCTTAGTATAAAGTATGATTTCTTGCCAAAAAGTCCAGCCAATATCAGAGATCCTGTAGTTATCACTGATGTGTGCTTTTGTCAATGGAAGCAACCTATCTATGTCTCACCTCTTTTGTTGTTTACACTGAATTTCTCAAGCCTGCAGGTACTCAAGTATATTTAAAGCCATGTTATAACTATGTCAAACTCTTGGTTGTTTTCCTATAACAGAAGAACCAACTCTGGAGAGTGTTTTTTTTTTTTTCAAAAAAAAAATAAATACAGCAGCCAATCTTTCCAGGATACAGATGAAAGTCCATTTTCATCAAGCAAAAGTGTAGAACACATATGGCTCCTACTGTGTTCACTGAAAGGGAACTTCAGAGTCGATTGCAAACACTTCTGAAAGCCCCTTTCCCTCCCCCATCTCTCTCCTCTACACACAAATACACAAAGAAAAAGAGAGAGAGAGAGAGAGAGAGTCACTCATCAAAATTCCCTCTCATCACTCACCTGGTAATAACTAAAACATTTTCTAAGACTTTTTTTTTCTATGCTTTCTCTGTCAATATACAGAATGACATTGAGATAAAATTGCTAGTTCACTATTTTGGGTAAAGATATTGCTCCATATTGTTTTTGATTTTAGCCATTCAAACAGGTATAAGATGATATCTCAAAGTTGTTTTGATTTGCATTTCCCTGATAGCTGAGGAAGTTGAACATGTCCTTAAGTATCTTTTGGCCATTTGAAATTCTTCTGTTGCGAATTCTCTGTTCAGTTTAGTACCCCATTTCTTAAATTGAGTTATTTAGAATTTTAAGGCTTAGTTTCTTGAGTTCTTTATATATTTTGAAGATCAGACCTTTGTCTAATGTGGGGTTGGAGAACATCTTATCCCATTCAGTAGGTTGCTTTTTTGTTTTAATGACTGTGTCCTTTCCTTTACAGAAGCTTCCCAGTTTTAGGAGGTCCCATTTATTCATTGTTGCTCTTATTGATTGCGCTACTAGGGTTATACGTAGGCAGTGGTCTCCTGTGCACATGTATTACAGCTACTTCCCACTTTCTCTTCTATCAGGTTCATGATAACCTATTCTGGAGAGGATGTAGAGTAACAGAACACTCATCCATTGCTGTTGGGAATGCAAACTTGTGCAACCACTTTGGAAATCAGTGTGGTGGTTTCTCAGAAAATTGGGAGTCAACCTACCTCAGGATCCAGCAATACCACTCTTGGGAATATACTCAAGAGATGTCCAATCATACTACAAAAGCATTTGTTCAACTATGTTCATAGCAGCATTATTAGTAATAGCCAGAACCTGGAAACAACCTAGATACCCCTCAGTGGAAGAATGGATAAAGAAAGTGTGGCACATATACACATTAGAGTACTACTCAGTGATAAAAACAAAAAACAATGACATCTTGAATTTTGCATGCAAATGGATGGAAATAAAAAACACTATCCTGAGTGAGATAACCTAGACCCAAAAATATGAATATGTACCTTCGTTCAGCAATGGATAGAGATAATAACAGAGACCCATAGCTGAGCACTGGACTGAGCTCTCAAGGTCCAGTTGAAGAGCAGAAGGAGAGAAAATATGAGCAAGGAAATCAGAACCACGAGGTGTTGGTTCACCCACTGAGACAGTGTGTCTGAGCTAATGGGAGTTCACCAAATCCAGCTGGACTTGAACTGAAGGAGCATGGGATCAAACTGGATCCTCTAAATATGGCTGACAATGGGGTCTGACTGAGAAGCCAATGATAATGGCACTAGGATTTGTCTCTACTGCATGTACTGTTTTTTTTGGGATCCTAGTCTATTTGGATGGAGGGGAGCCTTGGACTTCCCACAGGGTAGGGTACCCTGCCCTCTCTTGGGTCTGAAGTGGGAGGGGGTGAGGGTGAGTGGGGGAAGTGAGAAGGAAGTGGGAATAGGAGATGAAGTCAAAATTTTGAATGATATTATTTATAAAGTAATAAAAATTATTAGAAAAAATATTTCTTTAAAAGGTTCATAGCAAAATATATTAAAATTGATACATTCATTATTAAAAAGAGATAGCTGCAATGGGCACTCATTAGATTAAGTTCAGCCATCATGTCTGTCTGGGTAAGAGCTCTGTGTAGTCAATGTCAGTTAACAGCAACTTTAAAACAGTCCACACCACACCAAAACTGACTACATTCATCAACACACAACTTTTGAACTTTTGAACACTTTTTTGTATTTTTAATGAAAAATTGAATTTTGACACAGTCTACCACATGTCAAAATGGTGATCATATATATATATATATATATATATATATATATATATATGAACACTTTTTTGTATTTTTAATGAAAAATTGAATTTTGACACAGTCTACCACATGTCAAAATGGTGATCATATATATATATATGATTAAAAAATAACCACAAAAATCTGAGTTGTAGAACTGACATGTATTACCAACAGCTAAGTGTACAATCATTCTGGGAAAATTTAATACTAAGTGTTTCATGACATCTTGTATTATTAGCAAACACTGCTGCGAAACAGTATAACCTAATCCTAGAGTAATCTCCTAGAATCAGGAAGGAAGAATGCTATGTGTTGGTGCTGGATAAACACACAATATGTCCAGGTCATGCCTACATGTCCCAATGCATTCCCCTAAGTGTTCTTTGTTAATCTGACATTGCAGGGCAGTAACAGTTTTTTACTATGACCCTTAATAAATTTTGGCAGACATAAGTTTTTAGTCAAAGGCTTCCACACTTGGGGTAGTTAGTACCCAGATGTCTTTAGGGATTACATGGGACATGGATGCATTTTAAAGTTATTCTGTTACTGTTATTACAAATTATGGTGCACAGCCTTCTCTGTAGATGCTGCTACATATGAACTTAGCATCCTCAACAGCTGTCAGAACTTTTTTTCCTCTTTTAATGATGGAAACAGATCTTGAGAACTTTCAAGATCTGATTAGACCATAAAAGGTCTGGAACAGCAGCTACCCTAGAGCTGATATGTTTCTTATTAATTTAATGAAAAGGATCAATTAAACAGAGGGCAGAGAGGAGATCCTTGCACTTTAGTGACTGTTGGATAGAGTTTTGCTTTATGATCTCATCTTTTCTCAATACCCTTGCTAGAAGAAGTTTGAGAGTTCAGCCCTTGTTGTCCAAGTTCTTGACAAGTTTATTGTAGAGGCAGATTGAACCAGGTGGTCCCAGGGATCCTTCCTGTTTCCTTTTGAAGACTAAAACCAACCACCAGTAATCATATGTGGTTTTATTTTTAATTAATTTAAATTATTATTATTTGGGTTTTTTTTTTGAGGCAGGGTTTCTATATTGCCTTGTGGCCTGTCCTGGAACTAGCTCTTATAGATCAGTTTTGTAGGAGAGCACTTGTTTATTCTTAGATGCTCAGCCCTGAAATAACCACACAGAAACTGTATCAGTTAAATCACTGATTGGTCTATTAGTTCTAGCTTCTTACTGACTAACTCTTACATCTTAATTTAACCAGTTTCTACTAATCTGTGTATTGCCACATTGTTGTGACTTACCAGGTAAAGTTCCTCCGGCATCTGTCTCTAGTGGGGCTACATGGCTTCTCTCTGACTCTGCCTTCTTTCTCCCAGCATTCAGTTTAGTTTTACCCACTCACCTCTGCTCTGCTCTGTTATAGGCCCAAAGCAGTTTCTTTATTTATCAATGGTAATTACAGCATAAGGAGGGGAATCCCACATCAGATAGGGCTGGTCTTGGACTCACAGAGATTCACCTGCCTCTGTCTCCCAAGTGTACATGTCTCCCAATGTACTGCCACCATCTGTCTCATATGTGACTTTATTAACAGAGGACTCTGAAGGTAAGTTAAATTCAGATACCTGTGCTTATGATGATAAGGAAAGTTGGAGGTAATTGAAATTACCAACATGTAAGTGTTTGATTTACTCTATTTAGTCTGCAAAAGCAGCTTGTTTTGAGCATCCTGTGATATCGCTATCACAGTGCATCATAGCTTCCATTCTGCAACTAGAACAAGATCTTGGCTCCACATAAGATTTTAAGACTTGAAAAAAAAAATCAAAAAAAAAAAAGATTTTAAGACTTGGATCTTTCAACCTGTTCTTCCAAAGGACAAGTGATTAGATAAACACATAATGCCGTGTATCAATAAAATTAGAATCTAGACATAGGGTATCCTAGTTTTTCTTCAAATGCAGCTTGGGGTAGAATGTGCTTATATGACTTTTAAGTCCTGATCACAGTCTGTCTTCAGGGGAATAGGAGCAGGAACTCAAGCAGGAGCAGAGGCAGGAGCCATGATAAACATTGCTTCCTGGCTTGCTCTCCAAGATTTTCTCAGCTTGCTGTTATATAGCACCTGGGGCCAGCTCTCAAGGGTTGGCACAAAGCACAATAGACTGACTCCACCCACAGTGATCATTAATAAAGAATATGCCAAGCAGACATGCCCAGAGGACAATTTGACAGAAGCTATTCCATAACTGAGATTCACTTTTGTCAAGTATATCTAAGTTGTGGTCAAATTGATGTAAACTAACTAGTACAAATTGATGTAAACTAACTAGTACAAAGCATTTCGTTTAAGGCAGCTCGTATAAACTAAGGAGAAGGCCTGAAATCAAAGGTATCTTTGAACTTGGAACTTCTCCATGTCTTTATTGAGGGGGCCCACTGGTCAAGTGAGAGACACAGCGGCTGACATAAACCCTGTCTTCTCAGTGCTCCCTGCTCACCAGCCCAACAACAGAGTCTAAGGCTGAGATCTGAACAACTTCACACATTTCAACCCACTCATCATCGAAGACCTAGACAGTCCTTATACTTCTATCATAAATGTTATCAGGAAAAAAGTGATGGGACACATGAAAGCATATACATTGTCCTTTACTCTGGAACCAGTCAAAACCTGATCTGCAGATCAGTAATCTTTCACAGGTCAGAAAGCAGGCATTTTGCTTAAAACTAACTTTGATATTTTTTTCATATATAATATCAAATACAACATGAAAAAATATGAAATATTTTTCCACTTCCAACATTTTATGGGAAAGTATGACTTAGATACATTTTCTTTCCTCATATCATTGACAAAAACATGAAGTAAAACATTAGGTTTTATTAAAATAGTTGTTTATCTACAACTAAGAAAAAATGAACTGATAAAAATAGAAAATTAATTTCTGTTTTAATTTCTACCTTTGTAAATTCCAAAGCTACATTTTCATAATAAGATGTCAGGTGCAATTTTCAGTCAATTTAAGCTCAGGCTATTGACAATGCATTTTTTCCATCTGCACTCTTATTGAAACAACCACCGCAAGAGTGAAATGAGAAAATCTTCCAGGGCAAGCCATGTAGACTGCCAGCCCCAGGGACATTTGCATAAACCCTCAGGAAATGTTTGCTCACACCCTAAAATATTTGAAAACCTGGTGTTTTAAAATGTGCAGGAATCTTAATGAATTTTATATATTCTATAAGTGTTAGAGATACCTGATATGCTTCTAGCAATTTAAAGCACAGAGAAATATAAATTCTAGTTTTAACTCCGTGGAATTCACTTGTTTAGGGTAAAGGGAGTTGGAAGTGGGAGGTGAGGCTGTTTTCCTTCGCTGACCTTCAATGTAATGTGGGTGGTTACCTCACAGCTGTGTTCATCAATGGAGCAGAAGAAGACATGTTCCATTCCATGGCCGTGGCCCCAGGAGTGCTTAGAAAGAACATATGTACATGTCTGTATGCAAATATATTTACATAGTATAAGCAGCAGGTTGTCAGGTCCGTGAAAACAGTTTTTTATGTCCTGACATCAGTATTTCCTCTGCTCTGAGAACATCTGAATCTAAAGACAAAACCAAATACAATTGAGATTTTATTTTTTTACATGTGTTATTTTATTTTTTTATTTTAGTTTAGTTTAGCTTATTTTATTTTATTGTTTGTTTTTGTTTTCTGAGACAGGGATTCTTTGTAGCTTTGTAGCCTGTCCTGGAACTAGCTCTTGTACACCAGACTGGCCTCGAACTTTCAGAGATCAGCCTGCCGCTGCTTCCCAAGTGTTGGGATTAAAGACGTGCAACACCCCTGCCAGACAAGATGTATTTTTTTGTTTTAATTGCACAATTATTTATTAACTTTAACATTTTTCAATTTCAAATATTTTTTCTTTTGATTTAATTTTATTTTATTAACATTTTTCCTTTATATTACATACCAACCACAGTTAACACTCCCTCCTCTCCTTTCATTTCCTCACCCCAATCACATATACCTCTCTTTCCATCTATTACTCCTCCAGTTCTATTCAAAAAGGGGTAGGCCTCCCATGGGAAGGATCAAAGCAGGACACATCAAGTTGAGGAAAGATAGAGAACCTCACCCTGCATGAAGTAATCCTGCATAAAGCAACAGGTTTCCAAAAGCCAGCTCAGTAGTAGACACAATCTTATTCTCACTGATAGGAGCCTTTCAAGCAGAGCAAGCTACACAACTGCAATACACATGCAGAGGGCCAAGGTGGGTCCCAAGCAAGTTCTCTCACTGTTAGTCTAGAGTCCACATGTTCCCATAAAATCAGATAATCTGTCTTTGTGGGTTCCTCTGTCATAACCTTGACCCTCCTGGCTTGACTTCAGGAGGACACTTTTGCATTTGCTTGCATCAGTTACTGGGTGAGGCAGGGCAGAAGCACAAGCACAATCAAGGGCATGAAAACTCACAATGAGTAAGCAAAATTGGCTGTGACAATCTGTCAGTAGACCAGAAGTACAATAACTAATGGCATGTGCTCATAGCTATTACAACACACCAGTAGTGATTCCAGTTTCAAAATGACCAACCAGAAGCATTCCTGTGGCAGCATAATTTCCCTAACCCCAATAATCCCTCCAGACCTTTTTACAATAAAGAGCTTTTGCATTTCAATCTCTCCTAATCTGTGTCATTGCCTCCATGTCTTCTCACTCCCTAGATCTTCCCCACTCTAAACAGGGATAGCACCACAGGCAGCAGCAACAAGCCTACAAAAACTTAACTGGTGTCTGACTTGATTGAATCCTTTCCATTTGACCTCTTTTTGGGTCTTCCTTAAACTTTTTTTTTCCAGCAAATTATTTTTTTATTACTTTATAAA
>JABTXL010004107.1:249221-262507 GCA_025134845.1 Neodon shergylaensis
CTTCCAGCTAGTTGGGGGTGCTGATAATCTTATGGGGACCTAAAGAAAATTTAGAATTATGATCAAATCCTGATGGGTGTATCCTGTGAGGCTTTATCATCTCAGGCAGCATCTTGAATCTGTTCTGGATGTAGAACTCAGACATCTGGGCCATCTGTTCCTACCGGAGATTTCTCAGGTGGTCTTCCTTGGTCAAATAAGATTTTTCTTAGCTCAGAATGAATCTACAGCCTCTCATGTTCTGTAGAAACAATAGCAAAATCTCTTCTTCAAAGTAACATACTTTTTGACTTCAAGGTATTTTTAAAATACCTATCTTGGATTAATTCAACAGCATTTATAAGCAAATATCTTTTAGCAGCTGTTGCTCCTTCCTCAGCATTTAAACAGTTCAAAGAGAGCATAATAGCATACAGTATCAAGATTCTCTGTGTATTTTCTATCTTTATGTGACTTTACTTTAACCTCTATTTCTTTTATTTTTACTTTTTCTTTTTGAGACATGTTCTCTGTATATCTTTGTCCTAGAATAACTCTGTAGACCAGACTGTCCTTGAACTCACAGAGATCCACTTGCCTCTGCCTCCCAAGTGCTGGGATTAAAAGTGTCTACCACCGCACCTTGATTTCACAGAGTTCTGTCTGCCTCTGCTGCCCAAACTTCAGGATTTTTTTTCCATTTACTTATTTATTTTTAATTAAAAATTTCCACCTCCTCCCCTCTCCTCATCCCCTCCCCCTCCCTCTCCAGTCCAAAGAGCAGTCAGGGTTCCCTGCCCTGTTGGAAGTCCAAGGTCCACTCCCCTCCATCCAGGTCTAGGAAGGTGAGCATCCAAACAGACTAGGCTCCCACAAAGCCAGTACATGCAGTAGGATCAACACCCAGTGCCATTTTCCTTGGCTTCTCCATTAGCCTCCAGTCCAGTTTGATCACATGTTCCATCAGTCCTAGTCCAGCTGGCCTTGGTGAGTTCCCATTAGATCAGCCCCATGGAATACTATGCCCATGTTCCCAAAAAATGGACTATGGATATTTTCCTTTGTTTAAAAAAAAGAGGGGGAATTGTTTGTATTCTGTCAGTTACGTTTTAAATAAATGCTGATTGGCCAGGCAGGAAGTATAGGCAGGTCAACCAGACAAGAAGTAGAGGCAGTGAGATGAGAACAGGAGAATTCTGGGAAGGAGGAAGCCCATTCCTCCCAGTCCTGCCCAGACCACAGAAGAAGCAAGATATAATCTGCCCAGCTGAGAAAGGTACCAGAGCCATGTGGCTAACATAGATAAGAATAATGGGTTAATATAAGCTACAAGAGCTAATAAGTAGCCTGAGCTAATGGGCCAATCAGTTTATAATCTAAAATAAATAAATAAATAAATAAAGTAAGTAAGTAAGCTAACTTAATTACAGGTGGCTTTTACTAGATCTTCATCATATTTAATAATGTATCATGAATTTTCTGTTTAAAAAGGCTAGAAGGAATCAACACCCATCCTTATATATGCTTTCAGGAATAGTTGATAGTGATACAAAGTGATGGATGGGACCTGGAAGTATTTGGAAATTTTATTTAATTTATAAAATTAAAACCTTTCCTTGGGTTATTGAATAAAAATCTGCTTCCCTGTTCCAAATTGTAAGGCAGGAAGGAATTGGCATTAGTGGTCGTAGAAATCCTTCCAGACCCCAAATACAACTTCTGCTATACTGGGTTTGTGCACTTCATCTATTTTTGACATTTTTTTCTATCAAAATTCAGTTTATTTTGAAGCCAAAAGTTTTTTTTCCTCCTCACACCCAGCCTATTTGGGTGAGTAGAGGGCTGTTTTTAAGGATGAAAAATATTCATGAAAGAGATTTTTAAAATATCTGTCCGTAACTTTATTGTTTGTACAGGAGGTGTGTAGGAATGAAGATTTTCAAATGGCTGAAAGACACATGAGGAAGTATTCAACATCCTTTGTCATCAGGGAAATACAGATCAAAATGACTCTGAGATACCATCTTACACCTGTCAGAATGGCTAAGATCAAAAACACCAATGATAGTGTATGCTGGAGAGGATGTGGAGTAAGGGGAACACTCATTCATTGCTGGTGAGAATGAAAACTTGTACAACCACTTTGGAAATCAGTATGGTGGGTTTTCAGAAAATTGGGAATCAACTTACCTCAGGACCCAACAATACCACTCTTGGGTATATAACCAAAGGATGTTCAACTCTACCACAAGGACATGTGCCCAACTATGTTCATGGCAGCATTATTTAAAATAGCCAGAACATGGAGACAACCTAGATGCCCCTCAGTCAAAGAATGGATAAAGAAAATAGGCACCACTTTTATTTTTGACATTGTATAATATTCTCTTACAGTGATACTGTGATGTAGGAGTGCCCCCAATGTGCTGTGATTACCATTAGTGAATAAAGAAACTGCCCTTGGCCTGTTGATAGAGCAGAACTTAGGTAGGCAAGGAAGGTGGAACTGAATGCTGGGAGGAAGAAGGCAGAGTCAGGGAGAAGCCATGGAGCTGCCGGAGATAGATGCTGGTGATTTTACCCGGTAAGCCACAGCCTTGTGGCGATACACTGATTAATAGAAATGGGTTAAATTAATATCAGAGCCAATAATAAGCTAGAGCTAATGGGCCAAGAAGTGTTTTAATTAATACAGTTTCTGTGTGATTATTTCAGTGTAGGGGTAGCCCCAACCAATCACCTTGCTTGTAGGACGGGGTGGCCTGAGGATATTTTTTACTAATAAATATTGCTGGTGTGCTCTCCTCTGCCCTTTCTGCTTTCCTGTTCTCTGCTGGAACCTCTGGTCCTGTAAGTCTCTTTTCCAATTAAAGCTGTATATATTATTACAATTTCTGTCTGCCTTCATTTAAGCTGCTACATTTAGTGCACCAATGTTGGGCTTTGCCTCCACCCCTGAGCGGCTCGGGGCGCAGGCTTGAATTTTAGTTTGAGAGAGCTGCACGCCCCAATCTCACAGCTCTCTGCCTGGGTCCTAACTACATTGCACGCTCCCGGCCCAGCTGCCAGGTACCCCGCTGTTTTTCTTTAGTACATGACTAGGGCCCCAGTGCACTCGAGTCCACCATACAGCCGCGGCTTGACAGACAGGCAACTCCCATGCACGCCATAGCCTGTGGGCCCCCGCCCTACCCTGCTGGCCAGACTTACTCCGCCAGAGCACGTTAACCCCTCCCTGCCTGCCTTGGCTGAGTTTGCAGCGGAACCCCACTGCCTGAATAAGCGGAAGCTCAGGTGCCTGCGGTTTTGCAGCACCAGGGGGGGGGTTCCCTGTTTGCGCCGCCACAGCTGCCAGAGCAGCAGATTTGGTGTGATGCTCCCGCCATCAAAGATTGAGCAGCACACCAGCCCTCAAGAAGTAATACAAAGGAAGGCTGAGTTCGGCTTTGGTTCTGCAGGGCTTCCTGGCCCTCCCCCCAACTGCTATTTATCAGCCCGGTGCCTGCTCTAATTCACACAGCACACAGTCTGCTTTAACTTTCAGTTTTGAGTTAATTGTTTCAGACCAGCTCTGACTTCTGCCAAGTGGACTCAGGTGCACTTCGCCACCACAACCATCTGCTGGCAGGAAACAGTCATTACAGGTAAAAAATATTCTTTTATAAATAAAATAAATAAAAATAAATACAGATTTGATTGAAAATGTCTGAAAATGTTACCATTCAAGACTTTAACAGCCTTTTTGATTGTACCATGTGGGAGATTTTATAAGAGGTGTCTGTCACCCCACATCTATGGATCTGTCTGGGATTCGTAGTTTTCCTTGGTATTATATGGCTTGATAATAGAAATATAATAAAGTCTTTATGAGACGAATCCAGGATTCTTAAGGCAGAGGTTGAACGCTTAAAAACAATTGAGAATGACAACAGTCTTCTCAAGAATCAGTTTGAAGTTCTCCAGGAAAGAGAATAGATTTTTTTCTAACATGACTCGATCAACTGAGCAAAATTTAGAAAAGGTACAGGCTGATGTTAAGGAGAAATTCATTACTATGGAAGAGGGAACAGCTAATTTGGATCGTAAGCTTCAGTCTCTTTCTGTAGGAACTGAAATATTAACTGAGAGAATCAAAACTGCTGAATGTGATAATCAGATTTTGTTTAAAACTTATGATAGATTAGCAGAGAAATTGTCAATACAAGAAGGCATGGTTCATGCCATGAGAATTATGTCCAAAGATGAGATGTTATCTCTAGTGGACAAACTTCATTCTTTAGATTCCTCAATGAAGGCTTTGAAACATAATTCTGGACAGGAGATTCTGACATTGCAGAAGACAATGGTGAATAGAATTGAAAAGATTGAGGAATTTCTAAATTCTGATGAAGAGGAGCAAAGGGTAGAAAGGCAAATTTTAACTCCATCTGTGGGTAAATCTCTCCGGGATAATTCCCACAAAGCTCTAACTAAAGCTCTATCTGCCTTTCCAGTAATAACAACACAGAAAGTGATTGGTTCCAGAAACCCTAGGGTCATCAAGAAAGATACATGGGAGCCTGTCCATATGAATGATCTCAAAGAAATTAAACAGGCTGTTATGACTTTTGGGATGCACACCTCCTTTGTTAAAGAGATGCTAAAATCATGGGCTGGAACAAACAGGGTCATACCCTTTGACTGGCTCCAATTGGCTTCTGAGGAAAAATTACAAAAGGCACATGTGGACAGGGTGAATCCAGAGCTCGATTGTATTCTCGTCATACTACCATCAAAATTTTCTCTTACAGGAATTTTAATGCAGAGAGATAATATTATCTTGGAATGGATCTTTTTACCACATAAACCAAGTAAGAAACTGAAAACTTATGTGGAAAAAGTCTCTGAGTTAATTATAAAAGGCAAGTTGAGACTTCGTCAACTAGCAGGCATAGACCCAGCAGAAATTATAGTGCCTTTCACTGCTGATGAGCTAAAGAAATTATGGGAAGATAATGAACCATGGCAACGAGCTTGTGCTAATTTTTTGGGAGACATTAATAACAACTATCCAAAAAGCAAGAGGCTTAACTTCATAAAGAGAACTTCTTGGATCCTTCCTTGAATCGTCCGTGATGCTCCAATAACTGGAACCCATACATTTTATACTGATGCCAATAAATCAGGGAAGGCAGGTTACAAACCAGAAGACTTGGGTAAGGTGGAACAAAGTCCATATGATTCTGTCCAGATGGCAGAATTATATGCCATTCTTATGGTGCTAAGGGATTTTAAAGAACCTATTAATATAGTTACTGATTCACAATACACAGAAAGAGTTATTTTACATATTGAAACTGCTGAATTTATACCTGATGATACAGACCTAACCTCATTGTTTATCCAGGTACAAGATATGATCAGGAACAGGCTTTGCCCTATGTATATAACACGCATCCGATCCCATACGGGTCTGCCAGGTCCTCTAGCACAAGGTAATGGAGAAATTGATCAATTATTGATTGGTAGTGTGCTACAAGGCTCTGAATTTTATAAAAAACATCATGTTAATAGCAAAGGCTTGAAGAAAGAGTTTTCTATTACATGGCAGCAAGCTAAGGAGATTGTAAAGAAATGCCCTACTTGCTCTTTCTATAACCAAACGCCACTGCCTGCAGGGGCTAATCCAAAGGGCATTCACAGGAATGAAATTTGGCAGATGGATGTGTTCCACTTTGCAGAATTTGGCAAATTAAAATATGTTCATCATACCATTGACACTTATTCAGGCTTTCAATGGGCAACTGCTTTAAGTTCAGAAAAAAGCGGATTCAGTAATCACTCATTTGTTAGAAGTCATGGCTATCATGGGTATACTACACAAATAAAGATGGTCCTGCTTATGTTTCTAGGAAAATGAAACGGATTTTTGATTATTACAATATTAAGCATGTTACAGGTATACCATACAATCCTACAGGTCAAGCAGTCATAGAAAGGATATGTTGTACATGTAGAAAGGGGTGGAAAACACCCCCAGAAATAGGTTACATAATGCTTTGTTAACCTTGAATTTTCAACGCTAATGAGAAGGGAACAATGGCTGCAGAAAGGCATTGGATAATGGAAAAGTCTACTGAACTAATCAACAAGTTTATTTCAAGGATGTGCTGACCTTACAATAGAAGCCAGGAGATGTGCTGCGTTGGGGAAGGGGTTTTGCTCTTGTCTCCACAGGTGAGGAAAAATTGTGGATACCATCAAAATTAATAAAGATTTGGTTTTACGAAGAGAAGCTACTTGGGGGCGGTGGTGGCGCACGCCTTTAATCCCAGCACTCGGGAGGCAGAGGCAGGTGGATCTCTGGGAGTTCGAGGCCAGCCTGGTCTGCAAGAGCTAGTTCCAGGACAAGCACCAAAGCTACAGAGAAACCCTGTCTCGAAAAAAAAAACAAAAAAACAAAAAAACAAAAAAACAAAGAGAAGCTACTTGGAAAAGATAAATTACAATTCATTCACAAGGATGGCAATCATACTGATGGTAAGAAATAAAGGTTGGGGGCAGGGTTCTTTTCTTATCTCCACAGGAAAACACTCATCTTCAAAGAATTTAAGGGACCCTGAATATTTAATTACTGATGGATGGAAACTAGTTACAACCCACTAAGGATCAGGAATAAAACTAAATATGTGCTGTAAGTATTAATTTTTTTTATATATGTTTTATCAAACATTTCTTTATAAATATGTAGAGCTGGTTTTGGAGTTGGACTATGGCTCAGTCCCTCTTCAATCCCAAGCCTGTTGATAAGAGATATCTCAGAGTTTCTGTCTCATCTCAGGAGCCATGAAATGGGACAGAATAAGAATAATTATATACTTGATAAACTTTCTTTGCCTTTCCTCATATCAGTGTCTTTCTTTATATGTCAGTATATGTCTTTGTTGTTAATGTTTAAATTTCCCATAACAAGCAACAAATTTTCCTACAGTAATCTTTGAAGTTCCCAGGATGAAGTTGGGGCTCCATGACATCAACTCAATCTGATTATTATGACATCATGAATTTTTTTTAGCGCTAAAATTAGACCTGTTTTGTGGTACCAACTGCACGAGACAATTTTGAATGGTGCACATTTTTTACAACACTCTGGCCGGACCTTCTCAAAACACTCAGAGGCTAATTACAATTTTCTTAGGTCAAAGGTTGTTTTGGGAATTTTACCATCATTTGCTTTCACAGGACCCCCTAAGAAGAACATCACCCCCATGTCAGCTGGAAGCAATCTTAGAGGACAATGTCCCCTCTCCCAATGGAGTTTGCCCTCAGGGTTAGGGACATCATTTAGTGGTTGGTATAGGGTTGAGGGGATGGGGGAGATATTTTATGGAATTAGGGGTATTTTCAAAAAACGGGGGGGGGGATTAACTGGGTTGATGGGATGATTGGTATTTGTGAATTACTGTTTTTAGAAAATTGTATCGGTACTGTTTCTTGTATATTGATATATTGAATATTGAATGTGAGTGCTTCTACCTCTATTTTTTGTATAAGAGTATGCTTATAAATTTGTCTATATTGTATCGATACATTTACCATATTACAATATACATTTCTACCTCTGATATTATTTATGCAATAACATTGTTTACATTTGATATGTAATGACATTGTTTACAGTTGGAGATCATTGTCTTCATATATTGCACAGTTGTTTATTCTCTTAGTCTTCAAGTTAGATAGTTATTGAGAATTATATGTTTATCATATTTATTTTTAGGATAATCAGGTCTTTTAGATACATAGAGATTATATTTAGTATAGATAGTATAATCTTTAGCCTCTTCGAAGAGCTGTAGAAAATGGCCTTTAATCTAACCGAGAATTCTGTGCCAATGAAACACAATCACTCCTGGCAACACCACTCTACTCCTGAGAGAACGTTGAGCACCAAACACACTCCACTGGGAGCTTGTCTTCTTGGCAGAACTGGCCTTTGGGTTAAGAAAAGCCCATACCTCAACTACTGACAAAGATACAGAATATCCATAAGTGGATGAAACAGGATGGTCTTATCTTGTCAAGACAGGGTAGGATAGTTCTAAGAAAGTTCCTTGCCTTTAATAATGGTATGTCAGTTATGTTAGGCCTTAAACAAAGTTGGTTGACTCCACATTGCAAACGAGACTTTGGGTGATTGCCCAGGTAGTCAGTTGTCTCTGTCATTTGTTGCACATTTTGGATATCTCTTGTTTGTTAAGTAATATTAATTCCCTTCTCAGATCTTTGATGGAGTTGAAGATTAGATAATTGTAATTACTCTCTACATTATTTAGACTCCTTGGAATAAAATGTTTAGTGTATTTATTATTTGTTCCTATTGTATATAGTTGTATTTGGATTGGCTCTATCTTGTCTAAATAAGATAAGATGTAGGGGTAGCCCCAGCCAATTACCTTGCTTGTAGTGCGGGGTCACCTGAGGATATTTTTTACTAATAAATATTGCTGGTGTGCTCTCCCCTGCCCTTTCTGCTTTCCTGTTCTCTGCTGGAACCTCTGGTTCTGTAAGTCTCTTTCCAAATTAAAGTTGTATATATTATTACAATTTCTGTCTGCCTTCATTTAAGCCGCTACATTTCTGGGCTAAGCTAGCCGGGTAGCTGGGAATGAACAAGCAGCTCTCTCCTCCTACAATACTGCAGTTCAGTTAAATAAAGTAAGCAAGCATGTGAAATAAGAACATGTATGAAGTCTCTACTAGGATGGTAAACTAAAACATAGGCACTCCTCATCTGTCGTTACAACTGACCACGTGGATACAGCTTTCCCTGTACCACTCTATGTCCTGACAGACATGTTTGACATCCATCAGTTTCACAGAAGGTTGCTCACTTGTTGAATTATCTCAGGTTGAGAAATAACCAGGCTAGGTAAAAGATAAAATAATTATATTTTTATTTATTATAAGGGTACACTCATAAAACAGGAACCACACAGAGAGCACACCTGGGCCACACAGCATTTTTCTTCGGGTCCCAGAAAGCCACACCCTAATTTGGTCCCACCTCTTAAAGACATTGGTTGTCAAAGATTCCCCATTTCTCACTATATCATTTTTTGGGGGCTCTGCTCTCTAAGCTTTTCATGTGGTCAAGGCTGGACCCATAGCAATGCTCTGGGTTTTTCTTCTGTTCTTCAAAGAGAAGGGGACCTAGAAATTGTATTCCAATCTACCCACGCTGACTATTAAGGAATGTTTATAGACCACCTCTCAATAGACTCATAGAAACTTCAAAGTACCAAATCCTTGTTTTACTAGGACACTGCTTTCTGAAGCCCAAAATTCTAGCTTCCAACTTTTTGTTCTTGAGTTAAAAATGGAACCACTACTGTAATTATTATGTATTTGGTTTTTTTTTAAATGGACACCATTACTAGTTAATTATAAGACACTAACTAAGCCCTAGTAGATATAACTTTAAATAAAATCAATATGAGATCTCAAATTGAGAAAAATAGTTTCCATCCACAGGAAGACTTGCTCAATAAATACTTCTGTTAATGAGGGAATCAAATAATAAAAGAAGATGGGGGGCTCACATCAGTGATTCCAGGGAATTTAATAACAACGAACCAAACCAATACTGCTCTACTACTTAGGAGGTCTAAAGTTCAAATCTGCTCTTATAAAGTGAGATTATACCTGATAAACAACCAATTCAACAGGCTAACATCACGGTAAGGTATGTAATATCTCAAAAGTTCATATTGCAGCTCTTGCCTTTGGCCTATTTAACTGGTTACCTCAACTTTGGATAATTAGTGCAGCTGCTTTGGGGGCCCAGATGAGTGTGCACAGAAGATACACTGCTCCTAGAGTCTGTTCTGATGGAACCTGAGAAGTTCATGAGTGAGCACACCTTCTTAGCTTGGATTGCTAGAAATGTTGCTTTACAGTGAGATAATGGTCTTCTTTCTATGGTGGCAGAATAAATCAGTGACCACAAAATAATGAAAGAATTGTATTTATAGCTGGGATTCACTACCTTTCGATGGATGTTTGGCCTTACTGTCAGCTTCACAGAACCCATGAGAGAAAAAGCTGTGATTACCATAGCACCTGGTATAGCCTCCACTAACTTAACATACTTCCTAATATCTGGCTGAATGTGTCACAGAAACATGGTTTGAGTCACTTTCTGTCTCAGAACATTGTTTAATTAAGGATGCATATTATTCCAGATTACATGAACTCATTATTTTTAGTATGAAACAAAAATTATGAATTCTAATGGAACAAATCAAATCACAATTGTGAGATAAAGAATGTATATTTAAAGAAAACGGGAAAAAACTGAATTATTTATGCCAGAGAAAGACAAGCAAAGTCAGAAAGACTAAGAATGTGCAGGACGGAGAGCTCAATCTCTTTCCTCTTACTGTTAGCCAGCCCATTGAGGATTCTGCCCCTTGGCAGACCCCATGTTCTGTCTGGTCTATGCTAGGTAAAGGGAGAGAAAAAAACTTATAAAACAGAAAAATTTGGTCCACAAACCAGAGCTTGCAGTCTTTGCTGACCCGACTCCATGAACTTGAGTAGGAGTTAAGGGTGATAATAGAGTGTGATGAAGGAGGCACCTTGTTGTCCCAAAGGAAGTATGTTACCATTATTGCATACACAAAATGGTCAACATCTGACAAGCAGGCTGGGTGGGAAAGAATAGTGCATTTTGCATTTCCACTTTTATACCCAACATAGATGGTGTGTTTTAATCTCTGAGTCTCCAGAGTCAAAGTGACTCCCTATACTAAAACATCTAAAAGTGGTGCCCCTAGATGTGTGTGAGGAGTTGAACAATTGTGTGGGCTGAATAATTTCACATGGGTAAAGAACATAGGAGTTGAAAGAATTTTAAGGAGCAAGTGAAAAATATGCTGACTTGTTTAACTCCAAGGGATTGTTAGGAAAAGTATAACTATTTTTGTAAATCTGGAATAACAGAGGCAGAACAAACCAAGGGAGCCAGACATGAATTGATAGCAAAGATGACTCTGGCTGTAAGGGAAATGGAAGCCGTTCTGATGCTGACTGTACTCGGACATTTTACAGATGGCAGAATTTGTGAGGAATGATGTCACCTCGTATGTTTAGCTGAGCAGGTTTCTGAGTCAGTATTGACAATGTTCTCTGTTAAAATCAAAGTGACATCTTGGAGGACAAACTTTCACCTGGGATGTCCACTGTCTTCTGTCCATCACTTCACAGTGAGGTATCACCTTCCTAGAATCATCAAATATGAATTACATTCTCAGCTCTCCTCCGATACTCTGGCCTTAACACTCATACTGTAGTCACTCAGCTTTCCTGCGTCTACAAAAACACAAGAACTTCGTAGAACTTGGACATCCTTAATGCCATAGTACTTAAGCTAGTTCCTTATGAGCAAGCCTTGATGTGTATATAAACATGCTTATTTGTGTATATAAAAGATTGTATATATGCATATATGTATCTAGTTATAAGCATAGTAATAGAATGTCTTAACTCATTCAGCTTATAAGGAAGTATCA
Source organism: Neodon shergylaensis (assembly GCA_025134845.1). Classification (NCBI taxonomy): domain Eukaryota; kingdom Metazoa; phylum Chordata; class Mammalia; order Rodentia; family Cricetidae; genus Neodon; species Neodon shergylaensis. Next base: position 260,753 of record JABTXL010004107.1, read on the forward strand.
TAGCCAATGACACATAAAGACAAAATGAACTCGTTTCTTACCATCCTGCAGGGCAGGTTATCCATCAAGGTGATAGCAGATTTGATGTCTTGTGAGAGTCTTAGTCTTGTGTCATTGGAGACTGTTTTTTACCCATGTCCTCATATCAAAATAGAGAAGCAAAGCCCTGACTTTTCTTTTGTAGATACCTCTGAATCCTAATATGATCTAAATATAGTACTCCCAAATCTCTGAAGATAAAACCAGGGGAAAGCTGTAGAAGGAAGATTTTTAGAGGTCACCTGTCTCTTGTCCCCAGTGTCATCATGACATCAGTGGCTTCCCTTCATAGAAATCAGACATTATCACCATTTAGATGTTTTTAGTAGCATAGTAGAAAGAATATGTCACACTGAACCATTACTATAAGAGAGTTGAGGATATGGTATGCTGCCCAAATTATGTCAGTTGCCTCTAGTGATTATTTAAAGAGCAGGGCATTTGAAAGAGAAGAAGAGAAGAAAAGCTCAAGAGATATTTTCTCTCATCTATGCTTCTCTTGCTGGTTACAGGTTCTCCGGGAAGGGCACAATATTGAACCTTTCCCTGGAGTTTCATCTTTCAGGAAAGAGGACTTATCAAAGGTGCAGGGAAGAGGGTCCATTCATCATATATGGTCTGTCTTCTCTTCGCAACATCCACACCCCTGCTCTTGGATTAAGATGGTATGCCAGCTCATAAATCTTCAGATTTGGGGACATTCTGACCTTTTCCTATGGTGTTCTTGTGCTTGCAATACTGAATATAACTTGTGTGAATACTTTTATTCTTGTCAATCTGTTGCAAGTTTATTTCTTTAATTAACCTACAAAACTCAGTAGGGAAAACAAAGACAGCTCTCACCAATGGTTGCAATATTTTAGCCTGTGATATACCATATCTTTTACTACCTAACCCTTGTTTACTTTGCCACATCATCAGCTATTATTGGGCAGGATAAAATGTGCTTAGACATACCACCATAGTCAGGGCTTGAATTTACACTGTGCTATAGTAAGGTCAGTGTCTGCAGACAGCATCGTCTACAAGTAGCTCATGCTCTCCCACTTTCTTACTCTCAGATCATAAAGCAAGAAGTTATATTTCTAAGAATCCTTTTTTTTCTTATGGTTTCCAGGCAAAACACAGGAGGCTAAGTGAAATTTGAATTTCAAATAAACTTGAAACTTATTCAAGTATGTAGTGTTCAAGTATGTAGTGTGTCATGCAATGCCACTGATGTCATAATATACAAAAATTTTCAATCTGAAATTCAAGTGTAAGTTGTAAACCTGTTATCTCATCTTCTTCTACATTATCATTTTGGGGGTCTGTCATCTCTGTAAGGCATGTGACCATCTTCAGGGTGCCAGCTCACTTTATGTACACAGTTCTGATCTGCCTTTCTTGTTAGACATCTGTCCTGAATGTGGGTTTTGTGCTGTGTTCTTTTGCACACAGCGATCTACACACCAGTGGAGGCTCAACACTAACCCTGATCCTTAAGTGAAAGGGGAGCCACTGTTGATGTGTTTGGACTTAGTCTCAGCTCTCATCTATCACATTCTGACTTAACTCAGGCTGTTCTCTGTGTGCACAGGAGAAATGTGAACTTTTTTTTAATGTCTTTTTCTTGGGGAGAAAAGTCTAGACCTATTGTTCACTCTCAAGCCTATTATTTGCTGCTATTCCATTCTGTGAGGATTTCAGAGCAGCTGGATGTCAGGAGGCTTTCAT
>JABTXL010004107.1:264601-333914 GCA_025134845.1 Neodon shergylaensis
GGAGGAGGAGGAGGAGGTGGAGGAGGAGGAGGAGGAGGAGGAGGAGGTGAAGGAGGAGGAGGAGGAAAAGGAGGAGGAGGAGGAGGAGAAGAAGAAGAAGCATCTTCTTCTCTGATGAGTGATGTGGGAGTGTCATATATAAATCTGTTGATTTAATTGGTTAAGCAATAAAGAAAACTGCTTGGCCCTGATAGGTTAAAACATAGGTGGGTGGAGTAAACAGAACAGAATGCTGGGAGGAAGAGGAAGTGAGCTCAGACTCGACAGCTCTGCTCTCTGGAGCAGAGACACCATGCTCCGCTCTCCCAAGCAGACGTGATAGCTCTGCTCTCTGAGGCAGATGCAATGAACTCCGACCCAGGATGGACATAGGCTAGAATCTTCCTGGTAAGCACACCTCGTGGTGCTACATAGATTATTAGAAATGGGTTAAGAGGTTGAAACTAATGGGCCAGGCAGTGTTTAAAAGAATACAATTTGTGTGTTGTTATTTCGGGTAAAGCTAGCCGGTGGCAGGAGCTGGGTGGCGGAATGGCTTCAAGTATCTCTATAATTTATGTTAGCCTTTTTATAATTTGAGGTAAATTAAAGTTAAAACAAGAAGAAAAATATTAAAGTTTAAAATGTGATGTGTGATCATATTGAGTGGCTAAATCCTAGCAAACAGTTTTAGAATTTAACTAATATTTTCTGTTATTCCTATCATCCAAGCAGACATAATTTTTAATAAAAATTTTATTATTGATTTTTTCTTAATTGTACAACTGATATTTGTTATGCTTTGCTCAATGCTTTATATGCTGAGTATGTATGTATTTTTCTTCACTGTAGCAGGGAATTCACCAGGTCACAGACAGTTATCTCTCCAATATAAGATAGGCAGTTACATCCATGTATGAATACTGAGGCAGTAATACTATGAAAGTAGCCAAGTTCTCTATATTGTGACTGAATTTCCCATAATTTTTTCATTGCCGTGTGTTTTGCTATCCAAATTCTGGGCATGAAAATAAGTGAAGCTCAAAATGCCAAGGTTTCCTGCTCAAGAGCATGCATACAGTTAGGAAAAGGCAAAACTGATAGAACTTCACATCAGGAAGACATTAACATCCAAACTCCTTCCCAGTGCATGCTGCAAACTCAGGGTCATTAGCTTTGCAGAGTGAAGAAGATGAGCCACTCTGCAGGAGACTTGGAGTCCCACTCAGCCCACAGCTACACAAAGAGCTTCCCTTCACAGCATCCTAAAGAGCAGAACATTCCAAAAACTCTCAAGAATTTTTATTTAAATTGAATTCAATTTTCACTCAACTTGCACAATCCTGGGAAATTTGGTGCTTTTCCAGCACTGAATCACATGTAAATAATCTACATGTAGAACTGTAGGAATGGGAAAACATGACACTGTGTAGGAAATATAGAACACCTATAGCTGAACTCACACCTGTGCTCTGTAAGCATGCCAAGAAACTACTAATCTCCCAGTGAGGTGCTCATTTTACCACCTGTTTCTAAAGGTATGAATTATAAGATAATTTTCATAGAGATGAAAGGAGAGAACAACAAAATTTGTGATTGTATCATAGAAACAAAGCAAGCACGATAACAACTTGTCCTGTTGTAAGTCATAAAAGCTGTCACACAGAAAGTTAGCATGCAGGTGTCAGTGTGAATTGTTGGATTGACAACATCAGGTTTGTCACTGCATTTACACAGTGGGAGAAACTTGGTTTGATAATGTTCTGTAGTTTGGAGGGGTTTTATTTTCAATTTCTGTTTCATTTCCAGATCAGACTGTTGACTTTACTTAAGGGTACATGGTAATTCTGCATTCAAAATCCAAAAAGAAACCATAACACACACACACACATGTACACACACTAAAACACTCTTACACACACACACACACACAGGATAAAGAACATCATCTTGGGTGGGTTGTCAGCAAGTATAAATTTACAATATCATGGTACAGACTACACAGGTAGAAAAGGAGTCTGAAAGTGGATTCAGGATGTGCAGGGACAGAAGCTATGTTTTAAAACAGAGAGTGTCTGAGGCATGTGGACAATATATAGAAAGAAATTTTCATAAGTTCATGTAAAGAGCCAGTTTCAGCACAATTTATTTTACATTATGGTAGGGTTATAGTATAAACATCAAATACCTTGAAAGTTTTACGTATTGAATGTAGCATAGCACATCAGAGAAATCAGGAGCAGAAACAAAAAGAGAAGACAAGACTTGAAATTGTCTTGTGGAATTCTCTGAGTTTCCCTAAAACCGCATTTCTCCCTAATCCCATAAAGGTTCCCTCTATTGAGATATCTCTTTCCTTGCTTTACATCTAAGTCCCTCCCCTAAGTCAATCACTCCATTCCCTCATGTTCTCTTTCTCCCTCCCGCCCCACTTTCCCCCATGTGGAGGATCATGATAAAATAGTCCCACTTGAGCTCAAAATCAAGTATAATAAAGGGTACTTTATTTAGGAGACTCACAGAACAACAATCCTCTGCACAAGCAGTGAACAGAAACTCAATCCTGCTTGCTGCCAGAAGAGAGACTGAGCACATTTCTACATCTGTTTTTATAGTACCCAAGGCCACACCTAAAGTGGTCCAGCATCTCAAAGGCCATTGGCTGAAGGAGTTCCCCCTGCACCTCTCTCTTTTGTCTGAATAAGAGAGTTCCAAACCCAATACAAAACTATATACAATAAGAACATATATCAAGTCCACAAATTAGAATTATACCAAACATAAACAATATTAAGCAAGAAACATGTTTAAATGTTTTATTACTTATCTTATCCTAAGGAGTCTAAGCCTTGAATTAGAAATGGCTTCGCTAAGTCATTTGAGGAAAATAACTAAGACTATCTAGTCTTCAACCCCATCAAAGATCTGAGAAAGGAAATAATATTACATGAGTAAATAGGAAGGGCAATCAAACAACTTCAAATTGTGCAACAAATGACAGAGAGAACTACCTACCTGGGCAATCACCCAAAGTCTCATTTGCAACATTGAAGCCAGTAAGCAACAACCTTATGGCAATAAGATTAATAAAAATGAGTTAATTTAAAATATAATTGCTATCTAAAAATATGATTGAGCCATTAGCCAAAGTATAGTTTTTGTGTGATTATTTGAGTCTGAGCAACCAGAAAACAAAGAAGCAGAATAAGCAGTCTTTGACTACAAAATGGCACCAATGTGGGTAAGAACATCCACATAGAATCTGAGAAAGCTAGGGAAGTAATTCTAGACACAAAAGAACAGAGTAGAGCATGGCTTCTTGGTAGCAGCATTATCACAGGTGAGCTCTGTTGGCTAAAGGCAAGCATGTCTCATTTAAGAGAGGCTTCCTGACTCAGCTTTATCTGCAAAAATTTTGCAGTTCTTTTAAGAGGTCCCACCACCAAACACTTAAATAGTATTTATAAATAAATGATAGAATGTTTTTGGTGGTTGCAGGGACCTTGAAACTACATAGAGTTATGGCAATAATTATTGCTCCTGCCAGTACCTCCACCATGAAACTAGACTCTCAGAAAGCTAAAGAATAGGATGGATCCAGCCATCAAGGTCACAGCTTTAATCCTCACCATATTGCTTAGAAAATTAAAGACTCATGTGGTCAGAAAAAGAGAGCTATACACTAAAGATAGATTCAGACAAAAAAAATAAAAGCAAACCTCTAAATGGTTTACAGTGTGTTTAAAAATATATGTAGACTTGTGAGAGAAAAGAAAAAGGATAAAGCCTTTTAGGAAAAAGAAAGAGTAGTTGAGTGGGGTGGAACACACCTTCAATTCCAGCACTTGAGATTAAAGAGGCAGGAAGATCTCTATGAGTTCAATGAAAGCCTGGTCTGCAGAGTGAGTTCCAGGACAGACAAAGGTACACAGAGAAAACATGTCTCAAAAAACCAAAAATTAAAAGTAAAAATAAAATAAATAGACTTTAAGATAAAGTCACAAAAAGACGGAAAATACACAGAGAATCTGGATCCTGTGTGTTATTATGTTTTCTTTGAATTATTTGATGGCTGAGGAAGGAGCAACAGCTGCTAAAAGACATTTGATTATAAATACTGTTAAACTAATCCAACATATGCATTTGAAAGTGCCTTGACTTCAAAATTTCAGTCAAAAATATGTTGCATTAGAGAAGAGGTTTTGCTTTTGTTTCCACAGGAAATGAAGGGTACGGATTTATTCTGGGTTAATAAAAATCAAGTTTAAACAAGGAAGACACCCTGAAAAATCTCTGATAGGAACCGATGGCTTAGATGATCCAACATTTTAGAGGACCACTGTTGGAGTTTTCTCTGAGTTCTACATCCAGAACAGCCTCAAGATTACTGGCTGAAGTCTCACACAATACTCCAGTCAGGACTTGACCATAATCTTAAATATTCTTTAGGTCCCCATAAGATTATCAGCTCCCCCAGTCATCAGGAAGTATCCTAGAAAATTATACTCACATTCCCAATAAATGGATCATGGCTGTTTTTCTTTGTGTAGAGTGTTGGTTACAAGTTGTTATAAATAATGGTCAGGAAAAAAGCTAAACAAGGGAGATTAGATTCAGAGATTTGTTTTGAAATAAAATGGGGGAAGTGCTGTGGGACAAAGGTCTTGTACCCTGTAATGATTTGTCATTGTACTAGTTTAATAAAATGCTGATTGGCCAGTAGCCAGGCAGGAGGTATAGGTGGGGCAACCAAAACAGGAGAATTCTGGGAAGAAGAAAGGCTCAGTCTGCAGTCATCACCCAGACACAGAAGAAGCAAGTTAAGAATGACTTACTGATGAAAGGTACCAAGCTACATGGATAACAGAGACAAGAATTGTGGGTTAACTTAAGATGTAAGAGTTAATAAGAAGTCCGATTTAATAGGACAATCAGTTTAAAATTAATGAAGACCTCCATTTCTTTCTTTGGGACTGAATGGCAGTGGGACTGGGAAGGACAGAAACCACTGCCAACAATCTTGAGGTAGATTGATTTCTAATTTCTAAGAAACCGATTTTCAAAGTGGTTGTGCAAGTTTGAACTCCAACCAGCAGTGCAGGAGTGTTCTCCTTACTCCAAATTCTCGTGAGCATAACCTGTCATTAGTGTTTTTTATCTCAGTCATTCTGATAGGATTAAGAAGTTATCTGAGTCATTTTGATTTTCATTTCACTGATGGCTAAGGATGTGAGCAATTCATTAAATGTCTTTCTGCCATTTGAGATTTTTCTATTGAGAATACTCTTTTTAGCTATGTACCCCATTTTTATAATTGGATTATTTAGTAATTTGATGTCTGGTTTCTTCAGTTCTTTATATATCTGGGCACCAATAAATTGCATGAAATTGCTTGTTCGTCCTGTCTACCCAGAACCGAAATAATCACACAGAAACCATATTAATTAAATCACTACTTGGCCCATCAGCTCTAGTTTATTATTGGCTAACTCTTACATATTAATTTAACTCATTTCTATTAATCTGTGCATCACCACAAGGCTGTGGCCTACCAGCAAAGTTTCAGCATGCCTTACTCTGGTGGTGGATCCATGGCTTCTCTCACTCTGCCCTTCTTTCTTCCAGCGTTCACTCTTGTCTTTCCTGCCTACCTAAGTTCTGCCCTATCAACAGGTCGAGGGAGTTTCTGTATTCATTAACCAAGACAGAAGGACCTCCCACATCCATCAGCCATCTGTCAGATGTGGGGTTGATGAAGATGTTTTCCCATTCTGTTAGCTGCTGTCTTGTCCTATTTACTATATCCTTTGTTTAAGGAAGCTTCTCCGTTTCGGGAGGTGCCATTTAATAATTGTTGCTCTTAGTGTCTGTGCTGCTGAAAGTAGTATTCTGTGCCAATATGTTCAAGGCTACTTCTCAGTTTCTCTTCTATCAGTTCAGTATAATGGGATTTATGTTGAGGTTGAACTTGAGTTTTGTGCATGGTGATAGATATGAATCTATTTGCCTTTTTCTACATGTAGTCATTTAATTATGTCAGCACCATTTGTTGAAAATGCTTTCTTTTTCCTATTGTATAATTTTGTCTTCTTTGTCAAAAATTAGGTGTTCATAGGTGTGTGGATGGATGTCAGAGTCTTCTATTTGATTTCTATTGAACCACTTGTCTGGTTTTATGTCAATAACAAGCTGTTTTTATTGCTATAGCTCTATAGTACAGCTTGAAGTCAAGGATAGTGATGCTTCCAGAAATTTATTTATTATACAGGATTGTTTTGACTATCCTGAGCCTTTCATTTATCCATATGAAGTTGAGTATTATTCTTTCAAGGTTTGTAAAGACTTGTGTTGGGATTTTGATGAGGATTGCACTGAAAATTGTTCTTGGTGGGATTGCCATTTTTACTATATAGATCCTACTTACTCAAGAGCATGGGAGATCATTCCAATTTTTCTGATATCTTCTTCAATTTCTTTCTTTAAAGACTTAAAATTCTTGTCATACATGCCTTTCACTTCTTTGGTTAGAGTTACTCCAGGATATTTTATGTTATTTGTGGATCTTCAAAAAGATGAGGTTTGCCTGATTTTTTTCAGCTTGCTTATCATTTGTGTATATGTAGGCTTCTGATTGTTTATAGTTAATTTTATATCACATCACATTGCTGATGATTGTTTTTATCAGATGTAGAAGTTCCTTGGTAGAATTTTTGGCCACCCCTTTTTCTTAACATGATACAATAAAATAATTTTAATTATTTAACCCTATTTTTCTAGTAAATTAGGTATTCATTTACATGTTCTATACCGTATATATAGAAGACTTATTTTTTATAAGAATACATGTACAGAGACATAATTTGAGGTTATTATATATGAGTAGTATTGTTTTAATATACATATAATATATATTTCACTAAATATTAAGTGTCCAGAATAATTGTATATTAACTTTAATATATTTTGAGTTAATTGCAACTATGTAAACATTTTAATAATTCAATGTATTACAGTAAAATATTTACAACTGGAAATAAACTATTTCATTGGAGAGTCTCTCAATAAAATAATAATTCTGTTTTTTTTAACACATCAAGTCCAATTTCTGCTGCCCATATATTCTTGGCTATGTTTACTGTAATATAAAGCTGGGGACATCACCCCAACCCTCTAATACCCCTATATCTAAGAAGTCTGGGAAAATTGGAAGCCCCTGGCCTGGCAGTTGCTCTGGCTTGGACTCCAACTCCCAGCCTGCCATGTGCTGACCCCTCCCCTAGTCTATTTAAGCTTGTGTTGGAGAGAAGAACATGTGGTTTTTGGGTTTGCGTGGATACCCCTCTGTCTCTTTCTCCCTTACCATGCTCTCACAACCACCCAAGAGTTCAACATTTATTAAACATGCGCATTTTAATTTGGCTTATCTGGTTTGATTGGATTTCTTTGTGCCAGCAGAGTGGCTTATCTCAGGAAATACACATAATATATGGAAGTTTTCCACTGAAAGGGTTCATTTTTATCCCATGGGCCCAGGGCCCAGGGCCATGCTGGAAAATCCCTTCCCACACACGCACTCCATGAGGCAGTTCGGCTTCACTTGGTGAGTTCCCCTTTTAAACTGCATGTGGGTAAGGTTTTGAGGTAATCTATTTGCTTTTTTTTTTGCGGGGGGGGGGGAGTTGTTGATGTCTCGGCCATGCAGGAAGCCTAATCCACTTCCACTAGAGCCTTTGACACACCAGAGGCAATTGCAAAGAAAACTAACTCTTTTTTTCTGGCAGCTACCAATTGCCAATACTTCTCAGTTAGAGAGGGCCAGTACTGTAACAGGCAAAGGTCTTCTATGACTTCAAGGAAGCCGTGTTTTCCAGACCCAGCTGGGCAACTGCACGTGTTTACTCACAGTGATTGCAACAACATGCACTCGACCTGTGCAAGCTCATGCAAACAAAACCCCAGCATGGAGAGGGTTAGGTTGGCACAGTGTTTCTTAATAAAGTCATTATAGAACTATGCTGTAACAAATCAAACTGTTTTTGACATCTTGTCATCTTCAGTTGAAAAAACTGATAGATACAATTGCATATTTAAATACAACTAGAAATAATTTGACTTTGATTCCCTCTCCAGGAAATTAATGAGATATGTCTCAAACTAAAATGATCAGGCATGTCAATTGAGTTTATGTGAACTTTTTCCTTGTATATTTTAGTGAGAGTATGTGTACAGATAACATTAATATCTTAGAAAAGCTTGTATTTTAATTAATATTCTAATACTATAAAAATAGAAGTTGATGGAAAGATAGCATAAGTTAATAGCATTCCAGGCAGTGGTGGCACATGCCTTTAATCCCACCACTTGGGAGACAGAGGCAGGCAGATCTCTGTGAGTTCAAGGCCAGCCTGGTCTGATCTATAAGAGCTAGTTCCAGGATGGGCTCCAAAGCTACCAAGAAACTGTTTTGAAGGGAAAAAAAGTTAATAAAAAAGTTAATAGCACTTATGTTTCTCCAAATGTACCTTAGATTTGATTGTCAAAACACAAATTGAACAGGTCACAATCACCTGCATTTCCAGGTTCTGGGAATCCGACACACTCTTCTGACATACGCAGGTACTTGTGTACAGGTGGAATACACAAACACATACATATCCATAAGAAGAAAGGTTTCTTACAAACAATAGGAGTGATTTGTCATTTGCTTTCTGATATCTGATCCTTCCCAAGATAATTCAGATTCCTCTCATTTCCCAAACTCAGGAGTTCTCCTCATACTTGCTGTGTGGATTGAATGAAAATACCCCTTCTCCTCAAGATTATATATTTGAATGTTTGGTCTCTGGTTGATGACTGTTTCATGAAGACTAGGAGGAAGGGTTTTGATGGAGGAAGTGTTTCACTAGAGGCAAGCTCTGAGGTGTCAAAACCCATACACTTTTTCTAATTTGCTCTCTTTGATTCCTGTTTATGTTTCAAGCTATAAGCCCCTAGCTCACAGCTCTAGCTGACATTCCTCTATGATGACATCATAGACTCTTCCTCTCTGGAACAAGAGTCCTAAATAAACTCTTTCTACAAAAACTTGCATTGCCTTGGTGTTTTACCACAGCAACGGAAAAGTAGCTGATACAATTGTATTTGTGTAACTTATGGAAGCACAACCACATGCTACATGCTCATATTCAAATGATCGTCTTAGATTTCTACAGATAAACAACTGACTTGAAAAACAATCCTGGTCCTGTCTTAGAAACACTGCAATCATAACTCCCTGGCATACATTCAAACATCAGTGTCAACAAAGCAGTCTTCAGTTTGAGAACAGACTCTACTGTTACTTCTTGTCAGAACTCAGAGACAAAGTCTGAAACAACATTTACTGTTGAGTTTTCTCAACTAATGGAAGCAAAAGGTTCCATTGTTGCAATACCAATACAATAGTTCCTGAGTTTTATTTGAGGTTATACAGAAAGGGGTTCTATCCAACGATATACCCTTGAAAATTTCCCTGTAGAGAATAAAGAATATCTTTGATCCCTGCAGAAGATAGAAAGGAAACTAGTGGTATACTGTGAGATCATTTTAACATGCTAGCTTATAATTCTACACACATTTCAAAATCTTGCCTTTGTCTTTGCCTATTCAGTGTAGGTGTGTGAACAGGAGAGAACAACCCTGACTATCATCCCAAGGAACCAACCTTAGTGTTTCTCTCTTTTGAGACAGGGTCTCTCATTGATCCAGAGCAGTCTGTGTAGGCTAGGCTGGCTGCCACCATGCCTCAGAGATCTGCATGTCTCTGCCCCCTGAGTCCTGAATTTTAAGCATTTAGTGCCACACAAAAGATTGTCTTTTACTATGGTTTCTGGGAATCAAACTTAAGTCTTTATTCTTTCTATCTTACCAGCTCCAAATATGAATAGATTACTTCACTATATATAGCTAATGTATTTAAAAATAAAGTAAAATGCAAACACCAACATATTTTAATGACTCATACTAAAAGTATTTATATTTAAATACTTTAAATCTTTAGAGGAGAATTATGAAGCCCCTAGTTTTCTCCAGAAGGACTTTTAAAAAATTATTCAGTGACACTGTCCTGTATTCAAGCAAGAGTGATGAGAATGATACATTATTCTTCAAAGCAATGTTGATTGGTGTAATTTCCCAAACTTCAAACCACTGGAAAGATTTTGTGTAATAATTTAAACACGAAAAAGAAAGTTTGAGAAAGTTTTGGAGGTTGAATCTTTTCATCACAGTCTCCAACCAGCACTTATTCTTTCTAACCTTTGTACATTCATTAATGGCTCGGTAAACATCCAGCTATTTCACATAAAATTGTCTCTGAAATCCTATTTTTGTCTCATTTACACTTAAGGTCGTGCTCAACTTCCTTAGCGATCAGGGAAATGCGAATCAAGACAACTTTAAGATACCATCTTACACTTGTCAGAATGGCTAAAATCAAAAACACCAATGATAGCCTTTGCTGGAGAGGTTGTGGAGTAAGGGGTACACTCATCCATTGCTGGTGGGAATGCAAACTTGTGCAACCACTTTGGAAAGCAGTGTGGCGGTTTCTCAGGAAATTCGGGATCAACCTACCCCTGGACCCAGCAATACCACTCTTGGGAATATACCCAAGAGAGGCCCTATCATACAACAAAAGTATATGCTCAACTATGTTCATAGCAGCATTGTTTGTAATAGCCAGAACCTGGAAACAACTTAGATGCCCTTCAATGGAAGAATGGATGAAGAAAGTATGGAATATATACATATTAGAGTACTACTCAGCAGTAAAAAACAATGACATCTTGAATTTTGCATGCAAATGGACGGAAATAGAAAACACTATCCTGAGTGAGGTAAGCCAGACCCAAAAAGAGGAACATGGGATGTACTCACTCATAATTGGTTTCTAGCCATAAATAGAGGACATTGAGCCTATAATTTGTGATCCCAGAGAAGCTAAATATGAAGGTGAACCCAAAGAAAAACATATAGTCATCCTCCTGGATATTAACCTTTATCAGGCGATGAAAGGAGACAGACAGAGTCCCACATTGGAGCACCGGACTGAAACCCCAAGGTCCAAATCAGGAGCAGAAGGAGAGAGAGCAAAAGCAAGGAACTCAGGACCTTGAGGGGTGCACCCACACACTGAGACAATGGGGATGTTCTATCGGGAACTCACCAAGGCCAGCTGGACTGGGTCTGAAAAAACATGGGACAAAACCGGACTCGCTGAACATAGCAGACAGTGAGGACTACTGAGAAGTCAAGAACAATGGCACTGGGTTTTGATCCTACTGCACAGTACTGGTTTTGTGAAAGCCTAGGCTGTTTGGATGCTCACCTTACTAGACCTGGAAGGAAGTGGGAGGTCCTTGGACTCCCCATAGGGCAGGGAACCCTGACTGCTCTTCAGGCTGATGAGAGAGGGGGAGTTGATTGGGGGAGGGGGAGGGAAATGGGAGGCGGTGGCGGGGAGGATACAGAAATCTTTAATAAATAAATAAATAAAATAAATAAAGTCATTTCTTTAATATGAGATGGAAAAGCTATACAGAAAGAAACACTGATACTTTCCTATGGCTTTTCCTGCATCCAACTTCAAAAGGAGTAGCAGGAAGACTGTGTGAGTGGTCAGTTGGCTTTATGGAGGTCCTCAGGGCCTGGCTTATCAGAGGCCACATCCTGGCTGCTATAGTAAGAGGGAGGGCCTGCTTTTTGTCCCGCCTGGCTAGCTTACTCCCAAAATAATCACACAGAAATTGTATAAATTAAATTTCTGCCTAGCCCATTATCTCTAGCCTCTTACTGGCTAACTCTCACATCTTGATTTAACCCATTTCCATTAATGTGTATCACCACTTTATTGTGGCTTACCAGCATGAGTCTAACCAGGGTCCATCTTGGGCAGGAGAATCATGGCGTCTGCAACACTGCCCTTCTTCCCAGAATTCTATTCTGTCTACTCCACTTATCTAAATTCTGCCCTATCAAAAGGCCAAGGTAGTTTCTTTATTCAACCAATGAAAGCAATACAAATACAGAAGGATCTCCTACACCAGGCTGCCCTCAGCTCACTCATGATTCTTTCACTTTGGTCTTGTGTCATCACGATTACTACATAGTCAAGCTCTTTTTTGTTCTGTGGTATTTTCTTCCAAATTTGAGAATTTAGCATGTAAAAACATTTGCATTAGACATACTGAAAAGCAATCATTTCAAATTCACCTCTTCCAGGCCTTCAACATACCAATATTTAATACTTAAGACATCAAATTTAAGATAGGCAGAGATGTACTTAGCCTGAAAAAGATACATATATCAGTTTAGTATATATTATATAGTAGTAATAAAAATTAATTAGTATACGAATAATTATATGTGAGAGATTAAATTTTTAGCAATTTAAAGAGTTCGTTGTTTTACTTGATTTATTCTAAAATCTAAACTTTCTAAATTTTGTGTCATTGAAAGATGAAAATTCTTCAGAAATTTTTATATATTCAGTTTAATTAATTGCTAGATTATTCTGTGTCTCTACATATATGGCATGTCATCCTGCAATTGTATGTATATCTATGTTTGTCTGTGGTATGTGACACATGAAAGCAGTATTGTAGGCAGATACCACACATTTGTTTCCCAACCACGTAGAACTGAATAGTCACACAGAAACTATATTAATTACAACACTGCTTGGCTAATGACTTAGGCATATTATTAGCTAGTTCTTTCATCATAAATTAACAATTTTCTATTAATGTGTGTATTGCCACGAAGCTGCAGCTAACCAGTAGGTTCTGGTGCCTGCCTCCTTCAGCAGCTACAAGGCATCTGCCTGATTCTACCTTCTCTCTCTCTCTCTCTCTCTCTCTCTCTCTCTCTCTCTCTCTCTCCTCTCTCTCTCTCTGTCTCTCTACATACACACACATACACACACACACACACACATATATATATATATGTTTCCTGCCTGACTTGCTTTATTCATCAACCAGTAAAAGAAACACATATACAGTAGGACATCCTACATCACAGTATGATGAAAAATGACATAATCAAGGCTAACTTTCAAGGAGGTGTTTGGGTTATCAGAGATTACATACAGCTATGATGGGCTAAATGAATGAAAAAGTGCCATGCAAGTTTGAAAAACCAGTCACACACACAGAGACACATACCAGTAAATGTATTTATGAATAAAATATGATGATCAAAAGAAGATTATGAATTTTAAAAAGTGTAAGTAGGGTTATATGGAAGGTTTGGAATAAAAGAATTGGAAGGATAAAAGGTCTAATTTTATTATAATCCCATAAAGTATGAGAAAGAGTTTTCATAAGCTAATTATATCAAAACATTACCTCAGCAGAGGGAAAATTATAAAAAGTTTAAGGAATGATAGCATTGAATCTTTAAAGCTATTAATACATTTAAAATAAAATGGTCTTTTCCCGTGTCACCTTGGCCTCCCTTTGAGATCTTGGTCACAGTTGAATTTCCTGTATATTGTTGGAAAACTTAGTTTTGAAGTCTTTGTATTGTATTCATGCTGTTACTAAGAACTTGAATAAATTTTCATATTTCTTTTAAAATTACCTTATGAAATTTGTATTCATACCACTGCTCATTTCTTCATGAATGTTTGTCAGTAAATCCAAGCATTTTAATGCATAAAAGCAGTGAGCAGATTTTCATGGTTTCTTATAGAAGGTTGGAGAAGAGAACAATAACAAAAAATATACTACAATAAATTCTTAGAGTAACCCAGGCATATCAGGTGCATATTTATTTCATCTAATACATTTTAAAAGATAATAATGGGTAGTAAAATAACCATATAGAGCAAAACTAAAAAAAAAAAAACTGCTGCACTCTGGTGACAAGAGAAAGCATTACTGAAGCCTGATGGAAGTCAGCAAGACAATTCCTCGGAATCTGAAAGCAGATTCACGGTAAGAACCTAGATACCACTACTTACTCCATGGCTTGTGCACCAAGGCTGCTATTCTCAGGATCTGAGTGATGGAATCAGCTTAGAGGCCCTTCAATGATAAGTAGATCAAATTAAGTAAATTATGTTTTTTCTGAAATGTGTTAAGATAGAGACAATCATGTTAAGTCATAGAAGCTGGACTCGGAAAGGCAATTATCACATTTGTATTACATAAGGAGCAGAGACTTATTTATTTATTTATATTTTTTTTTGAGAAAGGGTTTCTCTGTGGCTTTGGAGCCTAGACTAATTTAAAATACTCTATGAAATCAAGAAACTATGGGAGAAATATAAAGATGTACCTAAGAGAGGAGAAGTGAGAAAAGGATACTAATGATGAACTTGATCTTTAAATATATACTAAACACATGTATTAAAATGTCACAGCACAAACCATTATTTTATGCAGCTAATACACACTGACAAAGGTTTTAACTGCTGAATCAAATGATGAAAAGAAGGAATTTGATTTAATATCCTTATTTCATGAAATATTCACAGATATGTCCTTTTAGTAACTATTCCTCTATTCTTTGTATACGGACCTTGCTGTTAGCAACTATTCTTCTATTTCTTATATACTTACCTTGCTACTTACATAGGTACATGTGCATGAACTAGAAACAATGACAAAGTCAACGTGTTGAATTTTCTGGAAAAGATGGAACCAAACAATCAGGGAATAAGGATCAGGCTTCATGTAAACTTGTCAAACAAACTTCCAATGTTCTCTGTCACACACATCATCCAAGTAATTTTCTACTACTGCATTTAAACTGCACTGTCATGACTGTCTAACTTGTAGTCTGGCATTCATGGGAGATGTCTTCTTAAGATATGTCTTTTCTAAATAATGTCATGAAAAATCAATGTGATATTTTTCTAATAAATAGCTTGCATTAACTTAATTGTTGTTTACTCAAGAAACTTAGTACTTATTTATTTTATCTTTCAAGAACATTTATCACTTTTACTTTTTATGACTTTTAATTTCTATTGTGACCAATGTGTATGTGCACATCTGTATGTGTGCAACTTGTTCTTTACATCAAATCCATTTTACATAGAGTTTTAATATTCTCTCTCTCTTATCACTCTCTCTCTCTCTCTCTCTCTCTATATATATATATATATATATACATATTATTCTTTCCACAGCACTAATTTATTTTGCATTTTGTGAAGCTTTGTTTTTAGATATGATGCATATAAAATGTATGATATGGTAATGGGAAGAGTAAGAGGTACAAAATAAGAGGGAAAAAAACGTGTTCAGGGTACATATTACATCCCAAGGTATCTCAATTCCTATTTGTATTGAAACAGCTTTCTGACATGTAAACAGTCACTTAGAGTGAGACCAGACAGCTAAGTGAAGGATCACAAATATTTTGTCATTATAAACAACAAAAATAAATGTCTAAAATGTTATAGTTTCATATTAAAACTTAAAACAGGTATTATGGAGCCAGCCAGTTGTCCTGTTGGGTAAAGGCACTTGCTACCAATGTTGATGACCAGAGCTTGATCCCTGAGACCCACATGGTGGAAGGAGAGAGCCAACTCTTAAAAGTTGTTCTCTGACCTCCACATGCAGATACACACACAGTAAATAAACATGCAATAGTTAATACAAAATAGGCCTTGTCATGTGCCCTAACACAGAAAAATGAACATTAAACAAAACCCATGATGCTATTCAGCTAAAACTACATTGTAGTCAAATATTTCTGTACTCTGACAGCTTTCTGGATGACAAAGGAGAAGTCAATACAGAAGAGAAACATAATGATTTAGACTTTGAAAATTTATCGAAGGCAAGAATGAAAAAAAATGTAGATGAATAATAATCTCATGGATATACAGTAATACAGAGTGAGGGAGACCTGAAAGAGAAAGCAGGCTCACAAAAATGAAGATTAGAGGATGAAATTTAATGTATAGTCACTTTTCATGAGTGGATCACTCCACATGACTTCGCGATAGATGTCTGAAGATCAATAAATTTAAATATGCAAAATAGCAAAAGATAATTAGCAAATAGAAATTACTCCTGAGGAAACAATGTAAATATTTAATTAGATGTTGACCAGTATCAGCACCAAGACTGAGTGGATCATTTACCATGTCCAGGTGCTATTGAACATCAGGACATAGGCTCTTACAACAAAAAGACTTTAATGCAACTCCAATGACAGAATCAACAGCTGGCATCCCTGACACAGCTATGTCAAAATGAAAGTGAAATTTCTGCACCCATTTTTCCAGAGATACGAACTTTAATTAGAGCAAGTCCTATGGTTCTATTTTCACACTCAGAAAATATAGAAACTTAGGAGCTGGTTCTTGGTAAAAGTTAAAATATTTTAAGCCAGTCATGATGGCAGATGTCAGGAATCACAACACTCATGTGGCTGCAGAGAGAGGATTGATGCAAGTTGAAGCCATCGTGGACAACGAGTAAGTGCAACACAGCCAGGGCTACATAATAAGATGATGTGTTGTGTGCGTACACACATAGAGCGACATACAGAGGCAAAGAAACAGAGGCAGTCAGAGGACAACATGTGGGGATTGTTCTCTCCCACTATGTTGGTCACCAGTCTTGGCAACATATTTCTTTTTTTACCTGCTAGGTCATCATTGAGTGTTTATATTAAAAAAAAAATTCAACACATATTTGGAAGCTCTGAAAATGTACTTTACAAAGCTGTTACTAAATTTTATTAAGCAGTCTGAAAACAGTTCAAATTAAACAAATTTATATTTTTATTTCTTTTGGTGTTCTCCAGAACATTAAGTACAACTTTGTATGTGACACTAACAAGTCTTTTTAAAATCAATAAATCTAATATTTATAAATATATTTACATCATGTTGTTCATTCACTATAAATGTCATTTGATCCAAAGTAATATCTGTGTGAATTTAAGGATAAATTAAAGTATAATGAAATAAAAAATTTTGAATACCTCTATGAAGAATGAGCCTGGCCTGAACTTTAGAGAGCAGTGAGGTGTCCTTGTGGTGACTCACATCTGTCCTCATCTCTGTGAGCTCACCAGTCTTTGTAGTTCCTTCAGAACTGATACTGATTTATGATGATGTAGGCAATGACATCATAATGATTTCTCTGTGAAACCAAAGGAAGTTAGCCTGGCAGGGCTTTGGACACATTCCCCTACAGCAGAGGTCTGTGTTCATTGACAACGTCCTGTAACAATTTTGGACTCTGAAAGATAGATGCTTCCACTTTGGCAAAGAAAATGAAGAGACTTTATTCTTTCCCAAGGTCACTATAATTATTCCTGTGCTATGACATAATTTAATTGAGAGATAAATGCTTACACTAAGTGATTTTTCTGACCTCAATAACGGTAACCCCTAAAAAGGTACAGTATGTACTTCTTTTGTCCTGAGTGCTAATATAGATATATTTATGTCATAAGATATTTGATGCCAAGATTTTCATATTATTCTCTTGAGCATTGCCTGTGTCTTTGTACTGCATTTTCATAGTTCACCATAAAGCTGGCTTACTGACTTGATTATGTTAAATGCTGATTCTTTCCAGGAGGCTGTGAGGCTGGATATAAAGCATAAGAAATTAAAGTATAAATGATGAACCATTCTTATTTTATACTATTGATCCTAGAAAATAGTTATCACAAGTGCCTTAGTAGTTACTTTGTGTTTATATTCATCATATAGATTAATACTGAGTAATATACTATATTATATTACCATATAAATATTGAGTATAATTATACAATATAGTATATTTTATAATTTATAGTATATATGTTTATAGATTAAACATCTAAATTGGAAGGGAAATATGATATCTAAACCAGTGTAAACAATATCCATAGATAATGCCCAAGGATCTAAAAACTATCTTAGCTGCTCGGATACTCCTTTTCCCCGTTTTCTCTGGTACACCAGATGAAATCAGCCTCTCCTACTACACCAAATGCTTAGAATATGGATGGGTAGTGTTGCTTTGAGTTGTGACATGTAGCTTATACATCTTATATATAATAAAACAACAGAATGTATGTCCCTTCTTAAAGAGCCATAAACATTGAAATCTCTATCAAGTGGTAGAAAATTACAAAACTGTCCAGGTAACTTCTGAAGCATTTCTAGGGCCCAGCTAGTTATCACATGAGTCATACACCATGTCAGCATCTATCCAACACTCTCCTACATGGAGAACTGATCCACTCTGATAATACACAACCATCACAGAATTAGTTTAACATTTTTCTTCTGATACTTCGACAAAATTGGGTCACTTTGAAAGATTTATGTCAAAGTGGTAATTTAAGAAATCACTAGGGACTGAAGAGACGGAACAAAGGTTAAAAACACAGACAATAAGAACAAAGATTCTGCTCTCATGGAGAAGCAGTGTTCAATTATTAGCACCCACATCCGATAGCTTATAGCAACAACTGTAATTACGGGGGATATAATACTGTCTTCTGGATGATTCATGTACCTGCCTCCAAGCATGTACAGACACACACACATGCGTGCACATGCACTCACAGGAATACACATTCACACACAAATAAAAATAAAATAAAATTTTAAGATAAACAAATTATAGACATTCATTATGCAAAAGACAAGCAGTACTTGTCTAACCAGTGTAGACAGAGGAAATCTCACAAAGACCAATGCCTGGGTCAAGAGCTGCAGACAAACAATAGCTACTAAAAGCAGAAGAATAAAGTCAAGGAAAGAGCCTTGATAGGCTGTCCAATCACAAGTGACCAGCCCTAAACACAAGTATATGTGAACAATACTGAATGAACATAGTAGGTTAAGTGTGTGTGTGTGTGCATTTGAGTGTGTATGCATGTGTATATGTGTGTGTGTGTGTGAGTATATTTGTGTGTGTGATGAATTGGAGTTGGTGTGTCAGGAGACAGGGGAAGGGTTGTAGTGGTAGAAAGCAGTTAGAACACAAGACAGAACCTCAGGTGCACTGGAGAAACCTCCAGGTTGCTGCCCATTGAGCATCCTCATTCATCCATTTGTGAGTTAAGTTCAGGCTGCCAGTAATGACAATTTGGGAAGTGTAGGCTCTCTGTGCTTCATGTAGGAAACAGCTACCTGCGTATTTTCTTTGACGACAGGTATCTGTGCTTGTGTTGAGAGTTTCTGTCTTAGTGACATGACTTGTGCTTTTTTATAGGTTCTTTTCTCTGGGGAATAACTACAAGTCATGTTTAAATAGCTTGCTTTCTCTCTGCTGTGCTTAGCAAGTTTAAAAATAAAAGTCATGGTTTGGCTTCTTGCAAATGACAGAGTATTATACTTTTCATAAAAGTATGAGGAACTTTTGAAAAGATAATGATGGAAAGTGTTAGACCACCCTGTGAAACACTGTGGACTAACAAAGGTTATATAGTTGATAGTGGAAGGGTAGGAAACAGAACAGAAATGAAAATTATAAAACCAGGTTCTTTGCATGGATTTCCTTCAGAAGGGGAAACAGAAGAGATTTCCTGGGTAAACTAGGGGCTGGGAGGGTGTGGGAATATGGGGGATTGAGTTGGGGGATAGTAATGAAAGAGACATCTTGACATGGGCCATTTCAGGGTCAAATAGAAACTTAGTACAAGAAAAACTCCTAAAAATCTGCAAAGACGACCCTAGGTAAGACTCTAGCAAGAGTGGATAGGTAGCTTGAACTGCCCATGTCCTGTAATCAGATTGATAACTACCCCAAAATTCATCACAGAGCCTCCATGCAGTGACTGATGGAAACAGATTCAGAGATCCACAGCCAATCACGAGACTGAAAATGGGAAATCCTGTTGAAGAGAGGAAGAAAGGATTACACAAGGCAGGAGGGTCAAGGTCATCACAAGGGAAGCCACAGAAACAACTAACCTGGGCTCATGGTAGCTCACAAACTCTGGACCAACAGCTAGGGATCCTACATAAGACTGACTGATCTAGGCCTTTGCATATGTGTGATAGTTTTGTAACTTGATCTGCTTGTGGGGCCCCTACTGGTGGGAGCAGAGTCTGTCCCTATGGCTTTGGCTTGTTTCCAGAAACGTGTTCAGGTTCCTCTTACTGAGTTGCCTTGCCCAGGCTTAAAGAAAGGAGCTTAGTCCTACCTCAGTTTGATATGACATGCTTTGTTGATACCCATGGTAGACTTGCCCATTCTTAACAAAAACAGAGGAGGAGTGAATTGGAGGGTGTGGGGATGAGCTGGAGGGAGGAAATGGGAGGAGAGAAGGGAGGGTAATATGTACTCAGGATGTAAAATAAATCAATAAATTTAATTAATAATAAATATATAAATACAATAAACAGCAACAATAAAACTGTTCTTCCCAGGCTCTGACCCTATAGTTAACCATGATTCATGCATGCAATGATTGTGATTCCTGCATCACTGGTATTTGAGAAACAGCATGATTTCAACCTACTAAGAGAAAGAAGCAACATGTTGGGGGATACTGTTTAAATCAAGAACCCCACCCAATGTCACAATAGTTCTAAAAAGAGAAGATTTCAACATTAGCTGAGCATAGACATTGTGTTGCACAGTTTTTACGTGGAAAAACTCTAGCTTATGGCTAAGTAGTTGGTGTCGTTGGGTGAGATAAGAAATTCTCAACAGCAAAAAAAAAAAAGGAGAGAAAGAATGAATTTGCTACTGTGTTTTCCACTGTTCTCATAAACATCCAGTCCATGTGTTAACTTCCATATTAAATATGTGAACTATTAGCTAGGAGAGAAGGTGCATGTGTGTAATCCCTGCATGTGTAAAACTAAGACCAGAGGATTTACTGGAGCTAGATACTAGCATAGACTATATGTCAAGATGCTGTCTCAAATCACAGAGAAAACATGGAGGCACTTTCGAAGGAAAACGATGTGGGGTAGTCAAGGTTTACCATTGAGGTTCTGTGCAATGGTTCATTAGGACTGTCAAAGGCTCTTCTCCATCTTTGCATTTTAACATGTCAAGTGTTGGTGAGATGTGATAAAACTGTGTTTGAGTGGTCATTCCTTTTATACCATCTGCACTCAATTCCCACTCACTCCCAGGAGCCAGGTTCTCATAAACAGGTATTTGTAGCCTTATGGAGACCTTAAGTTGGATTCTTTTGTTTTGTGCCAGTCATTAAAAAATGAAAAACAGTGACCGGGAAATACTCCTCCATGAAAAGAACCATTTGAAAATGTTTTTGTTAAAATTAAATACAGATACAACTGACAGTAAGCCTCGTTCTTGTAACTCTGGCACTCTAGAGCAGCACAGAACATGAAAACAAGTCAGACTTGGCATATGGAAAGAGAATGACAGAAGAGACGGCATCTCCAACAGTCACCTGAAGGATCATCAGTGAGCTGAAACGGGCAGAGAACAAAATAATCCAACTTACTGCTACTCGGTACAAACATCTACAGGAATTACCTTTAATATGTACCCCTGGCGGTTATTCATTATAATAGACGTGGTGAAGAAGAAGAGTCAGAGTTAAACAATGTGCCAAATTCCTCAGATATTTAACCTAAGTATTTTTTATGACTTCACTGAAAATAAATTATTTTAAGAGCTATCAATTAGGAAACTGGGACACAATTTTCTCCTTTCTCTATTTCTGTTTGATAACTGTCACAGTCCTTAGAACAGTGTCTGTGGTGCACATGTTTCTTTTTGCAAGGGAACGTAAATATCATTAGAGAAAAATCAAGGGTGTATTTGTTTTTTTAAGGTCACAATACTAACAATTTCAATGTGCAATTATTCTGCTCATAGATTGAAGTAAGTTGGTGCTCAGTTGAGTTCTTATCCTTCACTAGTTACGACGCATTAATGCCAGTACAAATCCAATCTGATAATACACTTGTCATGTCTTAAGCAACAACTTGTGAGCAACTCCACAGCACTTTTTGAATCTCACTTACACCTTCAAGTTAGAAATATAAGGTGAGAGAAAGCTGTTCCCTGCATAGTGACTTTTTCAAGGCTGTAGAACACCTCTCTAGAGCTACATTTTCCATTTTATTCCAGCACAAAATGACAGTGTCTTAAAGTGTCAAAAGTTTATTTCACATGGTTTGATATTGCATAGCTGTATATATTTCAAAACCATCATTCACAATTTCTGCAAGTGAGTAACACTTTTAAGCAAGAGTGTATTAGTCACAGGTACATGGACATATATAAGTATGAGTATTTTTGCACACCCACAAATTTCATCATGCTTCTTCCTCTCTAAGGGACTATAATTCATTTGGGTTGGTGAGCATTTGCAACCAAAGAAAATTATTAGAGTTGCTTCACGCAGTGTTGTGGCTGTCTGTCTGAAGCCATCATTTCAGGGAAGTTGCTGGTACAGTTCTGGTCTATAGTAAATATTAGTAAACTGGGAAAACCAAAGACATAAATTGTAGTTTAAGGGGAAGGAGGAGATGATGTCTCATTTAAAGCAGCGAGTCATGAAGGAACAGATATCTCCTTCCTTTCTCTGCATGTTTCCATCTAGGACCCCAACCAATAGGATAGTGTTAATCCACAATGCAGAGAGCATTGTCTTTCATCAACACCACTGATCAGAGTTCTATGCCCATCTGGAAACACTCTCAGAGACATATCTACAAATAATATTTGGCCTATGAACTTCTGAGTTTAGGTTCTGTGTATGTAGAATTAACTATTTTAATGGGATTACTTAGATTATGGCTATTTCATGTCTATGCAGCCATATGGCAAACATGAAGATATGCAAACAGGATGAATGCAGTGCATACATGGTTTATAACCTACCTAGCTATATATAGATTGAGCTGATATTTTACATAGACGAGCCATGTTATCTAAGCATATCCTCTAGTGCAATCCAACCACAGAAATGGAATTCTTCTCCTCCTATACATGTTTACATTGCCACAATGTATAATGCATGTTCCATGGCTTCTCTTGTTCTGTATTCAGTGTCTATATTTATTTATTTATTTTTTTGGTTTTTCGAGACAGGGTTTCTCTGTAGCTTTGGTGCCTGTCCTGGAACTAGCTCTTGTAGACCAGGCTGGCCTCGAACTCCCAGAGATCTGCCTACCTCTGCCTCCCGAGTGCTGGGATTAAAGGCATGCGCCACCACCGCCCGGCCAGTGTCTAAATTTAATATCACTATCTTTCACTAAGAACTCATTATACTCCAGGTGCTACTTACAGTCCTATAAAATGTTTGCATAATCCTTATATTTCCCAGAATAACATTGTGGAATAATTATCTCCATCTCAAAAAAAAAAAAGCCTTTTCCAGTTTGGTGGATGTAGGTGAATCTCACAGATGTTTTTTCAACACCCCACCCCGAGAAGAAGTTCCTGTAACTATATGTCTAATTTTTTCCATTCACTCAATTAAATTAGCTATCAAAATATAGTGACTTGCATTTATTTTATTTGTAAGAAGTATAGATACATAGATAGGAAAGGAAATGGAGAAGGAAGAAAGATGGAGGAAAGTTTAGAGAAGGGAGATTTCAGTCAACCACAGCGTATATCATGACTGTCCCTTTACAGGATAATGGAACTGAAAACTTCCTACAGTTGATCGAGGTCTTTGTGGTTCCAATGGAGAACAATTATTACTTAAGTTTGTGGTCATGTTTGGTATGTGGGCAAACAACCTGTGGCTTAAATCTTATAACCCATGCTTAGATATAATACACAGTCATTGACAATAATAGCAAGTAGCGATGTTACTTCTGTGCGTTGCTGCAAATGCCAGGGCCAGCAGGGAAATAATCCACATGAGGCAAGAAGGAAATCCTGTTCAACTAAACTCAGTAGCCGGTGTTGTCTCAAACTTATAGAGTCTGACACCAGGCAGTTAAATTTTAGGCATGTAAGTACAATAGAATTTTGGAAGAAAACTTTCCTGGAACAATTATCTCAATCCCATATACACAATAAAGCTTAAGGCAAAACAACATCAACACTCTTTTGTAAACTACATGTGACCTCTTTCATAAGAACAGGTTCTATAGAATAAGGGCCTAAAGGATTATCGGGTGTAGTCTTATGACTGTATATGTCATCAAACTATAAAGTGTGTGTGACTTTTCCCCTAAGGATGGGGTCTACTGACTGAGAAACAAAGCTAAAGATCTAGGGAGGAAGAGTCTGGGGGATTCTGATGTAGCCTGACCATTCAGAATGCACATGTCACCAGGTTGTTAACATTCACTCCCCGCCTTCTGCATGGAAAACAGATGTAATCTCTCTATTGAGGAGGCAGCACTGTGAATTTAACATTGCTGAGTTTCCTACTGTTTATCTGTAAGTACATCTACAGTTTACTCATTCATGTGCTCTTGTATGATATATTACATTATTAACTCATGATCATTCGTCAGTTACAACATTTCCTACAATACTTATATGGTCTTCTGAGGGTCATAGGAGAACCAGCCTTGTGTTGATCCCATCTATAGATTGAAATCCTCACATGTATATGATTTAATTTTATATTATTTCATTTACTGTATCTCTAGAAGTAATTTGTTACTGATTACATATAGTCATATAAATATTTATGTGGTGTTTAGCATGTTGTACCACACAGGAGTAAATAGATGTTTCCTATAATATTTCTATAATAATCAATGCACATTTAATTTCAAGTAGTACTCGTGGTTAAGTGGTAATCACCTATATATATATAAGGTTAAGTTTGTAAGCATTTTGTAGAGAACTGAAGAAAGCAAGAGAAAGAGAAAGAGAAAGAGAAAGAGAAGTTCTTCTCAACCAAAGTGAACCAAAAGTTAGCATTTTCAGTATCAGAAGCACAGTTCTAGTATCACTGAAAGAAATGGAGAGAATAATACTGTAAAGGAAATTGCTTTCATTAAGCAGAGTTATAATTTCCTAAGCAAAAAGAAAAATTTTAAACAGTTATGTTTTATATATTAGATATATAAAAATTGAAATATTTTCATGTCATAACTATACAGAGAGTTCTATTAGACTAAATAGCTGTGATTCAATGAATGACAGCAGTTTGAGAGGCCAATCTTACAAAGAGATTGACAATACTAATTTTGTCTTGTTTTCCAAACAGTTTAAAATTATATTTTTAAGTTGTAATTTTTATTCTATCATTTTTTCATGTATCTTTGTACTAGGTTTCAAGTTCCAGCATTTATTCTAGGAGATCATTTCTATTCTACTCACACAAGATATGTAGATGTTAATTGGGATATTTGGAGACAGGCTTTGTATTTGATTAAAATTAATAATTTTATGCTGAATTTCATTGGGGTTTCACAGAGATACATTTATCCATCACTATTGCAAATCTTTAGGGGAGAATTCTAATCTATACAACAGTTCCTTTAATGAAGTTTGTGGTGGTGTTTACTGGTTAGCATTGTCTTCAGAAAAATGAGAAACACTTATTACTTAACACAAAAATGACTTATTGTTTCATGCACTGAAATTTAAAGATTACTTGGTGGCTATGTGAATGCAAAGTATGGTAGGAGAGATTTTTACTTCTGATCAACCTCGGTTCAAATGCCTTATTATGTACATAAGTGTATATCAAACCAAGGAAAAATACAAATAAAGCTTTGTATTTCCTTGCATTATCATGGTGCTGTGTTTTGTTAATTTGAGTTTAGAACACAATTGGTGATAAGTACTTTAAGGATTTACTAGTAGCTGTTTTCAAAGATGACATGTGTGATTATACAGTGTATCTTAACTAGATTATACGTATACATAAGATTTAAAATTAATAAAATTTGTATTTGCACAAAGTTAACACAGCATGAGTATATAATTAACTCTGAAATGTGAAAATTAATAAACAATTGCTTTTCCTAATTTGAAATCAAAGAAATATGTATGTGCCTTATTGCTAATTTCAAATATTAAACCCTGAATTGTTCAATAAGTTGTATGTATTGAATTTTCTCTGATGGAGGAGGGTCATCTTTCTATCTGTTGTTTCATTGGTTAAGTAATAAAGAAACTGCTTGGCCTCTGATAGCGTAGAATTTAGATAGGCGGAGTAAACAGAACAGAATGCTGGGAGAAAGAAGCTGAGTCAAGGAGTCGCCATGATTCTCCTACCTGACACAGACGCAGGTTAAGATCTTCCCTGGTAAGACACCTCGTGGTGTTACATGGATATTAAACATTAGTGTAAGACCCTGAAACCATAAATCTATGATAGGTTTCAGAATAATCATCCTCCTGAATGTTCTATCATGTCACGAAGGCCAGTTCTCTCCCTCAAAGACAAAAGTGACCTAAGAGAATTCAAAGTTAATGGTATTAAGGTTCAGACTGTGAAAGTACCTATCCTACTGCATATCTTTCCACATTTGGCTGTCAGAATTTGAAATAACAGAACCAAAAAACTGGAACTTTTCTCAAACATCTAGTAGAGATGCAGGGGCTCCCTCTGAACCTCTTGTCTCTCTTTCCAGTGAGGCTCCAGTGGATTAAGGTCTTTCATCACTATTTCACTGATAGTTTTGTCTCAACTGTCTCATTGAAGAAGAGTGACTGAGCCTGGTTCATCAGGGTGGTTGGAGCCCAGGTACTGACAGAAACAACTCTGGTAACAGCTGCTCGTAGGAAGGGCTTGGAAGAAGAGGGGAGATTATTCCAATTCAAAAATGACATTCACTGATTGAAATAAAAATGGTGGTCTGTAGAGAACATGATGAGGGATATTGAAATACTGACAGGTGGGTTAGGAGCCTAGGGTCTTTCATACTGCTAGCTTTCTATTAAGAATGGCAAAATTGCCATCTTTCTGAGGTGACATTGGGCTTGAGTATAAAATCTGAACTTTGTACTTTCAGGAGAACCATGGAAGAATATTAACCTCAGTGCTATTTGCTTTAACCTTGCAGTAAGTAGGAGTTGCTCTAGGTTCTGTGGAACACAGTATTTATTGCCTTCCATTTACCATTTAGTTTTATGGTCACGTAGGGAAATGACAGTATTTACTACATTTTGACACTTTTCAGTTCTGCAGACATTTTGTCATAAAGGCACAGCTCATTGTGTTTGCTGCCATCAGTTTATGGTTCCTCTTTGTGGTCAGTATAATATGGGTCACTGGTGCATTTTTACCTGTGTGATCTTATTGATACTGAAATGTTGCCAAAGGTTTAATTTTATCTATCCATGGAGGTCAATTTGAAATAGGTTATGAATATATTACAGAATTTTTTATTGCATTGCTTAGAACTGGTCTCTGTCATAGTTGGAATGAAAATCTCCTCCATAGAATCATAGGGAGTATTACTATTAAAGGTTATGTCCTTGTTGAGTAGGTGTGGCCTTGTTGGGGAAAGTGTTTTACTGGGGTGAGTTTTGAGGTTTCCCATGCAGGTAGGCCCATGGTCTCTCTTTCTTCCTGTTGCATGCTGACCCAGATTTAGTGCTTCCGGATACCTCTGGAGCATGATGCCTGCCTGCATGCCACCATGCCCAACCATGCTGATAATGAACTAAACCTTGAAACTGTAATACAGAACCAGTAGAAATGTTTTCCTTTATAAGAGTTTCCACAAAGAAAAAGTCAAACTCTCTATATGTGCTGATGCTATGATAGTTTAAATGAATGACCCCAAAAATTCTACCAAGGAACTATTATAAATCATAAACACTTTCAATAATGTAGCAGAATACAAAACTAACTCAAAATAAAATAAGTAGCCCTCCATTACACAGATGATAAATGGGCAAAGAAAAAAATCAGAGAAACATCACCCTTCACATTAGCCACAAATAGTATAAAATATCTTGGAGTAACTCTAACCAAGCAAGTAGAAGACTTGTATGACAAGAACTTTAAATCTTGAGGAAAAAAATTGAAGAAGACACCAGAAAGTAGAAAGATGTCCCATTCTCCTTGGTAGATAGAATTAACATAGGAAAAAATGGCAATCTTACCAGAGATTCAGTGTAATGCCCATCCAAATCCCAGCAAAATTCTTCACAGACCAGTACTCAACTTCATATAGAAAAGAAAAAAAAAAAAACAGGATAGCTGAAGCTATCCTGTACAATAAAAGAACTTCTGGAGGCATCACAATTCCTGGCTTCAAACTCTACTATAGAGTTATAGGACTGAAAGAGCCTGGTATTGGCATAGGAACAGACAGGAAGACCAATGGAACCGAATCGAAGACCTGGATATCAATCTACAAACCTACAAACACCTGATTTTTTTTTTATTGAGAAAAAGAAAAAAGTTTCCACCTCCCCCCAGCCTCCCATTTCCCTCCCCCTCCTCCCACCCTTCTCCCCCTCCCCCAACTCCTCTCACCCTCCCTCTCCAGTCCAAAGAGTAGTCAAGGTTCCCTTCCCTGTGGAAAGTCCAAGGTCCTCCCCCCTCCGTCCATGTCTAGGAAGGTGAACATCCAAACTGGCTAGGCTCCCACAAAGCCAGAACTTGAAGTAGGATCAAAACCCAGGGCCATTGTCCTTGGCTTCTCATCAGCCCCCATTGTTCGCCATGTTCAGAGAGTCCTGTTTTATCCCATGCTTCTTCCGTCACAGTCCAGCTGGCCTTGGTGAGCTCCCAATAGATCAGCCACACTGTCTCAGTGGTTGGGTGCACCCCTTGTGGTCCTGACTTCCTTGCTCATGTTCTCCCTCCTTCCGCTCCTCATTGGGAACTTGGGAGCTCAGTCCGGTGCTCCTGTGTGGGTCTCTGTGACTATCTCCATCCATCACCTGATGAAGGTTCTATGGTGATATGCAAGATAATCATCAGTATGGCTATAGGATAGAGTCATTTCAGGTTCCCTATCCTCAGCTGCCCAAGGAACTAACTGGGGACCTCGCCTTGGGCTCCTGGGAGCCACTCTAGGTTCAAGTCTCTTGCCAGCCCTAAGGTGACTCCCTTAACTAAAAATTGTGCTTCCGTGCTCCTCTATCCAACCTTGTTTTATCCCCACTCATCCCGTTTCCCCAAGTTTCCCCCATCCTCCCCTTCTCACTTTTCTCTCCCCATCTCCCCTTACCCCTATTCCACCCCACCCCCAAGGTCCCAATTTTTTGCCCAGCAATCTTGTCTATTTCCCATAGCAAGGATAATAACTATATGTTTTTCTTTGGGTTCACCTTCTTATTTAGCTTCTTTAGGATCACAAATTATAGACTCAGTGACCTATATTTATGGCTAGAAACCAATTATGAGTGAGTACATCCCATGATCCTCTTTTTGGGTCTGGATTACCTCACTCAGGATAGTGTTTTCTATTTCCATCCATTTGCATGCAAAATTCAAGAAATCATTGTTTTTTACCGCAGCGTAGTACTCTAATGTGTATATATTCCACACTTTCTTCATCCATTCTTCCATTGAAGGGCATCTAGGTTGTTTCCAGGTTCTGGCTATTACAAATAATGCTGCTATGAACATAGTTGAACAGATGCTTTTGTCATGTGATAGGGCATCTCTTGGGTATATTCCCAAGAGTGGTATTGCTGGGTCCAGGGGTAGGTTGATCCCGAATTTCCTGAGAAACCGAAACACTGATTTCCAAAGTGGTTGCACAAGATTGCATTCCCACCAGCAATGTATGAGGGTACCCCTTCCTCCACAGCCTCTCCAGCAAAGGATATCATTGGTGTTTTTGATTTTAGCCATTTAACTAGACTTCAAAATGCTAATTAACCCAATTAAAAAATGGGGCACTGAACTGAACAGAGAATTCTCAACAGAAGAAGTTCAAATGGCCAAAAGACACTTAAGGTCATGTTCAACCTCCTTAGTGATTAGGGAGATGCAAATCAAAACAACTTTGAGATATCATCTTACACCTGTCAAACACCTGATTTTTGACAAAGAAGCAAAAATATAAAATGTAAAAAAGAAAGTATACTTAACAAATGGTGCTGGCATAACGATATCAACATGTCGAAGAATGAAAATAGATCCATATCTATTGAAAGACCCCCTCCCCTCAGAATCTGCAGCTGGCCTGCTCCCATGATTACATCCTGTTTGTTTGAGAGACCCCCTGGACTCCCTCAGGACCTGCAGCTGGCCTGCTCTCATGAGAACATCCTGTTTGCTTAGAATGTCAGCAGTTCACAAAAGAAAGAGTCGCCCCCACAAATGTTTCCCTTATCATGCAGCTATTCTCCTGCCCTGGAATAGACCAATCACTGCTAGTAACGCTTTGAATAAGCCAATCCAATAAGTTGGAAAACAACCCCCCTTGTGTCTGTGGCTTTTCGCTTTAAAAGATGGACTGTAACAGGTATCAATGTCCTTCATATCCCGAACCTGAAGGGCCCTGTCATGACAGAATAAAAATCCTCTTGCTTTTACATCAATTTGTGGTTATGTGAGTGGTGTCTGGAGCAACTCCTCCCTGATGTTTGGACTTCTAGTCCAACACTATCACCACGCACAAAACTCAAGTCCAAATGGATTAAAGACCTCAACATAAAGCCAGCCACATTGAACCTCATAGAACAGAAAGTGGGAAGTACACTTGAACACACTAGCACAGGAGACCACTTCCTAAATATAACTTTAGTAGTACAGACACTGAGAGAAACAGTTAATAAATGGGACCTCCTGAAACTTAAAGGCTTCTGTAAATCAAAGGACATGATCAACATGACAAAACAACAGCACTACCGAATGGGAAAAGATCTTCACCAACCCCACCTCAAAGGTGTGATCTCCAAAATATGCAAAGAACTCAAGTCATTGAAAGAACAAATAACCCAATTTAAAAAAAAAAAAAGTGGAGTACATACTTAAACAGAGAACTTTCAACAGAAGAATCTAAAATGGCTGAAAGACACTTGAGGAAATGCTCAACATCCTTAGTCATCAGAGAAATTCAAATCAAAACAACTCTGAGATTCCATCTTATAACTGTAAGAATGACCAAGATCAAAAACACTGATGACAATTTACACTGGAGAAGATGTGGGATAAAGGGGACACTCCTGCATTGCTGGAGGGAGTGCAAGCTGGTACAGCCTCCTTGGATATCTGTATGGCGATTGCTCAGGAAATTAGGAAACAACTTTTCTCAAGACCCAATAATACCACTTTTAGGTGTATATCCAAAGGCTGCTCAATCATACCACAAGGACATATGCTCAACTTTGTTCATAGCAGCTTTGTTGGTCATAGCCAGACCCTGGAAACAACCTAAATGCTCCTCAACTGAATAATGGATAAGGAAAATGTGGTACAGTTATACAATGGAGTACTACACAGCATAGAAAAACAATGACATCTTGAAATTTGCAGGCAAATGGATAGAGCTACAAAACATCATATTGAGTCAGGTAAACCAGACCCAGAAAAACTATTATCACATGTATTCACTCGTAAGTGGTTTTTAAACATAAAACAAAGAAAACCAGCCTACAAAACACAATCCCAGAGAACCTAGACAACAATGAGGACACCAAGAGAGACATACATTGATCTAATTTCCTTGAGAAGTAGAAAAAGACAAGATCTCCTGAGAAAATTGGGAGCACGGTGACTATGGGAGAGGATTGAAGGGGAGAGGGGAGAGGCATGGAAGGGAGCAGAGAAAAATGTATAGCTCAATAAAATCAATAAAATTATAAGCTAAAAAATAAGAGTTTTCATGGTCATAATGTCTATTCACAGCAGTAGAAACCCTAACTTAGACAGAAGTTGGTACCAGAACCTGGGTTATTGCTATAATAGGCCTGACCATGGTTTTATTTGGGGAAATGTGAACTTTGGGACTTTGGATTAAGAAAGAAGCTGACTGTTCTAAGTGGGACTTAGAGGACTATTTAGTAGGAACATGGAATATAGTTGTGTCAGGGTGATTTGAACTGTGAAGGCCTGGTTCAAGTCATATCAGAGAAGAAGAATATTAATATGTGGTATAGAGAGTCTTATGATATTTTGGTGAAGAATGTGGCTGCTTTCTGCCCCTCATAAAAATCTGCTGGCTGTCAATCCGGATAGAAAGTTCTCAGGTTCCTTCTCTAGCACCATGTCTGCCTGCCTGTCACCATGCTTCCTGCCATGTTGATAATGGACTAAACCTCTGAACTGTTGCAAACCCACAATTAAGAGTTTTCCTTTATAATAGCTTCCTTGGTCATGGTGTCTCTTCACAGCTATAGAAATCCTAATGCAGTCTCTTACTCAATATTATTATATTTTATTTGCATATTTAACAAGCTTTTATAGAACACTGGTCTATTTTTCTCATGAAATAAACATGCTGATGTTCATGTTTCAAATGGTACCTGGGATGTAGGTAGCTATAGGGAGCCAGAAGATTTTTATTTCCCTTTCTTCCTGACTTGAATGTCATGAAAGGGTAGCAGTGATCATGACATTCTAACATCAGGAGCTCAGTGTAGGGTGGTTAATATGGAAGGGGAAGAATTTTCTGTGGCTCCTCCACAGTGACTGTTTCCTTAGCTACACACTATCTGAGAGACAATTGTGCATTTTGAATTCTCTAGTTTTCAGAAACTTTATCAAGCTATGGATTTTGTGACAAGCAGGCAAAGGCCTAGAATATTTGGACAAGAATGAAAGTTTTGATTTCTATGCATACCAAAAAAAAATATCCAGTGATTTTAAAGCTACTGCATTCTCTGGAATCTGAACGTAGGTAGATCACAGATACAGCAGGGGTGCTCTTTGATCCTTTCACACAGTATGAATGTGGTTTGAATAATTACGATCTTGATATACCAGATAAGTAGTTAACACTATTCAAGACTAATAGACAACCTACTGTTTACACAAAGCAATACATCTTAGCCTCTAAATCACAGTTTTTCTCATGGTTGACAAGATGAGGTATCAAGTCTGCTGTGAGGTTCAAATATCTCCTTCCAATTCCCCCAAATATTCCCACTGATAGAGTGCTTTGTAAATGATAACTCTGTGGAATGGAAATTGTCAACTGTCAGCCTCAGATCTTCGATGTTCAGTCTTGAGTCTCTTGGTGCAAGTTACTCACAAATCTGGTTCACTATTAAATGTGTATTCTGCAGTATTGCTTAGAATTCTTTCATTGGATGCTCAGTCAGGTCACCTGCAGAATAAGATGCCGAAGAGGCTCAGAAAACAAAGTTACAATACTCAAACTATCTGGAGGCAGGAGAGATGTAAATGCATGCAGGGCCTCTTGGGGGAAGGTCCTCAGTGATCGGAATGAGTCAGTCCAACAAGAAGCAGAAGGCATGGTGGTATGTGTTAGGCCATGAAGTTAGGCACTCACAGGCTATTACAGCTTATTAATTGTGAGTGGGTCAGAACCAGAGTGTGACTGCATCATAACCTTGCGGACAAGCCTGGATCCCTTTTTTTTTTTTTTTTTTTTTTTTTTTTTTTTTTTTTTTAAAGTCCACAAGTTTCCAAAAACAGCTCTACCAACTGGAGACCAGATGCTCAAACACAAGAGCCTGCAGTTGTCATTTTATAGTCAAACCTCTACTGTGGCAAATTGCAAGAAGATAGCAATCTCAAAAAGACAATTTGGAACAAAGTGTTTTGAGATTTCAATTAGATAGGGAAAAGATGGAAGAGTGAATACAACAGGAAAGTCAGCTTGAATAGCTTCCCATGGCTCTACACTCAAGAGATTGTCCCTCATTTAAAGGAACCTGGCTCTTGGAGATCAAAGCTCAAGAAAGTGCCCTTGGGTAGGTTATCTGCTCTCACTGGGGGCTTCCTAGCTCATCTCTTGACAGTATCTCCATCCTAGAGCCACTTTCAAGCTAGAAACATGCTTCTCATTTAGCTTGTGTCTTTTCTACAACCGTAGTTTCCTTATATATCAATAACTGATATATAAATGATGTGAATATTGATCAAATGTGTATATGCAGTTCCTTCAATCAGCTCTCAGCCTTTCTTCATCTTCAAAGCAAAAATAACAGTAGGCTTCCTGCTACCTTGACGTCTTGACTCTTTCCTCACTGTCATGTTCAATATCTATAAAACCATTGGTTTATTTACTTATTTTCCAAAATGCATCCATGGTACAGAGTCTAATTGCATGTAAACAAAATGGAGAAGCCAGAGTTTTTTCACATTCTTAAGCAGAACACTCACGCATCCATGTGCACACACACATACACACACACACACATTTCTCTCTCCTTATCAATCTTAGTACACATTCCCTTCCTCAGCTGTGTCTGAGATTTCTGTGATGAGAAGAACATTACCTGCAGAGAATATTTCTGGAGATTGTAGACACACAGCAAGGAATATGAGCACAGATATAATAAGTTAACACATTTCTAAACGTTTTATTTTGGGAGAAGGGGCTATAGGTGAAATTATGGAACTAATGGGTCAGCAGTTTGCCAAGGGGTTAGTCCTGGCAGTCATGAGCATCCTTGCTGGATGGGAGGCTTAAAACCCACGGTGCCTGAAGGAGTTAAGTCATGGTTGCTGTTGAGGGCAGTGTGCACCTGTTTCCTCAGCGTATGCATTTATGAAGTAGTTTTAAAACTCCCCATACGGATAACAACTGGTTTATGAATGATTATTGTCTTTGTCTCCATCTCTGTCTCCTTATATTCTTTTGTGTCTGTGTAGTTTGACATTTTTTACATACATCCCTTCTCTCCTAAACACTATCAAGATGAAGGTCAGGAAAGTGCAGCAATGTCTCACAGTAAACATGTATTTCAGTACACAGTTTTTCCCAGTGTGTAATCCATGGCCAACACCCAAGTCTGCCTTAATATCTCAGAGGAATTCTTTTGTGGTTTCAGCTCTGAGTTACCTTTGAAGTAGAGGTTTGGGAGGCTATGGAGAGACAAGATGGCAGTTTTTCAATCAGCCATGACTTCTTAGTCCAATGTGCTCAGTCTCCCTTTCCCATTGAGGACACAGCATTCATGTACCTGCTGTCTGTGGTAAGCAACTTGGCAATAATCAGCATCTCACTCCAGTCCTTTGTGAAATGCAGTGAACAGAGCTTACCCTACAGAATTCTGCTTTATCATGGGTTCTGATACTCACCACATAGGCTTTGAATGTGTCCACCAGTTTTTATCAAATTCACTCAACATCCTTCTTATAGAACTGAAAGACATATTTTTGTTTAAGACTATTAAGTGGGCTTTGTAAAGAAATTTTAGATAGTCACTGACATATCTGTCCTTTCTTCAATATTTTAGAAAAAAATCACATCTACTGATTGACCTTGCAAATCTATCAAGGGTTTGACTTCTATTTATCAGAGAAGAGGAACTGAATACACAAACAGATGACAGAAAAATGCTGCTTTGGAAGCTGTGCAAAACTTTGGTTGGATGTGGACATTTTTGACTTCTGAATTGAAAAATACTATGAAATACTAGTAATTTTCTAATATTTCTAATATTGTTAACCATTCACATTCCAAAGTAAGGAATAAGAGTAATGACCACAGAATATCTGGAACCTGTGCAGTCTATACACTCACGTCCTAAGAGGACTATGCAGACTTCTTTCTGAATGGAGTCCTAGGTTTTTATGTCTGTAGATGTTGACCCTCTTTGAGGTCATCATATGTACTTACAAGAGGGAAGGAAAGGCTGTAGATCACAGAGACAGAATTGCCAGCAAAAAACATGGACTAATCACCAAACATCTCCATTAAAGATTTTCCTTAATTTTAAAAGTAAATCACTCAATTCTGCATGCCTTAGTTCTAGCATGATAAAATATTTGTGCTATAATACTTACAGTTTCTTCTAGTTCTAAATATAGAGATATTTAAGTTCATGTTTTATATTATCTAATCTGATTACATGAGAAAGCCCTCTCCACGATAGCTAGGAGTCTTAACTGGCATCATTCTTGCAGATTCCAGGGAGTTTCCCAGCACCAGGTTTCTCCCTACTCTTATAATGGCCTCCTCTATCAAGATATCTCTTTTATTTTACTCCGCTATGTCCTGCCACACCTAACTTGACCAAGCCGATCCTTCATGTTCCCATCCCCTCTTCTTATCACCTCTCTGCCCCCAGTTTAAAAGAGATCTTATCTATTTCTTCTTTCAAAGGAAATATATGCATCACTCTTAGGGTCATCCTGGTTACTTAGTTTCTCTGGGGCTGTGGATTCTAACCTGGTTATCTTTTGCGAAACATCTCTTAAGGACTTATGAGTGAGTACACACCATGTTTGTCTTTCTGGGTCTGGGTTACTTCACTCAGGATTTTTTTTTCTAGTTTCATCCATTTGACTGCAAATTTCACCATGTCATCATTTTTTAATCACT
Organism: Neodon shergylaensis; assembly: GCA_025134845.1. NCBI lineage: Eukaryota > Metazoa > Chordata > Mammalia > Rodentia > Cricetidae > Neodon > Neodon shergylaensis. Next base: position 300,879 of record JABTXL010004107.1, read on the forward strand.
GAGTAATACTTCATTGTGTAAATGTACCACATTTTCTGTATCCATTCTTCTTCAGTTGAGGCATATCTAGGCTGTTTCTACTAATAGTGCTGCTTTCTATACAGCTGAGCAAGTGCCCTTGTGGTAAAATTGAGCATCCGTTGAGAATATGCCCAAGATTGGTATAGCAGGGTATTGACATAGATTTATTGTTGACACCCATGGTATGCCTGCCCCTTTCTGAATGGAGGAGGACTGGATGGAGGAGGGCAGGGAGGGAATGGTAAGAGAAGAGGGAGGGAGAAACTGTGACTGGTACATAAAATAAATGAAAAAAGAACAAGAGTAATACAATACTGATTTTTGTAGCTAGATTTTATTGTAAACTGAAAAATACTTTTCAAAATAACAGTGTGCTAAATTTAAAATAAAAAAAATCTTTGACCATAATGCATTATTTAAATGTTAGAAAATTAGAAAAACACCTGATGTGGCTACGCAGAAAAAAAAAATCAAAGAAAATGATGTCAAGTCTCATAAAAATTACTTTAAAGGCTTCCTCTTTCCTGCCAGCACCGAGCTATGGGCATCTCTTGGGACAACTGGCACAAGCGCCGCAAGACCGGGGGCAAGAGAAAGCCCTACCACAAGAAGCGGAAGTATGAGCTGGGACGGCCTGCGGCTAACACTAAGATTGGCCCTCGTCGCATCCATACGGTCCGTGTGCGAGGAGGCAATAAGAAATACCGTGCCCTAAGATTGGATGTGGGGAACTTTTCCTGGGGTTCTGAGTGCTGTACTCACAAGACAAGGATCATTGACGTCATCTACAATGTGTCCAATAACGAGCTGGTCCGCACCAAGACTCTGGTCAAGAACTGCATCTTGCACATTGACAGCACCCCGTACCGACAGTGGTATGAGTCCCACTATGCACTGCCCCTGGGCTGCAAGAAGGGGGCCAAGCTGACTCCTGAGGAGGAAGAAATATTAAACAAAAAACGATCAAAGAAAATTCAGAAGAAATACGATGAAAGGAAAAAGAACGCCAAGATCAGCAGTCTTCTGGAGGAGCAGTTCCAGGAGGGCAAGCTTCTGGCCTGTATCGCCTCAAGACCAGGCCAGTGTGGCAGAGCAGATGGCTATGTGCTAGAAGGCAAGGAGCTGGAGTTCTATCTGAGGAAGATTAAAGCCCGGAAAGGCAAATAAACCATCCATCATAACTCATGTAAAAAGGTGTTTATTATTCTGAAAAAAAAATTACTTTAAAGATGAGGTACTAAAATAAAAGTATAAAAAAGATGAGGTACTAATGGAACTCATTATTTATTTGTTTATTTTTTGCCAGGAACAAGTAGCTGTGCAGCACATAATTGAAGAACGTTGTATTTATTCCTAAAATTTCTGAGACATAATATACCTTAGGACATTGTCAAAACACCAGAGACAGCTTCAGACAGTGACCTCTTTCTGTTTCTTTCCATTCTCCATGAATCTACCCCACTGCATCCCCACTGTTAATTCTGTTCACACTGTTCACAGGCAGCTCCATACGAATCACATGATGTGCAAGTAGCATAATGTATGACCAAATCTTAGATATTTTCCACTTATATTTTACAAAATAACTCAGCAAAGTGGTTAGGAATATATGTCTCCTGAGCCAAAGATGTAAGTTGCCTCCATTTCTAAAATAAACAATGAAGTAAAAGTTGATGGACCCTGTGTCATGATATTTTACAATTATCAAAAAGTCAGAAACTGTTAGCAAAATATGTTATATCCTGTTATCATATGTAATACCTCCTGGTAATGAGTTTTTTTTAAAGAACTTATTTAAATTGCTTTTTGTTTATATTGTGTCTTTGTGTAGATATGTGTACAGGTATCACAGCATGCATATGGAGCTCAAAGAACAGCTAGTAGTCAGGTTTTGCAGCAACTTGTATTTGAGGAGCTAAACATTCATATTGAATCTTAAAATTATCCTGTTCATGTCATGAAGCTCTTACTGTGCAGTAGGTAGTGGCAGTACTTTCATTTCCTGGTCATTTACACCCAAATAATCACACAGAAACTATATTAATTTCAACACTGCTTGGATTATTAGTTCAGACTTCTTATTGACTAACTCTTATATCTTAAATTAACCCATTTCTATTGTTGTGTGTATCACCACAAGAATGTGGATTATCAGGTAAAGTTCTGGCACCTGTCTTCTTCAGTAGTTACATGGCATCTCTTTGACTCCACCTATTCTCTCTATGTATCTCTGTTTGGGTTTCCTGTCTGGCTTTGCTCTGCTAAGCCATTGGTTGAAACAGTTTTATTCAGTAGCCAAAGGCAATAAAACATATTCACAGCATGTAGAGGGAAGTTACACATCCTTACTGAATCTTAGAATTATCAGGCTCCTTAGAGTTGTTCACCGGTAGGAGCCAAAAGGACAAATCTTATTTGCCTTCTTCTGTCATGCTCTGCATTTTAAGACTCTCAACATGGGTAAAGGACCACCGCTGCTTGTCTGTCCTTGTGTTACTTTGAATTCCTAGGATAGTGGACACCAAAGTCAGAGAGGAACATGTTATATTGCTAAGCCACAGTGCAACAGTCAATCAGGAGGATGGGAATCTCTCTACCTCAGGATGTATCAATATGACTCTTAGGGTTATACACAAATGATGCTTAATCCTATCACTTGTTCACATGTTCATTTATAGTCTATCCAAAATATCCAGAAATTGGAAATTACATATTTGCCCCCCAACAGAAAAATGGATAAAGAAAATTTTTGGCACAATAAATAAAATAAAGTATTTCTCAATCCTGAAAGAAAAATAAGTTCAAGAAATTCATGGGTTAGTGGATGGAACTAGAAAAAATCATCTTTAGTGAGATATTCCAGACCCAGAAAGATAAATATGTTATAAATTATTATTATTTTTTTGTTCTTTCAAGACAGGGTTTCTCTGTTATTTTGGAGCCTGTCCTGAAAACAGCTTTTGTAGACCAAGCTGGCCTCAAACTCACAGAGATTCACCTGTCTCTGCTTCCTGAATGCTGGGATTAAAGGTGTGAACCACCACCACCCAGCTAACATAAATTATTTTATATGTGGATATTAGTTGTTACTCCAATCAAAACTAAGCAACAATCCATATGACTGTGTAGGTTGGATATAGAGTAAGAAACTGGGGGTAAACAGTGAGGTAGATCTTCCTAGGAATGGGAAATAGAATAGTTATGCATTAAAGGAGGGCTGAAACTGGAGGGTCAAGTGGAGAAGACAAGGGAAGAGAAAGACAGGGAGAGATACAGGGAGACAGCTGACATTAAGAACAATCTGAGGGGAATATAGAGATCTAATACAGAAGAGCTTTCTCAAATACATACACATGTGAAGATGATTACATGAAATCACCAAATATTGGGGAGTCAGAGCTCCAACTGGACATCTCTTGTTATCAAATGAAGCTTTCAATACTGGCATTGGATTGCATCTAACTGAACTTCTGGCTAAAGGGGTTCTTAGGGGTCATCAAACAACTGAAATTGTTGCAAGCACTATAGACTGCTATTCACAAACTGACAGCAAGGCCTCAGGTAACTAAAGAAAACACACACACACACAACATACTGAACATGGAAAAGTTGCTGGGGCCTACATAGAGCCTATGTTGAAGGTCTTGCTTTTCCATCCCTACAAAGACTTATTGCTCTCTACCTTCCCTTATCTACAGACTGTCCATGGGTCTAGAGGACAGACCTTAACTGAAAGTTGCCTCTAAACATGGATGCCTGGTTTATCTGTAGGGTGACTCTTCACACACATCCCACAGCCATAAATGGCTAGATGTATAATGTTGTCCTGCATGCAACATTTACTTAGTGCAATGGCACTACAAACCTTGAGGGAGTAATCATCCATTATCTTATTGGACTTAAGGCCTACTCCATGAGAGGGAACCCATAGTGGACACTGGTTAGGTAGACAAGACACTGACACTAGTTAGTCCAGGGACCTAGTATGAATCCAAATAATAAAGTTCTAAACAAAACAAAATATGTAGCAATAAAATCATCATAATGATATTCCATACAGTCATAGTATACCATGTTCAAAAGATATCTATGTCATATCAATGACAAACTCATAGAGAAGTGCTCAGTTCTCATCAAGGAGACTTTATCCAGTGGAAAATAAGTTTAGATGAAGAGGCCTACAGTCAGACATTGTGGAGAAAGTGAGAAAACCTAGTATACTTAGCCTAGAACCGGTGTCTATATCAAATACCTTCCCTTAAGCCTCAGGAATCCTTGTGATAGAGGTGGCAGATAGAGTGTGGGATCCAGAGGAGATGGAGGAAACCAAGAGTACAGGCCATTTAAATCAAGAGGATCAATAAAAACAGGAATTCACAGGAACTGTAGCAACATACACAGGGCCTACATGGGTCTACACCAAGTGGGGTCCTAGCACTGAAAGGAAATTTGAAAAAATACTCCTATCTCCAAACCAGAAGTTATCTCCAGTTGATAACTACATGCAAGTGAAAATTTAGTTTTCTCCTTGAGAGTCTTGCTAGGAAAGAAGCTGCTCTTAAGGGTAGGCTGCATGCTCAGCATCTATGGGTAGCCAACAGAATAAGAGCTCAGCCTCATGACTGGAGGTTCTCTGTCTCAGAATGTCATACTGTGGGTTTCCTTTAAAACAAAAAACTCACTTACTTCATATTTTACTTTTCTTTTACTTATCCACTTATTTCTTAATTTTTACTCTCCATGTCATTATGTATACAACTTTCATTTTGTGTTTTTGTGTCATTTCTGAGTTTGAGAACAAGTGGTCATCTGCATCTATATCTGGTTCTTATGCCTTTCCTTGGGCTCCTTTCCTTCTGTTTGTTTGTTTGTTTCTGTTTGTTTTCTATTTCAATGTGTTAGTTTTCATTTTATCTGATTATATTATATTTTATTTTATTAGTATCCTTCGGAAACCTGTTGCTTTTCTAATGAGAAATAGAAAGGGAGTGGCTCTGAATTGGAAAAGAAGTAGAGAAGAAATGGGAAGAAGAGAGAGAGGGGAAACTACTACAAGGACATATTGTGTAAAAAGGATGAGAAAGAAAAATTTTAAATTAATAAAAATTAAAATAAAGGCCAAAGAGTCAAAGGCTGCTGTGTACTGGGGCATAAAGCCAGAGGAGTTCCAAAGAGTCTCTACTGTGAGGAAGAGTCAAACTGAGTCAGGACTTGCTAGGATCTTCCTTTGCAATCTATGGAGAGCATGGCATGTGGAGCTCCTCCTTCCTCTCTGATCTCCTACCTGAACAATACGGACATAACCAAATGTGAAGGGATATAGGACGTTAAATGTAAAAGCTCGCTGTGTATTTTAAAAAGTTGTGAGTTAGGAGACTTAGAATAGTTTCCTATCTCCAAAATTGATTTTCCCCAAAACGTATAACAATAAAGAATATAACTCATAGAAAAAGCATTAGTGTTCCAGTTTTATTTATAATTTTTAATTTAGGCACTTTTGAGAAAGGTCGTATTTTCTGTTATAATTGTTTGGAATTCACTCTATGGCATATAGTGGACACAAACTCATGATAATCCTTATGCTTCAGATTCTTAAGTGCTGAGATTAGATGTGTGAGCCAACATGTATGCCTTTGTTCTCATCTTAATGATAGAAAATTAAAATTTTAAATGTAATTTCTTCAAGTTTCTATCAATGTTTGCTTCAATAACTTTATGAATAACTATGGTTCCCAAGGTCATTTTAATTCTGTTTATCAATAAGTTTAGAGTAAAATATTCAGAATGTGTTAAGCAGAAAATAAATCTTATCTAACCATTTAAAGCTCATCTTGAGGCAGGCTTAAATGTGGCAATATATTTTAGACCTGACATGACTACAAATGTTTAAATAAGCAATATCTAGGAACATTAGAAAGGACATTTTCAAATTGTCTACAGGACCTAGAAATGGTTTGAGGATTATTAACACCAATCACAATCTATCCAGGGGCCAACATTAGCAGAGAACCCTCATTTGCAGTTCAGACTGAACTGCACCACCCTTTAATGTCCTCAGGAGACCTGCATCACACAACTAGAAGTAAGGAGCATAGAGTCAAGGAGAGACCACGGCTTCTGAGGAGCATTTCATCCAACAATTGGTCATTACAGATAAGCCCAGCATTTCCCAGTTCCTTAAAATATTTGAGCAACATAAGTTTCCCAGTATTATTATTCAGCCTCATTAAAGAAAGCTCTCACATTTCTGACCTGTAACACCACGTTTTGGAATAAAAGACATGAAGGATATATGATATCAAAACAGTAAGTAAAACAAGATGTTTTCATTTCATGCATTTGTCATGCATGTCTCAGAGGAAAGGTTTGAAGGGTGTAAGTGCAGCTAAAAGCTCTTCCACTAGATATCTTTTTTCTGTCTATGTATCCACTTCTTTCTTCTGACTTCTATCCTTGTTTCTTTAAGATGAAACATTTTGAGTATAAAGCAAATTGAAAACTTCAGCAAAAATATTTATTCAGATGTACATTTAATATTTGTTAATATATTAGGGATATATATGCCTTCTATTTTAGGGGATCTTGGGAGAGGTTTGAAGGGGAGGGAAGAAGAAGGGAGAAGAGCAGATAAAAATATACGGTTCAATAAAAGCAATAAAAAGATCCAATGATATGCTGAATTCAAGAGACATGTGTTAAAGATCTATAAAATCATGAAGGGAATGATGGGAAAGGAAATCCTTTTAATTTGTCAACAAGGAATATGAAGGATAAATTTACCTACAGCATGCACAATCATCTTTAAAACAAACAAATGAAAAAAGATAATGTAGACCACAACAGAGATAAATAAAATATACTCATGGAGAACAGTTGCAGATATTAATAAAACTAAAAGTTGTTTTTTGAAAAACAAAATGAGGTGGCAGATATTTTAGAAAATATAAAAGGAACTAAAAGTCAAATAAAATTATAAATGAAGATAAATGATACCACAGAAATGCAAACATTCAAGAGAGATGATTGTTAACACAAAATTTCAAAATCGGAAGCCTAGAAGGAACTGATAATCTCTCAATATTTACAAGTAAAGAAATTGACATCCAAATAAACAAAAAAATTGATGTAATCACTGATTGATTATCTGCTACAGACTGGAGGTTGGATGTCAGCAGAGCACAGGTTTCACAAGCTTTGTCTCCATGGTGATGCTCTTAGGAAACTCAATGAGGCTTGAGGAGCTGAAGCCTCAATGCAGAATCTTAGATCATGAGAGTTCAAGGACTCCTGTGGGATCGCAGTCTTTCACTCATCTTCCTGGCTCATGAGAAGAACAATTATTCCTACTATGTAATGTTGCCAAACTGTGCTGTATACACTATAGTCTCTAAGATTGGTGCTAATTTATATTGGGATTTGGATTGCCAAAAATATGAATCAAGACAAACTCTATTTTATTAGTTAGTTATTCCAAGAATTTTATTATATTAATCACAGTCTGACCATGACACAACAATAAACAAGAGTCCAGGACAGAATGATACCACTGTTTTATTATACCAAGAGCTTTAAAAACAACTAGCATAAATCTCTTTCAATTTCTTCCAAGATCTCAAAAAAGTAAAATCACTTTAAAAAATTTTTAAGGCATAATTACCCTGAATCAAATGAGGCAAAGGTGTTGCAATGAAAGAACATCGCAGGCAATCAGTAACCTTGGTGAACACAGCTGTCAACACTCTGAGTATAATAGCAGCAAACAGAATATAGGACCCCATTAAATTGGTTGTGCACTCTCATTAATTGGGACTTATCCTTGAGTTGTAAAAACCCATCAACATCTGCAAACCAGTAAGAGATACATCATGCCCATAATGTGGAATGAAAACCCCAGGATCAACTCCATACACATGCAAGTACATGATAAAAGTCTATGTCTTTTCAAATTTAGGTACCTTAAAATTATATGAACAAATGAAATGTACCTCATCTTACTGAAGATCGTCTCTAGGAAATCTGAAGCTAACATCATCGTCTAGGGTGAAAAAGTGTAATTTTTTATTCTGAGAGCAGGGACATAGACAGATGCTCAGTCTTAGAACTTCTCTTTGACAAAGTTAGAGAATTCAAGTCAGAAAAATTAGGAAGAAATAGCAAATATATATTGGAAAGTAAAATACTAGTCATCCATGTTCACAAATGGTATGTCATACAAAGATGAAGGGTATAATAATGCACAAAAGTCTGTTATATCTAGTAATTAAATGCAACAAAGCTTCAGGTTATAATATCAGTCCATACAAATGAATGGCTCATAATAAATTACATAAAAAAGAAATCACACACTTACAGAAACGCACACATGCACTCCTATTCCCATTTGCAATAATGCTAGAAAGAAATTGGGAGTCAATTAAAACAAAATGTGAAAAATATATGAATAGAAGGCTATGAAACATAAATCTAATAAACAGAAGATGGCACAAACAGAATAATTTCTCTTTATATATCAATATTATTAATATTATAAAAAAGCAAGTGTATCTTCCATGATATACAGATTCAAATAAGTCACTTAAAATTTCAATGTCATTCTTCACATGAACACTAGAGAGAAATTATGTCTGTATGAAACCATGAAACAACCCAATAGCCAATGTAATCATGAGCAAGAACAAATTGACGTGGACATGTTGGCACTTACCTGTGATCCTAACTCATAGGAATCTGAGCCAGAATTGGAAGTTGGAGGATAGTTTGGACTACAGAGTGCAATGAATTCATATAAGGGCATGAAGAAGATGGACAGAGATGAACAGTTAATTAAAACAAAAATAAAAATAAAAATTAATCAATAAGCTTATGTATTGATGTAGGTGGGTCTTCTATCTATCTGTTGTTTCATTAGTTAATTAATAAAGAAAACTGCTTGGCCTGATAGGTCAGAACATAGGTAGGCGGGGAAGACAGAACAGAATGCTGGGAAGAAGGGAAGTGAGGCAGACGCCATGGAGCTAGCTGCCAGGACAGACATGCTGAATCCTTCCCGGTAAGCCACCACCTTGTGGTGCTACACAGATTATTAGAAATGGGTTAATTAAGATGTGGGAATTAGTCGATAAGAGGATAGAACTAACGGGCCAGGCAGTGTTTAAAAGAATACAATTAATGTGTTGTTATTTCGGGGTGTAAAGCTAACCTTGCAGGAACCGGGTGGAACTAAAAGCAGGCCTGCTCACCTGCTCGCCTCATCACTACAATGTATGCATGTATACACATACACATATATATACACATATACACACATATATAATTATACATTTATATTATATTATATTATATTATATATAATGAGACATTACAAATCCTAACTTCAAAAAAATTTTCAAAAAAGTGTAGTAAATAGGAAGAAGGAATAGGATAATGGAAGCAGAAAAACAGAGTGCAGTCCCGAGGAACAGAATGGATGACCAGGACATAAACCCACACATTGATCTTTGAGAGAAGTGCCAATTGCACATGATGCTGAAAGGACAGTTTATTCAATAACTGATTCTGGCACAGCAGGATCTCCACATAGAGAGGAAAAAATTTAACCTTATTGTGTACTGCACTTAACACTCTATTGAAATGGATAAAGGGCTTACAGAATATGTGAGACTGTATAACCTGAGATGACAGAGTCTAGACCCTAGTTTTATCTCCTGGTTTCTAATGAAGCCTCAAAAATAGTGGCTTGGCAACAAACAAAATCAAAAGTAGATGAACAGAGCAACATTAAATTGGAAAGTTCCCACCCAGCAGAAGATACATTCCACAGAGCAAAAGGAAACCTGAAGACTTTAATTCTATTTTCAAAATGGAATATTTCCAGTAATGCAATCCTGCTTAAAATTAATTTTAGTAATGATTTTATTGTTTGAGAATTCCATACACTATATTTTGATCTTATATTCTCTTTCTGAATTCCTACCAAATTTTCTCATAATCACCCAACTTTGTCACTCTCTCTTTTAAAAAAAAATAAACCATGGAGTCCAGTTCGTGTGTGCCAACTACTCCTATGTATGGTGCCTGCACCAGTGTGTGGTCGATTTATTGTGTCAATTTGTTAAAGAAAATTCTTTTGTATCTTAACTAGACAGCAATTGCCAATAGCTCCTTAGCTGGGGCTGGGACTTCTTGGCCACCTGCCCTGTCCCATGCTGGGATTTTGTGTTGCTGGATCTTGAGCAGGTTTTGTGCCTATTCTCAGTCTTTATGAGTTCATATGAACATACATCCTATTGTGTCTGATAGAAACTGTTCATCTGAAGTCATCTTCCACTCTGGTTCTTAGTTGCCTTTTCTTCCTCATAGATCCCTGAACCTCAAGGATAGGGGTGTGATATAGATATGCCATTTAGTGCTGAGCACTCCAAGGTCTCTTATTCTTTTGCACATTAACTAGTTGGGTGTTTCTGTGTTGGTTTCTTTATACTGTAAAAGAAAACTGCTCTGATGAGAGTTCAACCATATAGTGACTATAGCACTGTGCCATAAGAATCAGTTCTTCTACTGACAGAGAAAACGTGCTTAGGGAAAGGGTCTAGGGAGAAAGAAATTATAATAAGTATAAGTATAGGTTAAATTGAAAACAATGCTCAGAATAAAGGTCTTGGGAGGAAGGGTTTATAATTAATATTACAATTGAAACCAGTTTTCAAAGTACATTACATCTCTTTTATAAGGATGGGTTATATTGACTGAGAAACCATACTAAGGAGTCTGGGGGATTCAGGTGAGGACTGGCTTCAAAGAATAGCAAAAGATCACCAGGTTGTTGAACAGTATTCACTCTAGGTTTCTGAAAGAACAGGTGTCAATTTCTTCCATTGAATGAAACAATCTACATGCTTAACAATTCTAGTTTTTCTGGCGCTATTTGTAAGAAGTGGATCGGGTATTCTTCTACACGTTGGCAATAGCCTATAATGTGTGTGTGTGTGTGTTCTTTAGAACCCCATTGACCAACATCTTAAATGAAGGTAACCCATCCTTGATACCAGAATCTTTATTTTGTAATACACAATATATATTTGGTAATTGTCCCCTTGTTATAGGTTAACTCTTATTTAAGTTCCTTTTATATCTGCATATATTTTAAGATGTTCCTACAGTAATAAGTTTGCACATGACTTTTCAAAAGACCTTTAGTATAAGTTATTCCTCTCCATATTCCTTCCTGTACCATGCCCTCTTACTCAACAACTTATCTATTTTTCTGGTTCCATTTACCCCTTTTTGTTCTTTATGATATTAGACTTGCAGCAGATGACAGGATTTTATATAGACACAGGAATGTCCTATGCAGAGGATATATGTTACATCACATTAACTTTATTTACATAAGTAAAACATCTCTTGAAGCAAACTCTCACATGATCACCAACCCTTCCCATGTCATTTAGTTTGACTCTGAGTTTATATTCTGAGCTCCCTGCATGAGCAATTCTAACTATAGTGTTGAGAAATCCTATCATGGACACTGATTTTGGCATATAGAGTATGATTGTGGGATGAAATATGGTGTTGTCTCAACACCACCATCAAGTTTCTAGTCATCATGCAGGAACCCAAACTGCACACCATGTTGACAGTGGCACTTGCCTGTGTGTGGTGCGTTCTCCTGTATAGAGATTTTTTTTTCTAGTAAAAAGAGAAGTTTAGATAAGAAGGACTTTGACTTTGGGGAAGTGTTAAATAAAAAATTTTTGGGATATTATGGCTAAGTTTGAAGACAATCCCTTGTTCACTATTTAGGAAAGAAGAAAACAAAGCCTGATCTATATAGTTCCTCTATAACTCCCAAAATGTGTGTATAAAGGAAGGCATGACTATAATTGTTTGTCCAAGAACTTCAAAGACACTGATTTTCCAAGAGGATCAGAAGCTCTGGATTGGAAAGAGAAAAAGGGAGAGAGGAAGGAAGAAAAAAAGGAAGGGAAAGAGGGAAGATAGAAGGGAGGAATGGAGGGAAGGAATAAAGAGGGGAGAAAGAAATGAAATTCTTAAGCACAGTTAAGAAGTGACAATGAAGGCTTTAGAATCAGTAGAAATAAACGATAATCAGAAAGTGACCAATGCCCCAGCAGGATGCAGCGGTCATGTCACCATCTCTGTTAAGGTAGGTGTGACCCTGAGGGAATGGCCAGATATCCAACAGGCCTAGAAGACCAAAGCTGTACCTACAAAACACCAATTTTGAACTCTGTTTGCCAAGCAGATTCCCAGAGTGACTTTCATTTGTGGCATTTAGTAGGAACACTTGTAGTGAGAGTTACAGGGAGATTCAGTTTGTTGTTGCATGGGTTTTTGTTTGGTTTTGTTTATGCTTTGTCTTTATGGAATTATACAGACTCAAAATAATATTGACAAGGTAAATGTTTTCTTAGGAAATTCTACATAGTATGAAAATCAGAACTCAGCCTGAATTATGTTACATAGAAACAATGTCTAGATGAGGTAATAAGAAGACAGGACATCTCAATTTCCTAATTGCCTTGACCTTAAGTAAAATTAAAATTTTATACCTTCATGATTTCACAATTTTACAACTTGGAATAAGATACTATAGTCAGGCTCTATCTCAAGCATGAAGAGTTTAGCTTAGGGTGCTATTTTCCTCGCTGCTTATATTTCTTATTAAGCCTAGGTTCTAGATATCAGTGGCTTGTGAATCTGTCACATTTACAAATGTAAATTCCTTCTGCAGATGGAGGATAACTGAGTGGATAGCATCACTTGTTGCTCTGGTAGAAAACCCAGGTTCAGTTTCCAGCACCAACAATGAACCTGGGTTTTCTGCAATGTCCTCCAGATTTAGAGGGTCTAATATCAAAATGGAACAAAGATGTTGTGTGGTTCCCAAAACAACAGGCTTTGAAGCCTTTAGACACGTGCTAAGCTTAGTGTATTATTTTTGCATAAAGGATCATTCAGGAAAGCAAGATTTAAATTACTTTGCTAGTTATAACATCTTGTGGTTTAAGCAACCATAAGAAAATGGATTAGGAATTACATGTTTAAGTAACACAAGGACTATTCACTGAAATGCATGTGGTTAAAATGCATACATTTCAATGCTAATGCCATTCTTCTTGTCTCTTGGATACTTTTCCTTTGGTTTGATATTTGGCACCATGAATAGCATGAAGACTGACAACATGTCAAGTGGTTAAAGGTAGAATTGGAAATAATTTCATTCATTTATACAGAAGTAAAAATACAATCCTCCTTTAGTCCTTTTAATGTCAACAGAGGGACCTGAATCTATTCCTTCATCTTTAGACAATTTTAAGTACAGAGGCATGAGCACACATAGGATTGTTTCTGTTCTCAGAGGTTGTCAGAACCTAAGTAGGCACATCTATCCATAAACTGCTTCTTTATACCTACATTAAAACTAATTTTTTTTTCTGTGAGCAGCCCCTGTGACTTCCTTAGAGCCTGGACATGGAAAAGCTGAGGGTGTAGTTGCTTGTTAAAAAGACAGAAAGGTAAAGATATTTTATAAACTGGCAAGATTCCCTTCAAACTCTAGTGCATTCTACTTCAGGACTGTTTCTTTAGTCATGGGGTATAAAGGAGAGTTAAAATAAGCAATTTTATCCCTGTGATCATGTATTCTGTATAAGGCTCTTTATTCGGGCCGCTGTCACATGTGGCAGATGGGAAAAGCTTAGCATTAGCTCTGTATGTCAGTAGTCAATGTAATTCTTAATTATTGATGATGATTCAGTTGATCACGAGGAGACATTGACTGACAGAAGTAATTAATTAATTTTATCAATGTATAGATGAATTATTTTAATTCAGAAGATAAATTTTAGAATTGTGCTATACACTCCCAGTCAGTAATAAGAATGTAACATTCTTTATCTTATCATTATATTCCTTTAAAAATTCAGTAGAAAAACTGAAATTTGGGCAGGATAGATCACTGGCTCATCAGTTAAGAGAAGGTACCACTATGCAAGCAAATGAGCTGAGTCTAGTTCCCATTACCATGCTGGGTGGCCCATGCCTGCCTGTAACTCCAGCTCCAAGGGATCTGACTCCTCTACCCTCCCTTGAGTCCTGCACAGTCTCACATGCACAGACCCCTACATGCAGACACACATACAGGCAAATCACTTGTAACAAAATAAATCTTGAAAAAAAAACTATTTAAAAGAAAAGAATTGAAGTTAGAAGTACTATAAATTTTCTTGCTGGCATCCTTATTATCAGTCTGAAACATGTCAGACCTCTCCTCCTAGCTGAACATACTGAATGTGCCCCAGAGAGACTAGCCTATTTCACTAATTCCAGTGCCTCCACAGCACTTGAGAAAACCAAGCCTAAGGTTGGCTCTGGGCAAAGTGTCAGTTTCAAAATCCTTATCCTGTTAGTTACAGCCTTGAACAGTTCATCCCATCTCCTCTCCTGGTCTCAACTCCACTTTCATTCCCATGCCCAGTGTTATCATAGTGTATTAGACTTTCAGGTTGGTCTCCAAAGCATTGTTCCCTCTCTTTGCCTCTGGCTCTTGTGCAAACGTTATTTTAACGTAGAATACTTCATTCCTCCATATTAACTATTTTCCATTTCTGTGTATATTTTCCTGAAAGTCTTTCCAGATATAGCTAGAAGTTTTATGCTTTATCATTTTATTATATTTTAAAATTTATTCAATTTACATACCAACCATAGTTTCCCCTCTCTTCTCGACGCTCCCCCCTTCCGCTGTTTCCATTCAGAAAGGTAAGGTTCCAAAGAGCCATCTCATGTGTCTGGAACAGATTCTGGTACCACTGTTCGGGATCACACAAAGACCAAGCTACACAATTGTCATCCAGACACAGAGGGCCTGAGGGCCTAGGTCAATTGCATGTCAACTCCTTACCTGTCAGTCCAGAATCCATGAGCTCCCACAAGCTCAGGTCATCTGTCTCTGTGGGTCTCCCCATCAAGATTTTGACTCCCTTTGTTTGTGAAAGCCCCTGCCTCTTCCCACTCCTCAACTTGACTCCTGGAGCTCTGCCCAGTACTTGATGGTGAATTTCTGCATATGTTTCCAACAGTTACTGGATGAAGGCTCTGTGGTAAAAATTAGGGCAGTCACCAATCTGATTATAGCAGAAGACCAGTTCAAGCACCGTCTCCAGTATTGCTTGGAGTTTTAGCTGTGGACATCCTTGTGGGATCCTGGGAGTTTCCCTGGCATCAGTCTTCTCACTAACCACAGGATGGCCCGATATATCACAATATTTATTTCATTACTTTCCCCTTCTGTTCTGTCCCCAACTTGACCACTCTGATCCTTAATGTTCCCAAACCCCCATTCCCTCCCCTCTAACACCATGGCCCCCAGTTTACCCAGTACCTCTCATCTTTTCTCTTCCCAGGGAGACACATGTGTTCCTCTAAAAATACTCCTTGCTACTTAGCTTCTCTGCAGTGAGGATTGTATCTGGTTATCCTTTGTTTTACATCCTATATCTGCTTATGAGTGAGTAGATACTGTGTTTTTATTTATGGGTCTAGTTTACCTCACGCAGCATGATTCTTTTCTTGTTCCAACCATTTGCCTGCAAATTTCATGATGTCATTTTTTTTAATGCAGAGTAATACTTC
Source organism: Neodon shergylaensis (assembly GCA_025134845.1). Taxonomy (NCBI): domain Eukaryota; kingdom Metazoa; phylum Chordata; class Mammalia; order Rodentia; family Cricetidae; genus Neodon; species Neodon shergylaensis. The sequence continues at coordinate 316,557 of JABTXL010004107.1, forward strand.
ATTGTGTAGACAAACCATATTTTCTTTATCCATTCTTTGGCTGAATACCATCTAGATCATTTACATGTTCTGGCTATTACAAATACTATTGCTATGAACATAGGTGATCAGGTATCCTTGTGGTATGATTAAGCATTCTTTAGATATGTCTAGAAGAATGGCATGGTAGGAACTTGAGGTAGACAAATTCCCAACTTCCTAAGAAAATGTCATACTTATTTCCAAAATGGCTGTACAAGTTTTCACACCCACCAACAGAGGACAAGTATTCCCCTTACTTCACATCCTCTTAAACACAGGATGTCATTAGTGCTTTTGTTCTCGGACATTTTAACAGGCGTAAGATGGTATCTCAAAGTTCTTTTAATTTGCATTTCCCTGTAACTAAGGATATTGATCAGTATTTTAATGGTATCTCAACCATACAAGATTCTTCTGTTGACAATTCTCTGTTTAACTCTGTATATTGTCTTTACTAAGTTTAGGTATGTTTCTTGTATTCCTGATCTCTCTAGAATGTTTATCAAAAAGGTGTATTAGATTTTGTAAAAGGCTTTTTCCGCATCTGGTGAGATGATCATGTGGGGATTTTTTCTTTAAGTTTATTTATATAGTGGATTACATTGATAAATTTTCGTATGTTGAAAAATCCCTGCATCTCTGGGATGAAGCCTAATTAATCATGCTGTATGATTTTGTTGATTTGTTCTTGGAATCGGTTTGTCAGTATTTTATTGAATATTTTTTGCATCAATGTTCATGAGGAATATTTTGTGTAATTCTCTTTCTTTGTTGCATCTTTGTATCAGAGTAACTGTGGTCTTATCAAAAGAATTTGGCAATAATCCTTCTATTTCTATTATATGGAACAGTTTGAGGAGCATAGGTATTAGCTCTTCTTTAAAATTCTGATGGAATTCTGCACTGAACCTCAGGACCTGGCCTTATTTGGTTGGGAGACTTTTAATAACTATTTCTATTTCCTTATGGGTTATAGGTCTATTTAAATTTTTTATCTGGTCTTGATTTAATTTTGGTATGTGATACCTATCAAGAAAGTTGTTCATTTCTTTTAGATTTTTTCAAATTTGTGGAGTACAGGTTTTTGATGTATCAACTAATGATTCTCTGATATTATGTCTGCCTTTTCATTTCTGATCTTATTAATTTGGATATTCTTCCTCTGCCTTTTGGTTAGTTTTGATATCAGTTTGTCTGTCTTGTTGATTTTCTCAAAGAACCAACTCTTTGTTTCCTTGCTTCCTTATACTATTCTCTTCCATTCAGTTTTATTGATTTCAGCACTGAATTTGATTTTTTTTCCTGGGTAACTTTGCTTCTTTTTGTTCTAGAGCTTTCAGGTGTGTTGTTCAGTTGTTCATGTGCGATTTCTCTAAATTCATTATGTAGGTACTTAGTGCTAATACATTCCTCATAGCACTTCTCTCATAAGTTTGGTTATGTTGTACATTCATTTTCATTGAATTCTAGGAAGTGTTTAATTTCTTTTTATTTCTTCCTTGACCCAGTAATGGTTCAGTCGAGAGCTGTTCAGTTCCCATGAGTTTGTAGACTTTCTGTAGTGTGTTGTTGTTGAACTCTAACTTTAACCCATGGAGCTCTGATAAGACACAAGGGTTAGCTGGTCAGTGGTGGTGCACACCTTTAATCCCAACACTAAGGAGGCAGAGGCAGGTGGATCTCTGTGAGTTCGAGGCTGGCCTGGTCTACAAGAGCTAGTTCCAAGACAAGCACCAAACTACAGAGGAACCCTGTTTCAAAAATCAAAAAAAAAAACACAAGGGTTTATTACATTTTTTGTATCTGTTGAGATATATTTTATCACTGAGTATGTGGTAAATTTTATAGAAGGTTCCATGAGGTGCTGGAAAGAAATTATATACTTTTGTGTTTGGGTGGAATGTTCTGTAGATGTCTGTCAAGTACATTTGAGTCATGACATCTGTTAGTTCCCTTATTTTTATGTTAAGTTTTTGTTTGGAAGACCTGTCACTTGGTGAGAGTTGGGTGATGAAGTCTGCCACTATTAATGTGTGGAGTTTGGTATGTGATTTAAGCTTAATGTTTCTTTTATAAATGTGGGTGCGCTTTCATTTTGGGTATTGATGTTAAGAACTGAGTCTTCATCTTGATAGATTTTTTTCTCTGATGAATATAAAATGTCTTTCTTCATATCTTTTGATTTATTTCAGTTTGAAGTGTATTTTTAGATATTAGTTATTAGTATAGCTATACTGCTTTATGTAATTAGGTCCATTTGATTGGAAAACCTTTGGCAACTCTTTGCTCTGAGGTAATATCTGCCTTTGAAGTTGAGGTATGTTTCTTATATGCAGCAGGGGGATGGATCATGTTTGCCTATGCAATCTATTAGTCTGTATCATTGTTTTTCGTTGCAGGATTTCTTTATGTAACATTCCCAGCTATCCTGGAACTAACTTTTGTAGACCAGGCTGGCCGTGAACTCAGAGATCTTCCTGCCTCTGCCTCCAGAGTGCTGGGATTAAAGGCATGTGCCACCATCACTTAGTGAGCCTCTGTCTTTTTATTAGCAAATTGAGTTCATTGATATTAAGAGATTTTATTGACCAGTGACTGCTAAATCCATTTAAGTTGTTTTTCTTGTAGATTTGGTGGTGGTCACAGTCTTGTATGTGTCCGTTCTTAGAGTTTGCTATTGTGACATTATCTATTGCTTGTGTTTTGGTGGATGTAGCTAACTTCCTTGGGTTGGAGTTTTCCTTCTAGTATTTTCTGAAGGGCTGGATTTATAGATAGGTATTGTTTAAATATGGTTTTGTCATGAAGTATTTTGTTTTTTTTTTCTGTCTATGTTGATTGAGCTTTTTTCTGTGTATAATACTCTCACTGGCTTTCATGGTTCCCTTAGTTTCTATAAAGCATCTAGGATCTTCTGGCTTTTAGAGACTCTATTTAAAAGTCTGGTGCAATTCTAATTGGTCTGCCTTTATATATTACTTGGCGTTTTTCCTTTGCAACTCCTAATTTTTTTCTTTCTTCTCTATTTTTTGTATTTTGGTTATTAAGTGGCAAGGGAACTTCTTTTGTTGTTGTTCCAGCTCATTTGGTGTTCTGTAAGCTTCTTGCGCCTTTATAGGCATGTACATTTTTAAGTTGGGAAAATTTTCTTTTTTGATTTTCTTGAATATGTTCTCTGTGCCTTCGAGCTGGGATTCTTCTCCTTGTTCTAGTCTTATCATTTTAGGTTTGGTCTTTCCATGGTGTCCCAGATTTATTGGATGTTCTCTAATAAAAATTTGTTGATTTAAATTTTTTTTGACTGATGCATCTATTTCCTATAATGTATCTTCAATGTTTGAGATTCTCTCTTCCATGTGTTTTATTCTGTTGGTGATGGTTGCATCTGTAGTTCCTGTTTACTTACCCAGATTTCCCATTTCCAGATTGGCCTTGGTTTTTGTTTGCTTTACTGTTTCTACTTCAGTTTTCAGTTATTGAGCTGTTTCCTTCTTGTGTTTGAATGTTTTTTTCTTGGCTTTGCTGTTTTTAAGGGACTTGCTGATTCCCCCTATCCTTTTTCTCTTTTTGCTTGTCTTTCCCTTGATTTCTTTAAGGGAATTTTTTCACATCCCCTTTAAAAACTTCTGTCATCTTTGTAAAGTTATTCTTAAGTCAATTTTCTTGTGTTTTAGTTCCATTGGAATGTTCAGGTCTTGCTGTTGTAGGGTCACTGGGTTCTGGTGTTGTCATATTCCTCTTTCAATTGTTGGATGTATACTTATATCAACTTTTACTGTTTTTCCAACTGGTGTGGCTTTTACCTATGCTTCCTGTGCTTATTCTTCCAACTTCCACAGGCTTACACCTGTGCCTATGTATTCTGCTGTTTTTTCATCTGGTGCAGTTTGTGCTTGCACCTATGTAGTCTGCTGGGATGGTGGGGGAGAGCTGGCCACAGGGAGGATATTCAGGTGCATGTGGTGTGTAGTGGACTGGGCCTTGCATGGACAGAGTTCAGTGGGAGGCAAGGATCGGGGCCCAGCCTGAGGGCAGGTTTCTCACCTGCTGGTGGGCTGGTCCATATTTTTTAATTATAATCTTTTCGATGATACATGAAGAAAATGAATTATTTATATATAATGATATACCTGACTGTGAGATCTTGTATTCCATTCCCCTTAATATTTTAATTATTTTTAAAATAATGTTACCTCACGTTAAAATTTATACAATGCATCTTAAAGGACAGCTTATTGGGTAATATTGGACATGTGAAGCTATCTAGATTTGAAAGCCTGAAATCAAAGACTATTTATCTCTTGTGTTTTCATGGACAAGTGAATGTCAAATCCAATTCTCTTCATCTGTAGGATACAGACAAACCACCTGCACAAAAAAACATAATTCGGGAGTCAATGACCTATAAAAAGTAATGGAAAAAGCAGTTATTAAATTAGATTTATTTTGCATTGCTGAGGGCTTTGTTCTGTCCTTTTCTCTCATTCAGGAAGAGTCCATACCCTCACTTTCCACCTTACTTTTATTTGCTACTCAGATAGCATTTGCGTTCGCTGTGTCTTAGTATATTAATGCAACCTTTACTAGAAATTTGTGTCTACTTTTCTCATTTAAGTACCATGTTTAACATTTTGAAGATCCACACAGACGGCTTCTGCGAAACAAAATGGGAAGACCAATGTCACTGGTAATAAAAATGTCTGCTGGAGTAGTTGGAGGTGTGATTAGAGATCAGGGAAAATCTATTGTGTTAGTTTCTAAAGACGTGACTCATATTTACATTCTGAAGGATATTTTTATGATGTTTTAGAAAAAGTAAATGAAATCATTGTGGAACTCACATTTTACTATTATCTTTTAACTTTTTTCCTCACTTTTCTTCATTCCTTATTGTGTGTATACATTCCTTATAGCATGTATCGTGCCAAGTTCTCATCTGAGCCTCTATAGTTTAAATTTCTGTCTCATAACTCTATGGCATACACACACACACACACACACACACATATAAGTATAGTCTTTTAGTGACCTAAATCCACACTCATACCATATCAAAATGATAGTTTTATATAAAAGTAAACACATATAAAGAATGAGATAGAAACATTTAAAAACTTGGCACATAACAAATACACAAGTATCAGTACAATATTATTTGCTGGATCCTGCAATGGACACTTTCTACGCAATTGGTTTGTTATTGAATTCATTGTTCTTACACTGACACGAAGTAGGTTAGGAAAATTATTTTGAATGAGGAAGAAAGTGAATTATTTTATACCACGAGTCCGTCACTCTCTCAACATTTGTTTCGTGCTAGAACAGCTTCCAAACCAAATAGCAGGTTAAGTTGAAAAAGTGTAATCAGTTTCACTAAATTATTGATTGTCCAGGTATTTTTTTCTTTCAAATTACATTTTTCTGTTTCATTGTTTGTATAATTGCAGTGGACAGCGGAATTCATAAAAGATGTGAGAGACGCTTTCATGATGCTTATGACCCATGACTTTTGGCATATGAAGATACCACAGTTCACAGTTATGCTTATGAACAATTGCTTTTGTCATATGAAGATACCGCAGTTCACAGATGATTCTTTCATAGACTCATAACTGCAATTCACTGGGAGACATTCTTGAATTTCTAAGCTGTGTTGGTTAATGAAAGACTTTTTGGCTCATCACTAATTATTTGTTTTATATGAAATGTTGCCTTCTATTTTTTCTAATTTAATGTTTATATTATTTTTGTTAATCAGAAGGCTTCTCCTGTCTTTTTCAGTGCTCTCATTCTGTGAAATATTTGGCAGTAAATAAGCTCTCTCCTCTTAATTTATTCCAATTATCGGCTGATATCTCTGTGCTAATGAGGTACAATGAGTAGAACTGGGTTTTGGTCTCATTTCCTTCATTGTATCTCTTAGAATAATTAGGATTAGGATATGTAGTGATCACACAGCCTGACTTGTCTATCTGTGCAGGAAGACTTACCATTTATCACACTATTTTTGTGGTTCTCTATGGAACATCTGTCCATCAACTGTCTTCAACTTCTTAATATTCTTTGGAGTATCTTGTATCTTTCTGATGATCCTGTGTTGTATGCACTTACCCCTGTTCCTGTCCTTTTCCTGGGAAAATTAAGCCTGATCTTACCCTTTTCTTTATTACTCCCAGAGTCTGCTTGACCTGTTAGGATACCTATTCCAGGCTTCAGGTCAGAAAACTTTATCTTTGTTCTCTGTTACTTAAAAACAAGCTGTTGCAAAGAGAGGTAGCTTGTTTGTCCCAGCCGCACTGCTAGCTTACACCCGAAATAACCACACAGAAACTGCATTCACTAAAACACTGCTTGGCCCATTAGCTCTAGTTTCTTATTAGCTAATTCTTTTTTTTTTTTTTTGGTTTTTTCGAGACAGGGTTTCTCTGTGGTTTTGGAGCCTGTCCTGGAACTAGCTCTTGTAGACCAGGCTGGTCTCGAACTCACAGAGATCCTCCTGCCTCTGCCTCCCGAGTGCTGGGATTAAAGGCGTGCGCCACCACCGCCCGGCATATTAGATAATTCTTACATCTTAATTTAACCCATTTTTATTAATCCGTGTATTGCCACGTGATGGTGGCTTACTGACAAGATTCAAACCAGTGTCTGTCTCAGGCAGAGGATCCATGGCTTCTCTCACTCTTCTTTCTTCCTCCCTGAATCCAGTTCTGTTTTTCCCACCTACGTAAGTTCTGCCCATCTAAAGGCCAAGACAGTTTCTTTATTCATTAACAGAAGAAAGCAAATGTAATGCCCATGGCTATAATTTTTTTTTATTTAGTCATTTTTCAAATCATTCTCCCTTCTGGGTAATACCCAGTTCTCTATCATGCATAGCAAATATCCAGCACTGTGATGAGTTCATAATAACATGGACTCAGTGTGTCAGTTTTACATGATTCAAAATCTATGCAAGTTTCATTCCAGTGTATGCTGTGGGCACTCTTGATGTCTCAATGCACTAGTCATTAACTACTGTAATGTAGCAATGCAAAGCCAGTGTTTCCTTTTTGTTCCACTGCAGAAATTTTAGGATTCCATTTTATATCTATTTTGTTGTTCTAACAAAACATAGTTAAAGCTCAGGCATTTGGAATAAATCGCTGACCATCTTAGACCTTGAATCTCCACATCAGCTCATACTGAATCAAACCAGCACTTCAGAGCATATATTCCTCAAAATGCATCAGTATAGAGCTTCTCATTTTAATAATTTCTTCCATTCAGACTAAGTAGTTAGAAACTGTACTATTGATAAACTGAAAAGTGGTTTTAACTTAAGGACACATGACCTTACAGACTGGCTGAATTCTAAAAGGAAGCTGAAAATAGAAAGATTTTATTGAACATGTGGGAAGAGATGAGGAACCTGGAATTATTATCTAACAGCATACTGGTTATAGAGATTTTATAGATGGAGAGAAGAATCCTGTGGAAACAGGGTGTTCTCATCAACAATAAAATACATTCTTCTCTCTGACTCATAGGATATTAAATAATCCAAATTTGTGATATTCAAACATCAACTCTTAATCTAATTGATCATTTACTAATAATAAACAAAGAGGTAGGTTAGAGGTTCAGTGGCTAAGAGCAGGCCTGACTCTTGCACAGGACTTGAGTTTATATCCCAGCACCTACATTAAGAGACTTCCAACCACCTCTAACTTCAGCTCTGGGGAATTCAATGTCTTATTCTGACCACAGACAAAGCACTCAGGGGCATGTGTTAACAAATATTCAGACATAAGCATGATTAAAGAAAAAATAAATAAATAAATAAAGGAACACAAGTATTGTAGTTCATGATCCATCACACATGTTGTAGTTGCTAGAACACAGAAGCCATTAGTTTGATCTTGGTATTTTCATTCATCTGCTCCACTAATTCTCCCATAATCCATTCTTAAAGGGTTTTTGTTAATTTTTAAAAATTAAGATAAGACAAGGACTATGGTTTTTGTTTTTTAACTTTGGAAAAATGATGACCTTTTTCAAGACCATTTGTAATTTACTCAGAAACAAAGCACACCTGAATTTTCAGTAAAAATGTTGCAGTTGAGAGAAGAAGTGGAATCCATTTTTGGGTATTCAAATGCATTACTTATTTTAAAGAAAAAAAAGAAATGTTCAAATTTTAGTTAAGGAAAAGCAAGAGGAATTAATAGTGTTTTAAATACATTTTACTAAAAAATTTTACCCATTTAAAAACCATCCAAGTTGGTTAACAGTGGAGCATGCCTTTAAACTCAGGGCCTGGGAGGCAGAGACAGGCAGATGTCTGTGAATTTGAGGCCAGCCTGGTCTACAAAGCGAATTCAAGAACAATAAGGTCTGTTTTTTTGGAGCCCTGTCTCAAAAATAAACCAATAATAATCACCAAAATATTTATCCCAATCTCTTATAGCAAATTATCCAAAGTCAATCATTTTCTTGGACATTAAATTCTCTGAGTCATAGGGTGTTTATTACTGTTATTATTGTTATTATTATTATTAAACTTTTATATTATAGTTTTGGCAAACTAAGCTTCTTTACCTGTTTATTTGTGTATAATAAAAAATAATTACTTTAAATCTACAGCAGATTATTTAAACCAGAAATAATACATTTCCTACTTTAAGAAATAAACACTATGTGCTTTTATTAAAAGGGAACATTTGCACAAGGCCATAGCTGAGACAGCTTTAGTTTTCACCCTTTGTCACTGATTCACATAAAATCTTTTTCTTGCTTTTCGTTTTGATTTTCTCAGTTCAGATTTTCATCTTCCATTCTGACTTTTGCATCCTCAAATGATGTATGGAAATAAGCAGAGAAGTTTTGAAGACTTGGGTCTGAAAGAGTTTTAATTGTGAGTGTGACACTTTTCTTCAGATGTTAGCATTTTAAAATCATGCAAAGTAAAATGGAGGATTTTTGACCATTTTCTCCTTTACATGGAATAACTGGTTGATGAAAATCCTATGTCCCCTCATTGTTTTGAGATGGCATTTGCTAGAAGAGTGTCCGGCAAAGCACACTGATTTCACCCATGCTTTCCTATTAACCCTCATCCTGCACCCCTATGCAGCAGGTAGTATCTTTATGCCCATTTTACATGTAGATGAAATGTCAGATGATGAAAGTCAAATGCACAGAAAAAATGAAACTGCTTAGAAAGCTTTCTTTTTATTTCAGTGAGATATATTCTTACCAATTATTTTTAAAAAGTCTGTAGATAGTCCAGGAAATTGAAATCACAATGAAATGGGTGAAATTAACAATCTTCTGAAAAACAAAGGAAAAAATAGAGCAATGAATCAGGCTAAAGAACTGGAGAGAATCTGACAGTTGGTAAATATCTAGAATCTATTAAAAAAACATGAAACAAACAAAACAAAAAACATGAAAAAAGCAAATAATCAATAAAAATGCATGAACAAATTGAAAAGTCAATTTTCAAAAGATGAAATACAAGCATTCCAAATTGTATGAAATTGCTCAACAACTTTAGCCGTCAGGAAAATAAATCAAATATCCCTGACCATCACCTAGCCCCGCCATGAAACCCTCAACAAGATTCAAACAGCATCCATGTGCTACCGTCTCCAATGTAATGTGAAGAGTCATCCAGGGCCTCAATGTCTCCAGATGGTGGTGCGGTTTCAGAAGATTGTGTAATCTTTGAAATCCTGACGTGTCATGAAGAAGTATACCAATGTGAATGAGCTATAAAGTCGTACTTGATTTGATTTTAATCTTTAAACTCAACACTGAACAAGCCATATTATTCTCATGGGATCAAACTTCCATGTTCAATTAAATCTATTTATCTATCATCTATCTATCTATCTATCTATCTATCTATCTATCTATCTATCTGTCATCTATCTATCTATCATCTATTTATCATCTATCTATTTATCATCTTTGTCTCCTCCCAATTTTTATTCCTTACTCTTTTTAAGATAACAATTAATCCAAGAGCATTCTTTTATTTGCACTATGATCATAAGGATTGCTCTTCAGATAGACAAATAGTAACAGCCTATAATCCAGGGACTCATTAGTGATAATGACATTTAGACATAAAACACAAGCTGTGATTTTTTAAAAAAAAAACATTCACTGCAGTCTACTCCTGCCTGTCTATCTTTGCAAGGGAACTACGTAAAATGTTAAGTGCTAAAAATTCAAAAGAAATTAATTACTGAATGATTCAAATGTTATCAGATTATTCCTGTAAACATAAGAATATTTATTTATTTATTTATTTATTTATTTATTTATTTATTTACTTTTTTTTTGAGACAATCTTTCTCTGTAGCTTTGGTACCTGTCCTGGAATTAGCTCTGTAGACCAGGCTGGCCTCAAACTCAAAGGGATCCATCTGCCTCTACATCTTGAGTGCTGGTATTAAAGGCGTGCACCACCACCACCTGGCCAAGAATTATTTTAATAATACATTGCTTCACAAGGTGAAAAGGGTTTTCCTTAAAAATCTATGGAAAGTGAAAATTTATATTAAAATTTGACTTTATCATGTTAGATATTGCCAAGATATAAGGGCACTTCTGATTTCTCCCCCTCCTCTTCCTCCTCAGTGTCTTACTTCTTCTGCATAAAACTGGAAATTAAATGACAAGTTTAAGTCTCTCAATGTTTTCATAAATACTCATGTACTCATAAAAATAGGATTACAATATTTATTGTAAATTCTGGGGTTATGTTGAGTATCACCAAACCTCACTCTTTACATATTACCCGTCTGGATAGTTTTCATTAACAAATTAATATGTAAAATAAGGAGATAAGATTCATTTCAATCAGTTCATAATAGATAAATTTTCTGTTTTTCAAACCATAAACTAAAAATTATTTTAATACATTAAATGTTTCCCAAGAGTTCTAAGTGCAGGGAGTACAATATCTAGGTATCAAAAAATATTTATAGATGACCATTTCCTGTTATATCTTCACATGTTGAAAATAGTCTTTGATTTCTCTCCTTCCAAGGGACGAGTTCCACCATGCAAGAGTCTGTATCTTCTAATTTTAATTTTGCCACAACAAAATACCTGGCAATTGATATGTAAGGGGAAGCTATAAACTGTATTTTGGTTCATATTATAACACAAATTTAGTCATTTTGGCATGCCAGCGTGGGAGAGTGGGAGTCATCTACTCATAGTTGCACCCACCTGGCTACATGATATCTGCAGCCAGGGAAGCAGACACACTTAATGCCACTGCTCTGTTGCATTGCTTCTTTTCAGACTCCTGATTCATGTTGGGAGCCCAGTCCATAGGATGATGTGTTGTCAGGGTAGGCTGAGGCTGCTCATTTGTTCCTGGCTACCTTGACCTGAAAAATCACACAGAAAACACTGCTTGTCCAGAGTTTAGCCTTCTTTTTAACTAACTCTTACATTTTAAATTAGCCCATTTCTGGTAATCTGTGAGTTATCAAGAGGTTGTGCCCTACCAGTAAGGTTCTGGCTAGCAGCTGATGTCTTTCTTATTCAGCAGCTACATGGCATCTCCTCCACTCCACCTACTTTTCTCTTTTATTTCTGCTTGGAATTCCTGCCTTGCTCTATTCTGCCCTGTCAAAGGACCAAAGCAGCTTCTTTGTTAACCAAACCAATGGTAACAAAACACACTCACAGCATAGAGAGGGGAATCCCACATCAAAGGTGAATGTCTGTCTTCATGACAATCTTTCTGAAAACCTTAAAACACGTGCATACATGATTCTAAATCCTGTCAATTTGTCTGTGATGTTTAACTAACCTAGTCATACATCCTCTAAAACTATCCATCTCAAAACTGCCTAGCTCCAATCGCTACCCAGGGTGAGACTTGTGCTTATTGTCACCAAAAAGGCCAAATCTATGTGCCATTAATAGGCTTCCACCTAGTATTTTGAAGGGGGGTAACTATTTTCAGGGCAGAGAATACACTAGCTTTTGGCATTGAAAATTCTATTTCTCTACATTGTTATCTTAAACTGTGAGGCTTAAAAACAGGAAAGAGTTTGTTACATATAATTCAATGAGAATATTATTAGAGCAATTAATCCTGCTTGTGTGTTAGAATTTCTTTGGAATTCAGGAGCTGATGAAGAATTAAATAGAGTGATAATAAAACCATAGCCAGGATCTGTTGCTGAGAACTACATTTCTAGAACTTTCTCCAGAGTATTTAGAAGGAGAATTATGCAAATACTGGAGGTAATTATTTTATTAGGCTCTTGTTTGTTTTCATCTTTATATAAACTTACTTCTGAGTCATTTATGTTGCTAGGTATTAAAAGGTACATTAAAAAGCCAAACCTTTGTTTATAATGGAACTACTCTGTATTAAAATCAGAAAGGAAAACTGCTAGAAGATATTAGCATGTTAATTAAAAAGATTTTCTACTTGGTGACAAAATTTACACAGAGACTTTATTTACATAAGTGGACTGTTTCGAGCCGCACTGCAGAGGTCAAGTCAGCAGGTTTGTCCACTCTTTATCTTCATCTCTTGTTAAAGGTCAATGATCAATAAGCAGAATATAATTCTACTCTGATGGGTTACATATTTACCAATTCCAGCAGTTAACTTGGTGATAAGCATTTTGTAGGTTAATGATGTCTTTTCTAAATGCAGTACGTTATGTCATACTCAGAAATAATGAGGATAAAGTTTGGTCTCCAAGGAAGTAGCTTAGACTCGGGATGATGAAAGTAAATTGTTTTTATTTCTACAGGGAAAAAGCAATTCCAGGTATCTAGGAAGTTCATAGAAATATATTTGAAAGTGACATTGTCAGACATTTTATTAAACCTTTGGAAGTTAGAATTCTGCTTTATAAGATACTATGGACATGTATATTCATGTCTCTACACACCAAAGTCCAACAAGAAAAAACATACCTTATTATTCTATTTTATTTGAGAAACCCTTATAAGTTTTCCTTCTACTCTTGATTATATACTCACAGAAGGGGAAGTCAGCCTGCTGAAGTGATGCCAGCTACCACAGGCTCATTACTACATTATTCACGGCAAATATGAAAAAGGAAAAGGAGGAAGCATATCTGGACCCAGACACACATTGTTTGACATCCAAGCCTTCCTTTGAAATCTAGTCAGGAACCTTCATAACCCAATAATTTGTTGCTATTCCTATACCTGCCACCCAGCACCGGAGGATGATGCCCAGTTCTGATGTCAGGTCTAGACATGGACCTTGTCCACACTGGCCTTGGTTTGTTAGGTTGTTTTGAACTCAGAAAGAAAACCTGCAGTACCCCTTATAAACACCTTTTTCCTTAGCAGAGTGTCTTGGATATATTATTTTTTCCAGGCAAAGTCCTTCAAATAAACTTAGTATTTTTCAAGCTTTTCACCTTTGATAGGTTTGGTAGTTTGAAAGAAAATGGCTTCAAAACGAAGTGATACTATTAGGACTGGTGGCATTTTTGGAGTGGGTGTGGCCTTTATGGAAGAAGTATGTCACTGTGGAGGTAGGCTCTGAGGCCTCATATGTGCTCAAGCCACATCCAGAGACTGAATCAACTTTCTGCTGCCTCAAGATGTAGCCAGCACCATGTCTGCCTGCACACCATGCTCCTCTCATAAAGATAATGAACTAAACCCCTGAAACTAAAAGCTGACACCTCAATTAATATATAATAAAACATAATTATGTTTTCCTTTATAAGAATTTCCATGGTCATGACTTCTCTTCAACAGCAATAGAAACCCTAGGACAATAGTATGATTTCTTCAATTCTTAATGTACCCTTATAAGATCTACCATCTAGAGGCAAAGTATTCATTTCCTTAGTGGATTTAATCTCTTCAGAAACCTTGGCTTACTTGGTCTCACATTTACACAGGCTTTGACCAAACAGTACATCTTTCAAGCCATGCTGATGTATACTTTGCTCCTGATTCTCAGTCTAAGCCCTCAAAAAACACCCAGTAGTAACAGTGACACTGCCTGAGTGACAGACTACCTCTGAATCTCCTCCATTAGTCATCTTCCATCTCAGGCTCATTCAAAGACTCAAGGCATGAATAAAACACAGAGAAATTCTTCTGCCGAATGAAATGTAAAAGGCCATTAACCTAACTTCTGAGAGAGTCTCCAGCCCTCACTGTCTACGTTGCTGTTGGCCTTCTTGTTTGATGAATCTTATTAGGTCACCCAGTTAGCTGTGCTTATAGTATGTTAAGCCTTTCCAATGTATATCTACAAAGTGTACATTTCCAAAGTGTTCCCACAATTCAGCTCCCAAAATTTAAGAAATCCATGGCCAAATTTAGTCATAACAACAGTGTCTGTCTACAGTGCTTATTTTCTACATTAGGTGCAATTTTCTGCCTCCCAAATCCTGAAGGAATTTTAAAGATCAGCTGGTCTTCAGTCATTCACTGGGTAGTTTTGAAGAAGCTGGATTCTGATGCAGTGCAGGGGAGCAGAATTCTCAGCAATTTGTCCCTTGATTTGCTCTAGATTCAATCACATTGGAAGTCAATATTATCCATCAGGGAAAACAAGGTTCTAGTTAGAAAATACACATTCTGGGTTAAATTTTACTATGCATTAACTGTATTTAATGATGGCACATTATTTTTTTTATTTTAAAATAGTTAATACGAGCTTTTAAATGTTTTCACGCTGAACAGTGACAAATGGCTGACACAATCGATTAGAGCTGATTTAAACTTTCTATGATGTGTACATTTAGTAAAACATCATATTATAGCTCATCAATATTTGGAATTGTTGTTTGTCATTTAAATGAAAATAAAACATGAAGGAGAAACTTAGGATGCACATTCAGGTGTGAGTATTGGAAATTCTAAGTCATGTTGTTTCGTTTAGACAGCATTCTGTTTGTCTCTCTGTTTTCCAGGAAACATTTCCTAGAAAATACTCTTTTCAAACCAAAGTCAAAGAAAGGCATGAAACAGTCAAACAATGGGGAGTGTTTAATAAAAAGTGTGGTATTAATACATTTTCAACTTCACTTGATTTAGCATTGCCTAGGAAATTGGCAAGGCATGCCCCTGATTATTTATTTGAGAGACGTTTCAGAAAGGATTAACAGGTACAAAAGTTTTTCTCTGTGTATGGGATGCCTTTGACCTGGGAGCTGGGACTGAATAAACAGTAGCAAAGCCTGACAGCCCATCAGTGGAGTGCATCCCCTCTCTCAAGTTTCTGGCTGCATGACCAAAATGCTCTACTCTACCATGCCTCCCAGCCATGTGATCTGAATCCTTTGGAATTTTGAGCATAATAAATGTGACCACCTCGTAAGTTATCATCACAGGCATTCCATCATATTGTCACAAAAGTAACTAATACACAATGCTATCCATATAAATATATAGATGTTAATGTATAAGATAATATGTTTCATATTCTTGTTTTCATAATTTCTTTATACGGATTATTTTCAAGGAAATTGTTTGTTTGACTGTTTCTGTTTTTAATTGTTGTTTTTTGTTATTATTTTATCAGACATGATCTCACTTTGTAGCTCAGTTTAGTCTATAAGTCATACAGCCTAGCATAGCCTTAAATCCTCTTGGGGCAATGATTATAGGTCTGAACTATTACATGAACTTTCAAATTATTTTTTTAAATATGAATACTCAAGTACCTTCTTACGCAGTTTTTTTTTTCCTATTAAGCAGTGATAAAATTTCTGAACTCGGTGAGTCCTGCAGTAATCAGGTAAATCAGATGAAATATTTCCCTCATAGTAGAAAAATTAGTTTCATTGTTATGGATATGTTTCTTATTGAATAATACAGAGCTAGCCAGATGATTTGGAAGGGGCTCATTTGTATACTGACAGTTTCCCCCGTAGGAGCTCGACTCCTGCTGCAAGGAGCAGGCAAAGAGGGCAACCTCTTGTTCCAAAGCATCATCTCAGGCAGGTGGGAAACTGACACATGGGCAGTTCTGACCTGAGACCCATGTCCAGCCCTATCTTCCACTCTAGATATTTGCATCTTGAACAGGGTGTGCCACTTTAGTTACTGTTATTTCTCCAAACTCTCCATCCTCCTCCTAACAAGGTCATGAAGCAGAAGAACTACATTTGAAGGAGTCATTATCATTGAATATGTATTCTCCACACACAGGGCTGTTCAGAAGAAATAATTTAAACTTTATTTTCAGGACCACAATCTTTATCCAGGAAATACTAACACAGTTCATATTGGACTGTGGTTCTATAAATCTTCTTAAAGAGACTTCATTGAATATATGCATATTCATGAAATAAATTAGTGCACAAGGCATTGCATAACTTCTCTATGTTGCTGGATTCAGTGTTAAATAAATGTTTATTCTTTTGGTTTTGCTGACTTTGGAGCTCAATAAATGGCAGTGCCTTGGCACACTGAGATGCAATTGGGTTGGAGTCCAAGGTGGTAATTAATGTCAAGTTATTAAGAAGAGAGAACCCCTTCTGCACAAGGCAGCTAAGCTGTGTGACATACTTGCCATGAAAATGATTCTTAAAATGGACCAAACATACAGGGAAGTTTATTTTTTGAAGTTAATGACTAAAATCTCATTCAAAAATTCTTTGTATTCAATTATTAACATGATTTATATATAGTTTGTTTTGAATATTCTCAATTATTCCTAATGGATTAATGGAACTTCTAATTTTTATCATTGTTTTGTTTGGTCAATGTTTACTTTATTCCTAGTTCTTTATTGATTAATCCCGTAATTTAACACATAGAATTAATTCAAGTTTATAACAAGTCTAAAATTACCTGTTAGAATAAAAGAACCTTGTCCCTGTTTAACAATTAAACTGTTTAACCATTCCATAGATAAGTTAGGCCTTCTGTTATTGGACAAAAAAACAGATTAACTGCCATAAATAAAATTAAAGCATGAAAAATTCTTGTTTTCTTGGAGTATCAGAGGTGTTGGTCCAAATGGCAGGGTGGAGGTGTTGTGTCAGAACAGTTTATAACCCAGCAACTTGAGCAGAGTGAGGAAGTGAGGCTATGTGCTCTCAAAGTCATTCTTTCCCCCTTGTTTCCATCCTAGACCCCAGCCTGTGGGATGGTGTCACCTACAGGTATGGTAATTCCTTACCCCTTAGTAAATGCTCTCTAAAGATACATTCAAAGATGAGCTTTGTTAACTTATAAACTCTTTTCCAATCAATCACATTGAAAGTCAACAATACACAGTTTATGCACAGTTTTTTGCTATCCTAGGATAGACCCAAATTTGATCATTGGCAAAGCACAGGGTAGTAGTAAGAAATCGCATGCAAACAT